>VXBW01007432.1:31175-68951 GCA_013400375.1 Thinocorus orbignyianus
TTTTTTTTATTCCACTCAAAAGCCCTATATTTATGCACTATGAGACAGCTCACCAGTTCTGTTGCCCTTCTCTGGACCTGCTCCAGCACCTCAATGTCTATTTTGTGGTAAGGGGCCCAAAACCAGATACAGTACTCAAGGCGGAGCATCACCAGCACAGGGTGTAGGAGGATGATTATCTCCCAAGACCCGCTCACCATGCTGTTCCTGATACAGGCCAGGATGCTACTGGCCTTCTTGGCCACCTGGGAACACTGCTGGCTCATGTTCAGTCAAAAACCAACCAACACCCCAAACTGCCTTTTCTACCAGGCAGTTCTCTAGCCACTTTTCCCCAAGTCTGCGGCACTTTGTAGGCCTTGTTGAATCTTATCCACCTGGCCTCACCCATCAATCAAACCTGTCCAGACTCCTCTGCAAAGCTTTTCTACCCTTCAGCAGATCAACACTCCTACTAACTTGGTATTCTCTACAAGCTGACTGAGGGTGCACTCAACCCCTTCATCCAGATCATTGATAAAGAGAACTGCCCACAATACCGAGCCATGGACCAGCTGAAAAGTGGATTTAACTCCATTTATCACTACTGTCTGGGCCCAGCCCTCTAGCCAGTTTTCAACCCAGTGAAGAGGGGTTCTGACCCACTGAGGTCAGACTGACAGGCCTGTAGTTCCCTAGATCATCCTTCTAGCCCTTCTTGAGGATTCATTAGATGCAAGCCATCTTTGCTTGGTGTCAGTCAGGTGGGAACTCCTCAGTTTTCCAGGACTACTGGTAAATGATGGAAAGGGGCTCAGTTAGAATTTCCATCAGCTCAGGTGGATCCCATCTAGGGATCCCATATCATTAATGAGAAGGGTTTCCTCTACTTATATTACAATTATCATCTTATTCATTTCAACAATTATTTTAATTGCAGATGAAATTATTTACATCTATTTTTATATTATCATGAGACAGTATGATACAAATATAGAATGTGAAATCGATATTTAGTGAGAACTGTGTTATTACAAGTGCAGCAATATTTCTGGTAGTGTTATTATGTCACATTTATAATTTCCACCCTGATTGCCAAACACCGTTCCCATTCAAACAAAGTTCTGTATTGATATTCCTGTAACCGTAGTCTGAACTACCACTTTCAAAATAAGTGTTGCCCTACTAAAGGAAAATCAGGTCTCTTTCATTGTCTGGAGACAGTAGAAGAAGATAGATTTACCTATGAATTTAGTCTTCTGATTCATAGTATGCAATCTAGTCTACGGGAAAAGCAGTTTTCAGACTGCTCAACTGATTCATTAACTCTGCACTGTCCTGTTTGCCAAAGTTTCAATAGAGCTATACTGTTGTCTTGGTTTAGCTGTTGCCTTACTCCTGCTTCTATAATGGTTCCTAGACTCCGTTACGTCAGCCACTCAACAAAGTGTTGCAGACAGGTTTTCAACACTACAATTCACTTGCTTAACCAAAACAGTCTGGCAGACCCAATCATCAATTCTATTTATTTGCAGACTTGACACTCCATAAAGTAAGGAAAGAATTCTTTGTGAGACATGAAGACATCATCTCACAAAAGAAGAGATGAAAAGGTTTAGTGGACTGAGACTTCAGAAACTGCCAGAGTACAGGAATAAAACAGCTCTTCAGCCAATTTTTTATATCCATTCCATTACAATTATACTAAGGATGTGTATCATTTAAATTCTGGTTTTTGCTTTAATTCTGTAGATTTCTCTTTCTCTACTGATACTCTCTAGGAGAAAAACTTTATTTCAAGAGCAATGAGTTCTGAAAAATGAAGAATTGGCACTATTATTCTATCTTTTAAGAAGGAACTTTTATTTTTCTTAGTCAGTTTCAACATACTGTAATTGAAGACTGACTTGGAAGGCTGAGATTTTAAGGTTAGTGTAGACCTTATCTTCTGCATTAACTTTAAACACCATTCTCTGGAAAGAAGATACATCACAACAAGGGACATTCAAATTCTTCAAGATGCTGGTCCAATTTTTTGATGGATGGAAAAAAAGCAATTACCACATTGCAGGCACCCTATAATGTTCTTTTTTTAGTTGTGCTTGCTTGCTCCATTTTAAAGAGTGTCACATGAAACACATTGCTCTAATTTAGTATTTGAGGATCACCACACTCTTCCACTTATTGAACATCTTTAATGGTCAATATAGAATATAATCCAAAAAAATATTACGGGAGACAGAAATTGCCTTTCCACCACATTAAAGTATTTCTGAGAGATCTGATATTTCTGATCATTATAAGTTCAACAGTTCTCGCATAAAGAAAATCTCTTAAATATAATGCGTGCTTGAGGGCTGTCACAGGAAATCACTAAGACATAACACAAATCTTATTCTAGAAACAGCACAGTAACACAGCAGGAAGGTTAAAGCTGCTGGCAGAGATTTCTTTCAGGATTTCTCACAAACTTTAGAAGGAGCTTAAACTGTTAATAGGCATGCTGCCCAGCACTAGCAATGCATGCTGCCCTGAATGATTAAAGAGCAAAAGAGAAAGAAAAAAAAGACATTCCAGAGACAGACAACTGCTCCACTCAATGTCAGGAGAGGCAGCAAAATTAAGTGTGTAGTAGCTAGCAGTGCCCTATTTGTGCAAAGTAGACCAAATTGAGAAAATTGAAAATGTATTTGGCAATCCCAGCAGAATCTCCATTTGTCTGCAGCATGAAACCACAATTTTGTACAATTTAACATGTCTAACAAACATCTTGGCTCAAGAGCAGCCTAGGAATAAACCAGAATAAGCCAGACAGTTGCTATTACAGAACAGGATTGAAGTGCATTGGCAAAGCTGTGTGGGAACTGTGTATAAAGCACCTGTTTGCATTTTGACTTGCCCAAACCAATGCCATTTACCTTTTCCTAAACTGGCCACTAAATTCCTGCATAACATTTGGAGCAGGGGAAGTAGAAGAATGAAAGTACCTTGGATATGAACTTCCAAATGGAGCATGACTCACAAGCAGCAAATATTAATGATCTGCTTTTTGACTATTCTAAGCTGAAAATTCACAACATTCCTGAACATAAAGGTGCCCAAGAAAAAAGAGTTATGCAAACAAATGCACATTATACCACAAACTAGCAAACTCAAAGACTTATTCGGAATTAACCATTATTCCATTACTATTAACCATTATTCCTTTTGACTAGACAGTGAGGGTGTGAGTGACCTTATCATGTAAGCAGCTTCTGAGATGCTGTGGGAGATGCCCTGTTTTGTGTCTTTAGTCCAGAAAGGAGTAGATCTCCCAGAAATCTAACATCATCCCTATAGAACTTCAGCTGTATTTGGGACTGGGTGGCCTTAGGCACCTACTTACAAATAACCAACTGCCACAAGTAGAATTCCCTCTGATAAAATTGTGTATCTCTTTGAGACTTCTTTACCCACATTGCCTGGCAGTCAAGTGGAGAAACTGGTGTTGCCAAACTCTGTGTGTGTGTGACTCTCAAAAAAGAAAAAAACTATCTGACCTTGGAAAAACTTACACAGAAAGAGCTTAGTACAGTTCTAATTAAAATACATTTGAAGAAAACAGGAATATTCATGCAAATTCTGTGAGTTTTGACCTCACTAGTAAAATGGTAGAAATTAACTTAAAGATAACTGCATAAGTCTGTTTCTACCTCACAAAAAAAGAAACAAAGACAGGTATGACACAGAACAAACATAGTCCTTGCAAGAAAAGAGTAAACCTTCTTTAGATCCCAAAGTTTAACATATATATGGATTGTGGACAGATAACCTCAATACAAAACTGAACATCCAAATTAGTTGAACACTTAGATTCAGTTAGATACCAAATTAATCTTACTGCTTGCTTACACCTTTATAATAAACCTCGATCTACCCTACCATCCAGACAGTGTGGCTCCGATATATAACAGAAAAACTAATCTTCCAAAAGTTCAAACAATCCCTCTAGTGACAAATCGTTTAAAAAGTCCTACCGTCAAATACTTTTGTTTCCTGAGGCTTCCATTACAGGTATAGCAGCCTGAAAGTTTCAGTTTCACTATTTGAAATGAAAACAAAGTAAACTGTAACCAAAAAATGGATATTAATCCAAGTTATTAATAATTAAATAGAAACCTTTTATTTAAATTACTAATACCTCTTTAGTCTCTTTTGAGGCTTTATGTTATTAGCTACAAAATAACTGCCTAAGTGTTGTCATCTGATATTTTAACAGAATTCAAGCTCTTCAAGACTGCAAAACACATCTAGAGCAAGCGCATTTAAATTTTTACCTTTCATGACTCTGTATCATTCATGTGTAGCATCTGAGATTTGATTACAGTCATACTTATAAATTCTGGGGGTAAAAAATGAAAAATTTAAAGGAAAATAATTGTTCCACAACTGTGTTCCTGAAGAAATCATGAAAAGTGTTTTAAATATAGAAAACATTTACTCAAAACACAGTAGAAAGAAAACCTGTTAATACAGAAAGCATGGATGATAACATTTAATAACATATTGAAACCACAGTTGTGATTCAGTACATGTCTATGTTGAGAATGAATTTTAAACAAAGCAGTATTTATTTTAAACGTAACACAAGATCTCAGAATCACAGTGTTGAATGTACCACTAATGGATATATCTATGTATAAAATTTATCCAGGAAAGAACCACAGAGCAGAGTGATTGTATAAACTCATAGATGCTCTTTAAGCAGCTAGTTCATTTATCTTTTGAGAAAGAAGGGACCACATTTACTCCTGACTCGTATATCCCCTTCATTTTATCCTGATGTTCCCTGCTCACAATGGCATATTCTAGAGGATTAAGTGGAATTACAAGCAGATTCCATGTTTTGATTTCCATACCTTTTAGAATGCCTCAGTGTTAGGTGTTTTGTTTTGTTTTGTTTTGTTTTTTCCTTTTCATTCCATTCTTTGCAACAGACACAGCAGACTGTTCATTTAATCCTATTCCTTTTAGACTGAGAAAGAAAAGGTTTATTAGACCAGAGCATTTTGAGTAGGAAGTCAACAGTCCCCAAAATTTTTGCAAACTTTGTATTGAAATATGAATCAATGAAAAAAAAATTTAAAAGGCTAGATAAAGATAGAAACTGACTATGCATTCTGTCTACCAGTGTTGAGTGAAAATGTTCCCACATTTTAGTTTTATAGAAATAGCTCCATATATTATACTTTTATATTCTCAGTCATTTTGCATTCATTGCTTAACAGTTATTCTTTGAGAGATAAGTAGGTATATTTAACCCACAAGGTAATTCTCAACCACCCACCCTTTTCCTTGTGGAAAAAAGACATATGTTGCTAAGAGCAGAATAAGCTAGACATATAGATACTCATAGATTCTTTACAGACAAATGTTAATAAAATAAACTGCTTTTCTATAAAACATGTAAATTAATCTTTATATGATCAAACAATATAAAACATTAATAATAAATAATACAAATATTCAAGGCCAGGCTGGATGGGGCTTTGAGCAACGTGGTCGAGTGGAGGGGTGTCCTTGCCCATGGCAGGAGGTTTGGAACTCAACAGTCTTTAAGGTCCCTTCCAACTCTAACCATTCTATGATTCAGGCCTGCAGAAAGAATGAACCTCGTTGCACTTTTAAGTCTTTTGATGAAATAACAAAATGTAATTATTTCTTGAAATAGCCTTAAAATAGCCTTTTGGTGTTAATCAAAGAAAAAGGTAACCCATGTTTGGCCATAATTCTTCAGTCTGCTTCAAAATCTGCTTGCTACCATTCACTTTTGATGTTGGTTACTTAATAATCTTCAGTTCAAGAATATTATTGCATTGTAAAATTCAAAACACTTTAATGCAAACAACGATAATTGGTCCATCATATCGTTATAGAAAATACAGTTTAAATGAATAATTAGTTTTGTTTTGCAGGTCAACAATGAATAAGGCCAGACTGTGAATTTATGATCAATTCCAGATGAAAACATCACTAGAAGTGAATCTAAAGTTGCTCTGAGTAAGTAGCTGTTTTTTCACTTACAAATTCAGTGAACACTGATTGACTGTTTTAGTTTAGAGAATTCAATACTGCTATTGGAGAATAGCGAAAAACAAAATAGTCGTCTGTTTGAAAAAGTCAATAAAGGTAGAAATGTTTCGAAAATTCCTCCGAAGGAATAATTGCACTGAGAGGATTTCGTTAGTGTGGAGATTATCTTGAAGTAAATTTCAGCCTCAGAAGCCAATAGCTACCCCGAGCGTTTGTCATTATTTTGCCAGTTTCCGCTAGAGACATACTTCTGTAAGAAAGGCAAGATAAGGTAAATAACTTAGATCTGCTGCAGTATTCCAAATAGAAGAATAATTCTATTTCTTAATGGCTATGGGGTTTTTTTTATTGTTGTTTGTTTATATTATACCTTGCCTTGATAGTCAATATGAGGGATGCATTCTCATGTCTACTAAAAATTTTGATTCTGTCCTGTAATCAATCTTATAATATGTTGTTTAATATCAACTGATAAATCTTGAGCATACACTTACAGCTTTTCGAACATTTTGAAATGGAATCAGGAGAATTAGTCTCCTACTCAACTTTTTGGTCTAATAAAAATCTGTGGCGTTAATTTTCATATTTAACACTTGTCTTTGTTTCAAGTGCTTTTTGTTATCGGAAAACATTGGAGTATTTAATCACTTTTAGCTTGTGTCTTACTTAATATAATATGAATTGGCATGGACAAAGACAACAAAGGGATTATAGCTGAGAGAAAGCAAGCTCTTTTGTTTCCTAATTGGCAACCCGAAAATTGTCACAGTTCACCAGTACTACATATATATGTGCTATTTCTTGTTCAGTCCTGGTTTGTCTTAAATTCTTCGGTTACTTGTATCATCTATATACTAGGTAAAGGCAGAAAAACCACATATAAAAGGTTAATTGTGAAATACTCCTAATTTTTAATACTGCATTCACTTAAGATTAGAAATATGGTTAAGCATGCATGTTTATAGCACTACTTCAAGCAGTATCTCTAAGCTACATATAAAAATCTCTCATCCACATATTTCAAGACCCGCATAGTTTCCTGAAAAACTGAAAAGTTATTTCTTTACCCAAGAGTGGAACTGCTTTTAAATGCAAAAGCAACACTAGATCTTATGAAAAATAGAGATGACTACATCCAACAGACATATATGAAAATTATGAAGTTATCTGTCCATTAAAAACAATTCAGTTGGTCTACTAAGAGGTTTCATATACTAGTGTGCCTTCATCTGCACAAGCTAGCCAGGGTAACAATAGCAGTGTAGTTCATTTTGCAGATGCTGTCCAAAATAGTAATTATTTTTGACACAACCATACTTGGGATTAAATGCCTCCCCTTCTGTCCCAAGAGTGTTTATATTAGTAGATAAATATTTCATTATCCTAGTTAAATTCAATCTTTTAGTTAATCTGTAGTTTTCATACTTTTCAAGCCACATGGATTGGGATTCAAAATACTTCATAAAGTCACAAGAATAACATGAGATTCTGCAGACCAAACCATGCCAGAAGCAGAGGGTTTACACTCTCTGCGCCCACTCATTAAGGAATGTTTAAGGAAAGTTTTTAAGTCTTGCAAAATTAATGTTTAACGTTCATTTATTTCCACAAGTGGTTTGTTTCATTCCAAATTCAGAATTCCATTCTTATTTTTAAAACCAGATTTATATTGACCGCATTGAAACATTAAATTATTTGGGCTTGGTGCTCAATAATATTCTGCCCTTATTTTTCTATATATAGGGACACTCAGTCTCTAAATGTCTTCGAATGACATTCCTGAATTTAGCACTGAAGCTTGTAACTAGCAAATTCCAGCAAATACGCAGTGACAGCTACAATACTTCTTTCTCATTCAGTATCTTTTAATAACAGCTCATGAATGTCAGGATGGCTTGTTTTCCTTTAAAATCTATTCTTTGCCACCAGTGACCACAACCTATTACTATGGGGCTGAAGGGTAATAATACGAGTTATCAGAATATCTTGTTGGACACAGCTTTGGAGAAAGGACACTCAGAATTTCTTTTTTAACAATTGCTGCTACAAAAACCAGAAACTATTTGATCTACACTGGATCCTGATTCATATTAGATCTCTATAGAATATCTTTTGAAATGAATCGGTGGATATTGTGTGCTTTTCAGACTTAAGGGCCACATTCATCTGTGGGAATCCAGAGATTTATCCTTTTAAGTACATAAGAAATATTGTCATAGAAGCAGAAGAGTAGTCTTCTCTCTAGGAAACAGAGCTTTGTGTCCCAAAAATTCGTTTAGCAGGGAAGTGTTTGCAGAAGTGTCATACCAATTAATCTATATTCCTTCTCCGGTGAATAGGAAGGGAGTCAATTAACAAAGGCTAATTCATAGCATCCCTCGCTGAGCCTTCATCTAAATTTCCCTTTGGAACATCTCACTCTTTTTCTGTAAAGGCAGTAAGAGAGGAGGAGGGGAAAATGCATTCTAGACTGACTAAATGTATTGCCTACTAGATGCTAGGAGAGTAATATACAACTTTTTTTTTTTTTTTCTTCTCCATTCCTAATTACTGTTGTGACCATAAGATCTAGTCAAACATCCTGTAGTTCAACTTGTTTTATGTTACCCAAATACAGCTGTATGGAATTTGGTAGCTAACTTTTAGCTAGTGCTTCCCAGAATGCAGACAATGCCTTTTTGGAGACATGAAGGATCCACAACTGCTTGTTTCAGGGCTTAATCACACTCACTGTTCAAAATGCACTCATTAGCTTGATTCTAGTTTCTGACACTGGGGTTTGTTACATCTTTCTCTGCCTGCAAAATTACAAAGTACTTGACAGCTGGCTTTTTCTCTCTATGAAAGTAGATATAAACTGCAATGGAAAAACTCCTCAGGCTTCATTCTCAAATGTAACGTGTGAGCTCTTTATGTGTCTCCCTGATAAACATTACTTCTGCTCATTGAGTTATTCTGTGACTCTTTTTTGGACCTTGCCCAATACCATAAATTGAATTTTAAAATATGAATATATGATCTGTAACTGGCATTCTGATTTTGATAATGCCTAATTTGTACTCAAAGAAAAGGTCACTTCTCTTTTTTAATGTACTCCTCTGTTTATAAATGCAAATTATTAGGACTCAAATCAAGGCCAAAGAGAGATATAAAATCTGTTAGCAACTTCTCTGATCTCCTGAAACAGCTTAACTTGCATTATTTATTTAGTACTGCAAACTAAGAATTTAGGTCTGCTCAATTTCACACAGTACCTTCTTTGCAATATTTTAGTGGAGGGAACTATACCTCAAACTGGACCACCACCATTTCTCCCTCATAGACACCCATTAATAATAAAACCAGAACCCTAAAGAAAAATGGCAGATTCCTCCTCAGAAAAACTCCCAATAGTAAAAATATCCACATTATAATAGACATAACCACAAGCTGTACTTGTCTCTTTATGTGAAATATACGTGTCTTGACAGCTAATTTCATCTTCCTGAAGAGCACTGATCCTCTTCCTGATTGTTATATGAAATTTGTTGCATTTGATCTGCTTAAAGTTTGCCTGATGTACCCTGACCTTCTAGTGTCAAGAAGCACAGGTTACATCTATGTCATTATAGCAACTGACCCCAACCGAATAGCTTCCTACTAGTAACACAGCAGTTTTTAGGCTTGCCAGTACTATAATATTTTCAGCGATGTTTATAAAGAAACCATTCTAAGGATAACCTAGGATTCTTCGATATGTGACAATTTGGTTATAAAAGAAGATAAAAAAGCTTTACTGTTGCTTAATATAATCTATTCACCAAAGCTGCTAACCTTTATATTGGCATTTAAAGCCAATATAAAGTTAAACATACATGTAGATGGGGAGGGACTCTTTAACAGGGAGTGTAGTGGTAGGATGAAACTGAAACTGAAACTGAACTTGGAAAAGAGGAGATTTAGATTACATACTAGGAAGAACTTCTTTATTGTGAAGGTGATGAGACATTTGAACAGGTTGCCCAGAGGAGCTCTGGATGCCCCATCCCAGGAACTATTTAAGCCCGCAGCTGGATGGAGCTTTGAGCAACCTGGTGTAGTGGGAGGTGTCCCTGCCCATGGCAGGGGGATTGGAACTCTATGATCTTTAAGGTCCCTTCCAACTCCAACAATTATATGATTCTATGATTATTATATACATATACATCAGTTTACATAATACAAAAGTTTACTATTTAAGCCAATAGTAAAGATTTGGAGAAGAAGAAATTGTTTAAACTTTAATTAACCAGGAAGAAATATAGTTATTCTGTAAATGCAAATATCTTCATTAAATAAGGGTTCATTTCTGCATACTATATGCAACACACAAACCAGCCAGTTGAAATATTTTTGTATTTTCTTACAACCAATTCTTGGTATGTCTAATCACTATACATGTGATTAAATAGGTCATTAAATAATTAAACAAATAATTTTTTTGACAAGACCAATTCATACGTCATCCTGTATTGAAGATCTGAATACAGGGTTTAATGTCTTTGCCTACTTTCCGCTGTATATTACTTAATATTTGATTTAGAGACTAAGGCTATATGTAATATATGTATACACACACATATGTGTATGTGAAATTCTTTGAGATAAACATGCCTCAAGTACAAAATCTTTATGGAGCCTTACTGACTGTCCATTTGTAGTTAATTTCTTGGAAACACAAAAACTTTGCTTCCAAAAACTTTAGCAACACATTTCATTACTATTAGGTTATAAGTTACAAGAAAGCTACCTTTTTGCCAGATAACAGTGATTTTGCAAAATTAGAATGGTCTGCAGCGAAGTCCATTTAATTTTGACAATAGTTCCTTTCCAAGACAGAAAGAACACCAAAGTTACACTAATCTGTAACGTTTTCATTTGTCCAACTATTACAACTCAGTTCAGTATACCTAGATCTACTTTTTCCATTAAATCACTTCCCTCTTCTCAAGATGGCAGAGAGCTTGTGTGACCTCAAAGGATGCATGTTACAGCACATCTATCACAGGATTAATATTTCCTCCATGAGTTACAGGACCCAGGGGTCAAAACTGGCTTCAGGCGCTCTGTGATTTCAGTCAAGACAATTAACATCTTGCAAAAATGCAATTCACACACAATCGACTAGAAATTAGTTATTTTAATCAGTTCAAAAGAAATTTTAGATTACAATCAAACGTTTGAATTAAAATGTTGCTAAGAGTTTTGTTCTTGATAAGAAAATTTTGAACCTTTTAAGTTAACTAAGGGTAAGAGTACCTTATAGAAGTATTTTCATTCCCTCAAGAAACAGAAATTATAATTTTATTTCAGCTCAGATAGATGCCTGAAAATCTACAGGAATAATAATATTATTTGTTATAGCTTCATGGGCCTGGACTGTTCTAGTTGCTTTGGAAAAGCAAATATATATTTTCTGTAGAAAAGGTGTTGGACAGGGCATGAACAAGGAATAAAGAGTATTGTAAGTGGTTTGCAGTGCATTCTGGAATCCAATAACGTTTGCCAGTCTCCCTTACACATATAATTTCCTTCACTCTAAGGTTAAACTGCACACAATCATGAGGACATATAATTTATTTCTCCATGCACAAGAAAATAACATACAGAGAAAGTGCAGTGTGAAAACTGAGCAGGCATATATTGTGGAAAACAAAGTTCAGTCCCATATATATGCAGAGAAGCCACATACTCAGAAGCAGGATATCTCAGGACTGCCAAAAAGCAGGAATGGTTCCTTGGAAAATGTGACTCAGCTGACTAAAACTTATCACTTATAAAGATACCAGAGCCATGGGAGCTCTAAGGTTCCGTCTTATTTTTCTGTGTATCTCTTTTAACATTATTTCACAACCTGTGAAGTTGGTTTTTAGAACAAAACTATAGCATTCTGCTCAGTGGTGTTTGTGCCCCAGAATTCACCACATTATCCAGATCTCATCTACCTGTATATAAATATTTTGAAAATAAGCCTTTCAACTTATTCCTTGAAAAAAGGCAAAGTATTTAAATAAATAAATAAATAAAATTTAAAGCATCTCCGGGCTTCCTAACCCTCCAAGAGAAGGGAGGACAGTTTTTATTGCTTAATATGTTTTCCAATTTTTTCAGGTCCAACACAGAATACTCATGACAACAGTTGTCTTGTGAAGATCCTAGGATAAAGATAAGAGAAGTTGTGGACTATATAACATCCTTTCACATTAATATGTTGAGTCTAGTGGGAGCTCTGTATTCCTTCACTATAAAAAGGCAAAAATGTCAGATTAATACAGCTTGTAAGAGTCCTAGTATATTAAAAAGACAAATCATTTACTCTGCACAACCATAAATCAGGCAAGACAAGTGGCGAGGAAATGGCAACAGGGTTGTTTTGTTGTTGGGGTTTTTTCATTGCTGTCTTTGACAAGCCCAGGCTTTTCCTTTATCCAGGTCATAAAACACAACATAGACCTAGACAGCACAGCACAGACCACTAAGTCGGTTGTTAACATATAAGCTATTGTTTCATATCTATACTTCAGATTTAGCAGGGATAACTGAGCACAGCAATCAGGACAAAACAAATAAGCTGCTTCTGAAAGACTCCTAGTTGCAATAGACAACAGTTAATCTGGATCACAGGTTGTCAATAAACATTTTCATCTCCCAACTCAACAATTTCCATACAAAACTGTAGTTCAGAGTGTCAGGAAAGCAAATTCAAACCAAAATCATTTACAAAAAACAAAAGATATCAAAAAAACACAAGTAATGGACTTTAACTAGCACATCCAAAGAGAAAGGAAAACAGTAAAATATTACTGGTGCAAGTTCAGTTGGTTGAACCATACTTAAATTACACTGAATCTTACAGCAGAAAAGGCAGTTAAGAGAGACTTCTTCCTTCCTCCAAAAACCTTGCTTTAAATGGCTATGCCAAGTGTGATACAGCCTAAGGATAAATACCAGCACACACAGAAGTAGATGACATGTCTGTTCATTTCAGTTTTTCAAACTTTATCTCAAAGCTACCACTCATTATGTGTTGAAAGAATAAAAATGCTACAGTTATAACTGTAAGACCTGCAGGAAAACACTGTGTGCAGGAAAGCGTGAATATATAAAGCGCAAGCCTTCGGCATTATATTAGTATTGTTCACAGAGTTTTAATTGAAGGGGAAAGCATATGTAGAATTCAGCCCATAAGCAGGGAAAAAGGGAGTGTCATGTACTTCATATTATAACACTCCTTGTCCAGTAACAATAGTTCAGGTAGTAATCCATATAAAGGACATTTTATTTAAATATTATGCTCAGCAGGCTTTGGTGCGTTTTGGTTTTATTCCTTATTCCTGGCCAAAATTTCCCTCCCATGTTTCCCCATTGGCTAGGTACTCCAGAGGTTACAGCATATCAGAGACGCTGAAGACTACTTCCCTTTGTCCCACCCCAGTTTACTTCTCCCCATCATTCTGCTTATATCAATTACTTCACTGATTTATTTATTCCCTTCTTTGGTAATATTGTTCAAGTTTGTGGGTCTCAGTTAAATGGTCATCCTCCTGTTCTGGCTTAGATTAATTTCTCCTTTGTCTAAGGGATGAGCACACTTGGATGCCTCTGGTAAACCTTTGTATTGTTAATCATTGTCTAACTGCCTCACTACAGATGGACCAAATTGTTTTTCTGCAAAAACTGGCCAGCGTCTTCCTGGTATGGAATTTTATCTTTCTTACAATATTAGTAAGGCAGAAGTCTTTTTCAAACACTATTGGCAGTTCTGTGTATATGCATTTAGGTATGTACACTCATACTATCAGAGAAACTAAAACTAAAAAATGACAACTTTGTATTGCTTGATGTTTGGAAACGTGATGAAGCTACAGCAAGAACTAGCCACTCTTAATCTTTGTGTTTAATTTCAAAGAAGTTAATTGCCTTATATTTAATAATTAGTAAGAAGGACTTAAATTGCAGCTAGTACCTTAACTCTTTATATTGATCCTTGTTCCAAACTATCACTGTAAAAAATCACTGGCTGTGTCAGTTAACAAACATACTAAATACAGACAGGAACCTGGGACTATTCTGTAAATACTGTTTGTGGTATAACTATTGGATTGGTTCACATTTGACAACATGCTTAACCTCAAGAGCTCCATAAACAGGTATACTAAATCTAAATGTAAAGTTTGGAATCAGCTCCTTTGGAAATGTTTGCATTAACATTATGCTTTACATTAAAAAAAAAAAATAAATTGACTTTACAAAATTTCATTGCATGATTCATGTTCATATTCTCAGGTAGGTTTAGAAAAAAAGTGCACCCTTTTTATTGGGAACCATTTCTGGGGGATTCAAGAAAAGGCTTGTTAGTCTATAAACTAAGAAATGAGAGTATCCATTATCCCTTCGAGAACTTCCTTGAAAACAGGCATCTCTTTCCAGGTTTGTAATTTCCCAGTCCAATTAAAGAAAAAAGTGACCGTTGTCTCCCAGGTTACAAAGGTAACAGCTGCTTCCTTTACTAGGAAATAAACACCTATTTAACTCTGGGTTTTGGATTTTGAGACCAGTATTAGGCAATGCTTAAGAGTTCTTAAATAGTTGGTATATTGTTCCCATTGATCCACACTGGTAGTGCTTTCATAATTACTAATACAAAACAGGGGATATATTTCACCTCTTAGGCAGCAGTTAGAACTTCTAAAGTCTATGTGTGAAGCATAAAATCATAAGAAAACATTTCAAGCTCTTAAACAGTAACTGTGACTTTAGATTAAAACATTTTTGGCATGTCTTTCTCTGCTTGTCTTATTTCAACTTTGTATACGGTATTTCTTTCAACTTCAGTTTGTGTTTCTTAATCTTCCAAGCTACCCTGCATTCTTGTGTTTACATCTGTTTTCCATCACACAGAATCTAACTTGTTAAGGTATAACTTGTTCAGTATATAACACTGCATTTTTTTTATATATGTTGATTGTTTTAACAATGCGTATTCTCAGGCATCTATTGTACCATATTTGTATGCAACTGAACAATGAGTCTCTGAGAACTCAGTGTTATCCAGCCTGATCATTAATGTTTTGTAGGTGCAGCAATTTGTGTTTTTTTCCTTTATAATTCACATGATGCATAGGAGGTCAATGTAAATTACCAAAGCTATGTAATTTAAACATTTACTGGCTTTCTGGTTCACAAGTTTGATTGATGGCTTAATAGTATGGCTAAGAGTATTGAGGAACATAAAGATGACCATTTACGGCTCACAGCTGCAAAACCTCTGAGAGTAAGCTTCAAAATACACTTTTATTTTCTGAAACTGCATTTGTATTCTCTGTCAGATATGCTTAATACCTGCAGAATGCTCTTGCCACATGTGCCATTAACTTCACCTGAAATGCAATGATCCATTCCCTGTAAAATTAAGTGGAATGGGCTGACAGTTTTCTGCGATGAACTCCTGATGTTGCAATGGCTGTACTTTACTGAAGTTTTTCTTTAGGATTTCTACAAACAAAACCAGGACAAACCATTGGTATTTTTATATTAAATTAATTGCACAAATGATGATTTTTTTTTGATTAAACAATCTAGCAATCAATTTTCATCAAACTGAGAGGCTATTAAATTATATAGAATTGCTTTGCTTTAGTACTCAGGCTACAATCTACATTTACTAGTTGCTAAATATTCTTGTGATGTCTAATTTCTAGACAGAAACAAAATAGATTTTGTAATAAATGTAGAACTAAGTAAAATAAACTATTAGGAAGCTATTCATTTTTATTCACTGTATTTTGTACCATCTGTATATTACAGGGTTGGCAAATAGTATAATAAACAAGAACACATATGGACAGGTATATGTGCCAAAAAAATCTCAAACTGAGAAGTCAAAATAAACCGATAGATTGGCAGATATCTTGCTATTGTTAGTATGTGGCAGGAATTCCAGTACTAGTGCATTTACTAGTTTTTTAGGGTTTGAGGTTTGTTGTGTTTTGTTTTTTTTAATTAATACCATCCTTTATTTCATCCACTTAGTAAAACTTATATTCCTTCCCAAGACTGTAAATAGAGCAGAAAGCAGCATCAAAACACTCCTACCTCAGGAAACATCTCTAGCCTTCAAGACTGCTAGCTGTATTAGTAATTTTAATTTACCATGCTCTGCAAGTTGGGAATTACAGAGATCAGTTCTCCATCTATACTCTGCTAGCATTGCTTTCCATGGTGTCTAAGTGATGCTATCAATATTTGGCACACATATGCTGGGAGACCTCTCCTGAATCTTACCATGCTGCATGTTGCAGCAAGGTTTACATAGTAGAGCAACCTTTTTCCCCCCTCACATAAAAACTAGAGACACCAAGGCATTAGCAATTTCAAGGAGCTGTTGGGCTAACATCAGTAAGTTGTGCCCAAAGAAGGAGACAAATTTACGTTTCCTTCCAGCATCACTCTGTGCAGAAGTTTGTCAAGTGATGAAGTAATTCAAGTACATGTTCTGGACCATGAGGCAGACCAGAGTGTCTGTTGATAAATCATGGCAAAAGTAGAAAAATCTTCTTGTCATTACTGCTTGAGAGTGAAAATGCCCATGCCCTGATGGCTTACTAACATTACAATCTTGTATCAGTACTACCAAATATTCAAATGCAAGTATCCATCAGTTGTCAGGGTTGTCAGAGGCATGTCAGTTTGACCTGCAATAACTGGCTGGGAAATGACAAGTGTTACTGGCAGGCGACATTCAAGCTAAACCTACTGGAAGCCACTTTAACTTGGTCAAAGGTATGCATAGAGGCCCTGCCTATCTCAGAGCGCAGGAGATCCAGGGTAATATAAAACCTCTTTGGTTTTGCTGAGAATTCTGTGGAGCCTGTTCAGCCACCCCTGAAAGCTTCTTCCAGTCCCATCAGAATTTCTATACATTCCTGCTTGCACATGGGGTATGCATGCTGATGTGGGGTGCATGCTGATAATAGCAGGAATAAAAAGTGAAATAAAAATTCCCTCATTTTTTCAGTTTGATTTGATAACCCAGTAAATTGTGGAATGGAAAATTTGGACTATACGGGTGAAAGCACTGTCCCTATTCCTTCCTCTGTCAATACTGTTTGTACTGGAGCAGGAGGGCAAACTGCAGGAAGATCATTTATAGCCCTGAAAGACACTTGTGTTAGAAGTCAAAACACTCTTGATAATTCCTGTGAAGCTATAGATAGATTCAAGGAATATATAGTGATAACAATGCTTTCAGGCTTCAGGAAATATTGATAGCTGCAGGCTGTTTCTGAGTCCCACAATACAGTACAGGCCCGCAGTCCACTCCACAAAGCTATCACAGTAGCATTAAGCACTGTTGCTGTTACGGCAGTGAGCTATAAAATCAATGCTTTCTACTACCAGAAACAATCCTCCCCATCTTTCACTTGTGCAGGTTCTCTTTCCTTTGCAAGCAGGGAATAGACATGTTGAAGCAAGCCTTGACCCAATCTGCACCTTATTAGACAGAGACACTGAGCAGAAGAGCTGGAAATCTATTTTTCAGCTTGTAAAGGAGAGGCACATGCATTTTCTCTTTCCCTATCTCACACATCTCAGAAAAAAAATGGGAAACTAACAAGCTTGATGCAGTTCCTCTGTGATTTAGTAATTCCCCAGGGTACTCCCCTGTACAGCAGTAGAGTGATGTACTGCTTTTCCTTCAGAGGAAAAAGAAACTGTTAGCACAGTCCCTGCTTAAATGACACTTCACAAACCCCTTTTCTGTTGGTGTAGCTCCTAGCAGAAAATATCAGCTTCTTATTTCAAAAAGAAGTACTCTAATGAATTCAGTCCAAAAAACACATTAAACACTGTAAGTCAAGCGCAAGCAAAATAAACAGGAAAAAACACGTAGCATGAATACTAAGTTTAATTTGTGTTCTAGTGTAACCACAAACTGCAATCTTCTTTCAGTGCTGCCAGTGGCATCCATATGGGCAGGCCCTAGACATGTTGCTGAATCTCAGCTACTGAAACTGCTTGTTTCATGCCTGTTTGTGTGTATGTTCCTTGATAATTTCTGGTCTTTGGGACAGTACTGCAAAATGCAGCCCGGAAAGTATGAGGGCAAAGGAAAACATTTAAAGAGCAAAGGTCTGATGCTATTGAGAGTATATTGTCATGTATATTGGAAAGAAGCAGCCCAGAGATTTTTCACACAATAATTACCTAAAAATAATAAAGATAGAAGAAACTCATACTATAATCACTTTGTTTTTTCTTCAGAAGACAAGGGAAAAATAACTGCTTAGTTGGTTTCCAGGGAGAAACCAGGTAAAGCACTAGCGGAAGAAAAAGGTATCAAAGAAAGGAGTGAAGAAACAGCCTGACTGTCTTACCTTCTTTATTAGGTCTTCCTCGCTTAGTAGCCTTGCTATATGCTTCATCTTTGCTTCCTAATATGTCATTTGGCTGCATTATTTCTTCCTCCTGTTAGCAAACAAAACTTTCTTGTAACCTTCCTCTGAACTGACATAATTTTTATGGCATTTTTCAAGCCAGAAGACTCCCGCATGCTAACAAGCCATTTCATAAAGTTGAGATAAAAATCCTAAGAAAGGTTAGCAAAATGGATTCTGCTCATTGAAGTTAAATTGTTTGTGCTTCAACTTATCTGCAACTCTCAGTAGTGGATCCTAGAAAATTTTGTGTTCAGATGACACTCAGTACATTTTACCAAGAAGCAACATTTAAGACATATCATCCAGCTGCCCCGCATGCAATGGCTCTCTTCTATTAATTTTCAGTGGGTTTTCTCCCATCTAAGCAATTATAAATATCACTTAGCAGCAAAGTGTTCTATACTCTATTTGCAATGACCTGTTCATAGACCACATGATGTTAAGTCTTTGCTTACCAAGGCAGCTTTCCTACCTAAAGCTTTTAAGCTGGTAACCTAGAGGACAGCTTTGCTCTACAAAAACAGTTACAAAGGATTTCAGAAACAACAACATTTCCATAATATGGAATAAAAAAGTGCAATAACTTAAGTATGCTTTATACTGGGACATACCATTTTTAACAGTCAACAGGACCATGACACTGACAAAAATATGTATGGAAATTTAGCTCATGGAGATTTTAAAATATCTTTTTAACTTAACAGCAAATTTCAGTGCAAATTAGGACACAGCCCTTCCTAAAACACCATGAAAGAAAAATATCAAGTATTACAAGAGATAGTAGAGTTTTGGCCTACCTGTCAAATTGTTTCTTGATTATAGTGAATCTCATAATTCTAAATTTCATGTTAATACCAAAGTAGAATTGTGTCTACCCAAACAGAA
Source organism: Thinocorus orbignyianus (assembly GCA_013400375.1). Lineage (NCBI taxonomy): Eukaryota > Metazoa > Chordata > Aves > Ciconiiformes > Thinocoridae > Thinocorus > Thinocorus orbignyianus. Next base: position 50,570 of record VXBW01007432.1, read on the forward strand.
AGGTAAAAGAAAGAAGAAAAAACAAGAATATGAGAGGCCAATCAAATATCTGCAATAAGAAAGGTATGAATTAATTAGGCATTTAGCTTTCATGAGTCAAAAAGCACTGCTTAAACACTCGTATGTAAAGTTCAATCTACACCTCACTCAAGTCTACAGAGGAAAAATCCTCTGTAGACTTCAGAGAACTTTGGGTCAACCCCATAAATGTTAATGTTGCATTACACAGCTATATAGACTAAGATTTTCCTTTCTTTCAGGGGAAGAGTTATCCACTAAAAATATCTGGCAGCTTTTGTGGGTTTCTGCATGCGCCTGCTTGCCTCAGGCCAGTTTTATGTTTATATGGCTTCTCCTGAAATGCCACACTGTCTCATAGGAGTTACCACAAAGATGCACAGCATGGCTCCACCCTCATATATAAAAACCTTCTCTGTCTAAATGGTATTAACACAACAGTCTCCTGTGTGGCCAAGAACGTGAAATGCATTGCAGGAGACAAATATCTAGTCAGTGATGCAGGGACACAAGAGATAAAAGGGCATAACCTCTCTGAGAAATCTGCTGTAATATCCCCACTCCAAATAATTTCCTAAAGACAATGATCTGATGCAGACATAATTTGATCTTTTCATACCACACTTAATCAAAAAGCATAAGAGAATGAAATACAGTAAACGAATCCTCTCTTGCTAAATAAGGGTTGCCATTATTTTCCTTCTGCTATGATCCTTACTCCTGCGAGAGACTGGATGTGAGAAATTGGGTGTGAGAGCTGATTGAAAACAGGATATCTCAAAGCTCACTTGCTGCAAGATATCTACCACCTGTGTACATGATACAACATCAAACGAGGTAGGTCCTTGTTTCTCATAACAACTATATCTTGTTTGCCCCAAGAAAATCATCAGCAACGAATTTGCTGTGCAGGCCCCAGAACTGCCTGGGGGACAGAGGCAAGGGGTGCTCACACAGAGACCATATCAGGTGATAATTGGACCGGCACAGGTAACTGTCATGTGATTGGTCAAACTGTGAGTCAGCAAGGACTATAAATTACCATTGCCCCCTCTGCCAATGGGACCATTACCAGTGTTGACCCTTGCCATTGTTATGACAAGAGAGACCTGAGAATCAGGGATCAATGGGATCTGTTGACTCCAGAGGGCCTTCAAGTCATCGAGCAGCACGGACCAAAGCAGACCTACTGGTGGTGACCTTTCTGGCTTTATTCTGAAATACTGCTTTTGTTCTCCTTTTCTGTACCTCTGCCTTTTGTCTATCACCATTTAGCATTAATTTAAGTTAACAGTAGTAGCGCTACAGCAAACAGCATCACTTGTGTCTTAATTGCATCTGCAGAGTCACTCCAAGCACCTCCCAGACCAATGGGACCAGGATCTTACAAGTTCTCTAGTGGCTGATAGGACTTTCCCAAAAGAGAAAAGCAAGAGAAGGGAACTCAAATTTGATAAAAAAATAAATCACACTTTGCCAAGCAGATGAGAGCTTATTATTATTCACTTTACTTAAATTCCTCCCATTCTTCCATGAAATGCCAAATGGCATAAACACAGAATGCTGACACAATTTGAAGCTGCTCACATTTGTCATAGAATCATAGAATGGTTTGGGTTAGAAGGGACATTAAAGATCATCTTGTTCCAACTCACCTGCCAAGGGCAGGGACAACTTCCACTAGATCAGGTTGCTCAAAGCCCCATTCCAACTGGCCTTCAACACTTCCAGGGCAGAGGACATCCAAAACTTCCCTGGGCAACCTGTTCCAGTGTCTCACCACCCTCACACTAAAGAATTGCTCCCTAATATCTAAACTAAATCTACCCTTTAAAACCACTACCCATCATCCTATCCCTATACTCCTTCACAAAGAGTCTCTCCCCATCTTTCCTGTAGATCCCCTTCAGGTACTGGAAGGTTGCTATAAGGTCTCCCTGGAATCTTCCCTTCTCCAGGNGCTGACCACACCACACAGCTTGATGTCCTTGGCAAATCTGCTGAGGGTGTACTCAGTCCCACTGTCCACCTCACCGACAGAGATGTTAAAAAGCACTGTCCCAGTACGGAACCCTGAGAAATTCCACTCATTACTGGTTTCTGCTTGGACATCAAGCTAGTGACAGTAACCCTCTGAGTGCAGTTGTCCAATCAATTCCTTATTGGCCAATTGGTCCATCCACCAAATCCATGTCTTTCCAATTTACAGACCAGGATGTTGTGCAGGACGGTGTCAAATGCTTTGCATAAGTCCAAGTAGATGATGTCTGTTGCTCTTCCCTTATCTACCAATGCTGTAGCACCATTGTAGAAGGTCACTGCATTTGTCAGTCGTGACTTGCTCTTGAAGCAATGTTAGTGGTCACCAATCACGTTCATATTTTCCATGTGTCTTCATAGATTTTCTAGGGGTATCTGCCCTATGATTTCGTGAGACACAAAGTTGAGCCTGACCAGCCTGTTGTTCCCCAAGTCTTCCTTTTTTCCCTTTTTATGTTTCCCATTTTCCAGTCAGAGGGAACTTCACTGCACTGCCATGACTTTTCAAATATAATAGAAAGTGGCTTAGCAACTTCTTCTGCCAGCTCCCTCAGATGGATGTCATCAGGTCACATGGACTTGTGTACCTTCAGATTCCTCAGATGATTTCAAACCTTATCTTCTCTTATAGTGTGATGTTCTTCATTCTCATAGCCTTCTGTGATTTGGGCAGTGTGGTTAGAGCTCCTGCTGGAGAAGATTGAGGTGAAAAAGTAATTCAATACCTTAGCTTTCTCCATATCCTGGGTGACCAGGTCTTCTGTTTCCTTCCAGAGAATGTCCACATCTTCCCGAGTCTTTTTATGTCTCTGACACACTTACAGACATTTTTCATTTTGCCCTTGATGCCCCTGGTCAGATTTAATTCTATCTGGGATTTAGCTTGCCTAATCTAGGTCCTGACCACTGGGACAGTTTCTCTGTGTTCCACCCAGTCTACCCATCCTCACTTCCACCCTCTGTAGGCCGCCTTTTTGCTTTTGAGTCTTTCCAGGAGCTCCTTGTTCATCCCTGCAGGCCTCCCAGCATTTTTTCCTGACTTCTCCTTCTTGGGATGCACTGCTCCTGTGCTTGAAGGAGGATATCCTTGAATACTAACTGGCTTTCCTGGGCCCCTCTCCTCTCCAGCTTTATCCCATGCTAGCCTACCGATCAGATTCCTGAAGAGGCCAGTATGCTCTCCTAAAGTCTAAGCTAGTGAGTTTGCTGCTCACCTTATTCCCTGCCCTAAGTATATCAAACTACACCACTTCATGATCACTGTATCCAGGGTTACACTTTAACTTGATATTCCCCTCTAGCTCCTCCTTGCTGGTAATGGCTCCCCTCCTCATTGTCTCCACAGCCATTTGGAGAAGAAACTTGTCATCAACATGCCGTGAGAACTTTCTGGATTTTCTTGTGCCCCGTTGTGTTGTCCCTCCAACAGATATCTCAGTGTCTGAAGTTGCCCATGAGGACCAGAGCCTGTGAACACAATGCCACTCCTACCTGGCTACAGATGACCTCATTTGCTAGTTAGGTCTTCATCCTCATCATCCTTCTCAGGTGACCTGTAGCAGAGCTCCACTGTAATGTCACCTGGCCCTGCATTCCCTTTAATCTTGACCCATAAACTCTCTGTTGTCTTTTCATCCATCTCCAGGTGGAGCACCATGCACTCCAGCTGCTCAATGACATAGAGGGCAACACTCCCTCCTCACCCTCCCTGCCTGTCCTTCCTGAAGAGCCTGTATCCCTCTTTTTGAACACTCCAGTCATTGGAGTCACCCCAACATGTCTCCATGATGTCAATGAGATTATAGCTTTGGTAGCATGTGCATGTCTCTAACACCACTTGTCTTTTCCTCGTTCTACTTGCGGTTGGATAGAGTCACTTCAGCTCAATCCCCAGGGAAGTTGACTTATGGGCTGGAGTGACTGCACTTCCTTCATGCTGTTCTTCAGGTGGCCTTCCTTTGACGTGTTTTATCTGTGACTCCCCAGTTCCTTCCGCCTCAAGATCTCCTGGCTCATCTCCATAAGACCTCAATGCAGCATACCCAACACATCTCAGAGCAGCAGGTTGAGGGCATTTACTAGTGACCCACCCTTCAGACTTTGGAGTGTCATTCCTTGGCTTGTCACAAGCAAGCCTGATAATAAACCCCTCCCCCTCATCTAGTTTAAAGCTCTGTCAATAAGCTCTGCTAGCTCATGACTGAAGACCCTCTTCCCCCTTTCAGAAAAATTAATCCCATCGACTACTAACAAGCCTGGTGCCCTGTTGGCTACCCTATTGTCAAAACCCCCAAAATTATGGTGGTGACACCAGCCACAGAACTATGTATTGACAGGCTGAAAGTATCTGCTTCTTTCAGAGTCTCTGCCTATAATTGGAAAAACAGAAGGAAAGAAAACCTACACCACAGATTTCCTTATTAACCTTCCTAAGGCCCTAAATCCTCTTTTAACTACCCTTGGGCTAAATGTTGCTGCTTCATCACCACCCACATGGAAGAGCGACAGTAGGTAATAGTCCAAGGGCTATTTCAAACATTTTCACACTGTCCTGTTTCTACCTGATTCTGCCTAATTCTTCCCATGATCTTCACTCCAAATTCCTTCTGTCCTGTTGCTCCTGTGCAGGATTCACTCTACAGGTGTAACAGAAAATTAGTGAGTTCTCAGACTTAGCTCATCCTTCGCTTCACTAAGAAAGAGTTTTCAGCCCAAAATCCTTTTGGAGGAGCTAAGCAAGCTTATACAGTCACAGTTCAGTTTTCAGCTGAAGGAAATAAATGTTTTTCCCTGATCTCATATCCTACAGAAGAGCTTGATAATCTAACTGTTGTTCTGATAGGTAGCAAAAACAAAAATAAGGAAACATTGGCTTTTTCTTAAATTCTCAAATTCTTAACTGATCTGCTCTAAATTTCTGGTTCATGTTCATCTGTTGCTCAGAAAAACATACTTTCCTTAGAATTATTTTTTTTCCTTAATAGAATCATGGTGACTTTTCCATCAGTTTCCCACCACCACTTTTGACTTTTCCAACAAAGATTTTAAAGCCTGGGTAAGCTGACAACTAGGGATTCACTTCTGCAAATACCTGCGTATCTGATCCAAAGAGGAATTTTTCATTACAGCTTTTACTCAATTTCTTTTCCAGTCTTCAGGACAACCTTCTTCATAACTGTAGATCATCTTCATGTAATACCTACTCAAATGTAACATGGCAGCAAGCAAGCTTTGTTCTTCAGTTTCTACTTTGCTGTAATTATGCCACACACTTTCATTCTTAAAGTTTAACATTTGGTGATATCTGTTGAAAGCTCTGCATTTCCATTTCCACAAAAAAATTTTAACATTTGCTGTTGACCTGAATACAGATACTAAGATCAACAAGCTTCTAAAAAATGCAAAATTTCAGTACTTCTATTTTGTATACATATGGTAATATGCTACAACTTACTAAGCAAGATTTCATCTTTGACCTTAGAGTGTTTTCCTTTCTTAAAGTAATAACAATAACCCAAATATCTAGTTGCCATTACAGCAAATATTCTGGCTAGTTGTTGCATGTATAGCTAAGGAAATGAAAAATTCCCCACAACATCATCATTCCTTGACTCAAGTAACACCTTTACATTTGAAAAGAAGCTGATAATGATGAGTTTATGATCCCATTCTGTGCTCCTTAGCACAGGTGGCTGGGTATTGGTCATGGGCCAGTCTGTATCCTCCACTGTGGTGAGCTATTGATCCAGAACTCCTGGATTGCTTTCTGCATATGCCAAAAATACTGTCAGCCTCCTGAATTCCTTCTAGCATAACTGAGAGAATCCAGACAGAATTAAAATTACTTCAAAATTAGATGCATCTTATACCTTTTTAAACAACACGAAAACATGACTCAACGGGATTCATAATCAGATTCAGGGGGAAAGTGATGAAATCAAACTCATGATTCATTCATTAGGGTTTTTCACTGTAGGTAATAAATGAGACATTTCTAGAGCAACTGAATAATTTGTGCATTCTCACAGTAGATCAGACTCATACAGCAGAAGCCGGTTTTGTAATTGTGACAATAGGAGAACATAGGTTCTCCTATTTTCCCTTTTTAAATACGAGGGCTATGTTTTCCATTTTCCAGTCACTGGGATTTTCACCAGACTGCCAAGACTTCTCAAATATGATGGATGGTGTCTTGGTAATATCATCCGTCAGTTGTCTCAAAACCCACAGATTAATCCCATCAGGTCCCATGGCTTGCGACAGTCAGACTGAAAGATCCTTCAAGAAGACACATGCCCCTTACCTTAGTGCTCGTGTAAATGCAAGATGCTGCATTCATGAAGTGCTTCATAAGAATAGAATTGATACATTTCTTTGTAAGCTTGCACTTCCTGTTGGATCATGTAGGTACAGGCGAAAGTCAGCAGCGTGACATCCATATCTGAAAGCCATGTGGCTACATTATTCCAGACAAATGCACGCTAGCTCCTTTTAATGAAACTATGTCCCTTCCTAATATCAACCAGATGGGTCGTGTTCAGTGGGTACCAATTGCAGTACAATCTCTTGGTATGTCACATTCAACATACATCTGCCTGTCCTTGCACATGTAGACTTACTCCTTCGTTTAAAAAAAAAATAAATAATTAAAAGTTAGAGCCTGATAGATCATTGTGCTTAGATTTTTCAATTTTTTTAAAATCCTTTCAAGAGAAAAAAAAAAAAAAAAAAAGCTTAGTTCTTACTTCTTGACCCTGTGGGAGCATAGTGAAAGCAATCTTTACAGCTTGGGTGGTAAGCCTAATGTAAGGTTTACATGAATTAAATTGTAAACAAATGGAGAGGTTATACAGGAAACATCCCATTTTACACTAGTACTGCAGAATCAACGGAGAAAGGATAATAGAGTTTCCCTGAACCTAAAATATATACCTATGTATTAAAAAAATCGTAAACAACTGGCATCAAAAACCTACACCAGCGACTTGCAATACAGTAGGAGTTTCAGCCTACAGCTCTTCCTGAGAAATCAGAGACAAAATCTAATATCAGACTTTCCTCAGAAATCTTATGCCAATACTAAGTGTAGAGAATCTGAAATATTCCATTAAATTTGATTTGATGATTGGCTAGAACTGTGCATTTGTCAACTGGCCATGACGTTCAAATATCTTGAGGCAAACTGAGTTTGACCTGTGTCAATGCACCTTTTCCATGATAGCAAGAAGAACTTAAAAGGGAAAGAAAGAATCACCAGCTGAAAGAAAAAGGAAAATTGGAAAAAGGAAAAAAGAGATAAGACATTTAACAAATTATGTAGGGATTCTAAAATTTTTAGAGATAAAAACTTAAATTCAATCTTATTTTAGAGTGTTTTAATGTAATCGTGCTACTTAATACACTCTCCACTACTGCTACACCATACTGCGATTTTAGAAAATTAAATCCTTGTTTGATAGCATTTCAAGGTTTGAATAAGCAGAAAAACACAGTTAAAGAAAGCTTACAGTGCTGTTATACCTCAAATGATAAACTTTGTTTTTACCTTTTTCCCTGCTGCACCACTGATGATATCAGAGATACTATTCCACAGATCCCATCCACCTGGTACTGTAGGGAACCTGGTATTTTACTGAGGCAGATTGTTACTGGTTAAGATGTGCTCTCTCTTTTGAAGTAGGATGATTTTAAATTCTAGGTACAATAACAATACTTTAGTGTAAATAAGGGACCTCTGTTAGAGAGGCTTTCGAATTATTGCTCTAGATGTTTTCATTGAAATGATAAAACCCTTTGCTCCCTGGACTGAGAACACCTAGCTTCAGAACTGACACAAGTCAAACAGCTCCAAAGGGCTGGCACTCATTTCATAAGCCTAGTGTGGCATTCTGGCATTTCAAACAGCTTTCCCCCAGCTTTATGTTAATATGATTTAACAATTAAGCAGAAAGAAAGAAAAGAAATATCAACTGATTGTGAAGGAGAGATTTTTGGAGTTCCACAACAATCTGAACAATACCACATAGGAAGAAAGTAAAACAAAAAACAATGCTATTCACTATATTATAAGCAAAGACGTTTTTGGTATTAGGTCTTATTCAGGATCCAAGAAATCTTCTTTTTTTATATGCATAATTGTTAAAGTCTTAATCAATATATGCTCCTTATGTTACCTCCTTAAAATGCAGCATTTGAAATTATGGGATTCTGACATTTCTTACATATTTCAATAAGCTTTTTTTTTTTCAAGAAAGTCTCAAGAAAAACAACCATCATTGTGATGATCAGACAGTGAAACGAGTTGGAGAATTTGTCCCTTGTCTGTTGTTTCTGTCTCTCTAAAAACCCAAGTGGGCACTCAGTCATTTCAATTCTCCTAAGAAACGAGCACAGTTAAGGGATATTTTTTTAAGTACACCATATTTTGTGTAATGCCTCAGTAACTATGGTGATCTTATAGAATTCTAATACCAGTTATACAGGTATTTGAATTTCTGGCTGCCTAAAAACTGTTAGAAAGATGACTCTTCTCTATATAACAATATAAATACATCCAGGTAAAACGGGTTCTAGCAAATTGGTTGGTGGATAAAAGATGTGTTAGGATTGAAGGGAGAGCATTATGGTGGGGATCTGNNAGATGATCTTTAATGTCCCTTCCAACCTAAACCATTCTATGATTCCATGCTTCCACAAAGATAAAGACAACCACAAAAAGCAATTTTGTGGTGGCTTAGGGGCTACCTAGTGTAGTTTTATTCATGCATGGTGCATACAGGATAGTACACCAGGAGCTAAAGGGGTTTTTGTATATTCACACTCCCTATATCTTGCTAAAAATGTTAATAATCTATTAGTTCAGCAGACCTACAATAACCATCTAGTCTACCTCTTTTGGACGTCTCCAATATATTGGTTTTTAATTTCTTCTATAAAACCTCTGATCCTTTGATTCACTATGGGGGAATGCTACTTATCTCAAATTATACTGTGACTACAGTTATATTCCTGCAATATTGACAGCAATGAGCACAAATGTTTGTAGATTTCTCTGTTTGTTATTTATTTGTTTCTATCAAAATTAGGTTACTGCCACTTTGTTAAAGGTCAAGTTTCAGCATAAGGGCTCTACAATCCTACCATCCATCAGAGTTACTAATAAAGCAGATAAGTCAAAAAGGTCTGCAGTGTAATTTTACATTTATTTTACTTCTGTTGGCCTTACCTTCTTTGATCCTTTGCTGCATTATCCAACTGTACATAGTCTATTATAACACTTACCCTTACAGTCAGCAACCTAGCAAAAATCCAAAGTTTTCAGTTAATTAGTCAGCCACTGTACAGAACTTTGGTCTCTCTATTATAAGTTGTAATGGATACTCTACACTAACATTTTCAATACTTTAGGCTGAAAATTCTCCTTTTAAAATACTGTTTTAGACTGAGTGGTGTGGTTTTTTCCCAAGTTATTTAATACNTAAAAAAAAAAATTTTTTACAAAAAAAATAAAAAAAAAAAAAAAAAAAAAAAAAACCAAAAAAAAAAAAAAAGATTGCAGGCATTTCCTTTTTTAAGGTACCTTACCGTGTTCTCTTCTACAGGTATCTAAATACTGATGTAAAGATCATGCATAGCAGTGTTAATGGGCAAGCCCTCCTGGTCTTCATTACTTAGAGTGTCAACTAAAAAAAACTTGTAGGCTACCACTCTGCTCTGGAGAGGTACCACATACTGGGAAAAGTTCTTTTTTACCAACGACATAATAATCATTTCTGTCTTCTGAAAGATCAGAATTCTACTTTCGATCACACAGAAACTGATGTGTGACCTTAGATTTTTGTTTGTGTTTACACAAATTCACAGAGGTTTTTCTATGTCCAATAATAATAATATATATTTAATAATTTTTCTCTGTATTTTGAAAAGCTATTCATTTACTTTGTCAGCTTCTACAAAAGGTTGCATAAAAAACCACACATAAATAAGATCCTTTTCTTGTTGAAATTCCATTCTAATATATATCATGCCTCTATATATTTCAAGAAAATGTTGAGATGGCTAAAACCGCTCGTGTAATATGAACTATGTTTTTTAAAAGATACAGAAGCATACACCTAACATATTAGATACCTCCAGGGATGGTGACTCAACCACTTTCCCAGGCAGTCTATTCCAATGCCTGACAACCTTTTTGGTGCAGAAAGTTTTTCTAATATGCAGTCTAACCTTCCCCTGGAACAACTTTAGACCATTTATTTTTGTTTCCTCACATGTTACTTCGAGAGAGACTAGCATTCAACTCACTACAATCTTTCCAGATAGTTGTAGATAGCGATAAGGTCTCCCCTCAGCCTCCTTTTCTCTGGACTTAATAACCCCAGTTCCCTCAGCTGCTCCTCATGTTGTTATGGTTTCAGTCAAATTTACCAAAACCAGGTTGGCAGATGGTCCTACCTCTCCCTAGAAAGAAAGCAGAGGAAGAGATAAGGAGATTTACAAGTTTAGAATGAACGAAACTACTTTAATGAAGTATTAATACTAAAATAAAAATAAAAATAAAATAATGAAATAGATACAGTACATACAAAACTGTATCAAGCTCCTGGATGACAATCAGGTCACAAGTAGGCATCAGGAGAAGTCCCAGACTGGATTTGGTGATCGACAGGAGCTGGATTCCAGATCTGGAGTCGGGAACGCTCGGATCAGGATCAAAGGCAGATGAACAGGCAGGGTCCTCCTTGGACATCGGCCATCAAAGAAAAAGAATTGACCCTTTGATCCCTCAGCTTTTATACTGAGCATGATGCAGATGGGATGGAATACCTCAGTTGGTCAGTTTTGGGTCACCTGTCCAGTCCACTCCTCCCTATAGATGTGACCCCTCTGTGCTTTTCCGCTTCCAACTCTCCAAAGGGGCAAATAACAAAATTAACTGACTCCGGTTGTTATAGCAGTTAGCATAAGCAAGGACCTCTCTGCAAACCATTCCTTGGTATAATCAAGTCTGATCACTGTGAGAGAGAACAGTTTTCTGAACAATGTGATGTTAAGTTCAGAGTTCAGTTAGAAGAGGCTCAGCTAAAAAAAATAAAATTGTAAAACAGAAAATTGGTTTGTTTTACTTCAAACCAGGAGACGTGCTCTAGAAACTTCACCAGCTTCACTGCGCTTTGGACATACTTCAGCACCTCAATGCCTTTCTTGTAGTGAGGGGAGCAAAACTGAACACAGTATTCAAGGTACAGCCTCATTGGTACTGAGTACAGAGGCCATACTTGGTGTCATCTGCAAGTTTATGGATGGTGCACTTGATCACCTCTGAATCTAATCCATATGGAACAAAGAAGATACCCATATTGCTTGAAGTTATGTATCTTCATTATAATATTCTTCAGGCAGATTATTAGTAAGGCTATGTATAAAATAGTTTTGAGTCTATTTTTCTTTTTATGTATTGTATATAGTGCAAAAGAAATTAATATTATACAGGATATCACAGTAGCTGATGCAACAGTAGATGCAAATGTACTTGGGCAGCTGCCAGTGCCACTAAGCATCATGCAGAGGAGTAGAACAAAAGACCACTAACTGAACACAGGTGAAGGGTTTATGTTTTCAGTATATTTCAAAATCATTTACAGTTAGCTAATTATCAGATGGTGCTTTAAGCCTTGCTCTTGAAAAAACTTGAACTCCTTACAGGACCTAAAAAGTAAAAAAACAGTACAAGGCCTACTTCGTATACATATTGTAGAAGCATTAACAAAACAGACTTCCATAAAGTCAGGGATCTTGAATTTTATTAGCTATTGCAATGCAAGTAAAATGTAGAAAGTATTTAATGTTCAACTAATGCAGTAACATTTTATTTGTGTTGTTATTTTTATGGTGGTTGTTGTTACTGCTTTCATGTTACCATGATGACTTTTGACCAGTGCAGTTCTGTTGTGTCAGTTACTATCACTATAATAAATTAATGGTGGTCCAATGCACAGAACGTGTTGGTTACAGATACATCTGCCAATTCTAGTCTCTTGATAATTATATACACATGTAAACTACAAGTCTTAAACGTACATTCTTTAATCATAGATGTATACATATTCATGTTCTGTGGTTTTTTTCTCATTCACAGTCAAAAGGTTAGTATCCATCAAATAGCTGAGAATTTGAAAGCACAATTATAGCAGTGCTTTAACACTTAAAACCAAGATAGTCCTAAAAGCTTTGCTTGATTGCAGATTTTTCCCACCTAACTCCAACATCATCTTATTTTTCAGTTTTTATATCTTCACAGTATCAAATCTGTAAGTCTACCTTGAAGAATATCTCACAGGTATGGACAGTTCTGAATTTATTTCACACTCAAGAATGGTCCATATTCATAAATGAGATGCACTACTTCAATATCTGAATTGGTTGCACTGCTCACATATCAGGGACAAACCCCTTACAAGCCAGCTATGCCTTCCTATAGAAACAGGTCAGTGAAAGGATAAGAATGGAAAGCATTGATACTGCTTGATTTCTAATAGTGAGGGGCAGAGTTTTTAAAGGCAGCAGAAAATTGACTGTGAAACTGTGACAATACAAACACACAAATTTCATCATGCACTAAACGCCAGCTCCCACTTTCACAGGAAGTCTGCCTTTTCCACCTTGAATATAGTTGCACATCTTCAACAAGTGACGTGGACAGCATCCATGCCTATGGCACTCCATCTAATGAGGCTTTAATTCCCTTAACTAGGAAATAACTCATTTTCCTCAGATCTGTGATACAAGACTATCATATAAAAGGAAAGAACATGTTCCCTCCTCTCAACACATGTGTTTTTGAAATAAAGGTTGCACATGGAAATTATTTCAGGCTCTTGATACAGAGCAGACAAAGACTCATAGTATTTCCTTGCTCCTTACTTTCCTGTTGGCTGTCTCCAGGCATAAATATGATGACAGCACTGGTGTTGCTTAGCATATTGTGTTAAAATCTGTTAGAGGGTGCCTAATGTAGTGGGTACTAATTTACAGCACTTCATAGAGAGTTTTAGCACTCCACTTCAGAGCTCCACAATGAGAACAAGATATTTAGATGTTCAGTGCTTCTACATCTGCTGTTTCTGTAATTTACTGTGCAACTTGCTCCTTGCTTAAGATTAACAGGGAAATATGAGACTGAATACGAAATCTAAATTCTGATTCTCAATCCAGGCCTTTAGGGATAAGCAAGTTCTTCCCATGTAAAGATATAGACTGAAAAATAAAAAGATGACACTACTGTCCAGAGGTATACAGAGGGAAGTAGACAGTTAATTTTTTTTAATTGTTAGAAATGGTCCTGGACTAACATCTATCAGTTTTTGCTTTGAGCACAGGTAAAATCTATTATTTTTGCAATGTAGCTATCATTCACATATTTAAAAATATCAGTATGCAGAAGGAAATCTTAAAGCACTGCCATCATTCTTTTAATGAAAACTAAATACAAATACCTCTAGTTTCTGGGCTGATACTAGATAGTAGAAGTCAGCATGTAGAGCTCCCAGATGCCAGCTGGAGTTTTACAGGCCCAAGAGAAAAGCGGAATTACAATAAAGATCACTGACTGCTGAGCTAGAACAGCACTTCTTGCACTGCAATCCAGGGAGCATCAGCAGCAGCCTGTAAAGCTAGTTCTGTCATACCAGGGAGGCACCTGTCAATCTCCAAGCAGAGAAACATACCACAGCTGTAGTCAGCCCACAGTTGTTTCATTCAACCCAGAGGATTTTTTTTAATTAGCTAAGCAACATCAGATAGTCATGAGCACTGCACTGAAAACTTTACGGCTGCCTCCTTACCCACAGGCTCACTTCAGTGCTTGTTCTGCCAGATGCAGGGTTCAGCAGTTAAAATGAGAGTCAAGGATGAAGTGCAGGAAGATAAAATGTTTTTCAATTGCCCAACATTTACCACCAGGCAAGCTGGAAGAGCACACACTGCAGCTCCAGCCACATACAAAATACTTGCTGGAGTACAAGGAGTACAAGGCAGGACTGCATACTCTCCCTAGTCAAGTGGTAGATCTAAACATGATATCAAATGAGAAGGATCCACCAGTACAGGGAGTAGGCAGCACCTTGTCCTCCAAGCCTGGGATGCTGCATTTGTGGCCCTCTGCCACCCAGGTTTACAGCCTCACTCAGTGGTTGTAAGTACTGTCATCAAGTTTCCAGGGAAACCAGAAAGCCACTTGAGGAAAAGTTTACCTACTCTAAGTCCTTCCACAAGTCTTCTGATTCACTGATATTGCCCAGCCCAGTGTACACAGAGACACACCAGTATGTCTTGAAGCTCCCTGCCTCACAGCTACCCTTTTCCAGCACAGAAGAATGGATCCTCCTTTGACTATGGCACTAAATTAAATACATCATCACTCACTTTCTTGATACAAGCTATGATCAAGAGCTATGATCAAGTACCCAACTGCTGCAATTTACCATTGCAGCCACACAGAAACATGAGCAACCAGGAATTTTGTAGCGCTTGGATCCACAGCCCATTTATTATGAGCTTTCTCACCTCCATCCTTAAGAATGTACATTTTTCCCATAGAATGATGTGGGAAGAGGAAGACAGCTACTCAACAGCAAGAAGATTATATCATAATCTACTTTACTTTAACAGAAGTTCATTTCATCTTTAAAATATTACCAAAAGTGAAAAGAAATCTAACAGTCCACCTTAAATTTAGGTCTGAACTTTGAAAATTATATGAGATTTGCTTTTAGGCTCATTTAGTCGAGTGTTCTTTTTCTCACAAAATAAGTATTATTTATGTGTGTACCTGTGTATAAAATGTATACGTATATGTATATTTACATACATACAGGAAAACTTGCTAAATGTGCAAAGAACCAGTAGGTCTTCATGGGTGCACTCATGTATGTGTGAAAGTCCCATCTTGGAGATTAAGTGTTGGAACAAAGGATGAGCTGCAACACAATCCATGTCTGATTATTACTCTAGAGCACATCACCAGTCTTCAGAGATTGGACTACTCATCTCAATTCCCCACCTCCTGACTGAGGTAAGTGAATCAAACCTACTGCATTACAGAAACTCCAGTATTTGTAGTTAAACCTGCCCCAGTCTTTATATAGTAAATCTGACTTTTACAAAAACCTTTATGAAGCATCTTATTACAGAGTTAGAGCTTTTAATTAATGGCAGGAATCTTAATCATGTTTCTATTCAGATTTTAAGGGGTTTTTACTTTTGATTATTTAATCCTTTTTTCTCCTTGTTTCGCAGTAACAATTCCTTACTAATTTTCTTCTTGCCACTGTGTCTGGTCTTTGGATTATACTGGTGGTCTTCTTGGTTGAGAGAAAACTGTGACAACCCAAGCTTCATAGGTTTCTTGGTCACTCCTGGGGACCTGTCCTACACATAGGATCTATGGAAGACTGTTCTTTGAAAAGATATCCAAGGAAACTCAGCCTAATAAGGTATAAAGTACATTATTGAAGAGTGAAAACAGTTTTGAATACATTCCCTTGCGCTACAGTACACTTCACTAGATAAGTAGCCAAAGCAAAGGACTATCTTCTCTTTACTGCTGTTTCGAACTTACAGAAGAACATAGACAGATTAAGGTCATCTCCAGCTTTAAGAAAGAGGAGATGTGAAAGCCGCATTTTTAAGAAAAAACATTTAAAATTTTTCATTCTTTTGTGTGCATAGGTACTTGTTTGTGTTGTTAAATCTGTTTCTAAATTCATAGTTTTATGGTTTGGTTCTATCTGGATCAAAGATTAATTTGAATGATTTTCAGGATCTTGTTTTTAGATCACTTAGAACTTCACGGACATATGCAAAGATAAAAAGTTAATTTCTTAAGCTAATGATCTCTTCTTAACATTAGGATTGGTGAGTCTTTCATCTACATGGGCACAACAACCCCCCTACTAATTAACACGGCTAAGGATGACTTATCAAGGTGATTACAAGCTCCCTATCTCATTAGAGACCTGTTCTCTAAAGAATAACAGTTATATCCAACTTACTATACATTTTACAATTGCTGGCCATGGCTTTCAAGTAAGATATTTTTTTAAAAGCATTGTTTTCAGCTTATATCTTGTAAACAAATAATCAAAAATTCTGGAGCTGCTTAACCTGTCAAAGTCAAAAAAGCAAGAAAGGTTTGTCAGTCCCTGATCTGAAACGGAATAACTTAGCATGTCAGCAGCAAATCATGTGGGATTGGTTGATTTCCGTCAAGAATTGTGCTCCTGCTAAGATCAAAAAAAAAGGTTTTCTATAAGGCAACAACCCTTCTTATTCGCTTCTGATATTTTATTCTCTGTGGTCTTCCTTTGAGAACACTATGTGAACAATCCTTTTTTTTTTTCCTGTTCCCACTAAGACAAATCCAAACTTATTCTCTTTTGTTGACATACTGAGTTTGAATAGAAAAATATGGAAGTAGAGCGAATTACATCCAACAACTGACTGCTACATTTGCCCCCACTGACTTCTTTATGGTTGCAAGTGGCAGTGAAATTGAATGGAATTTTTTTATCTGAGACATTTAGTAAGTAACATGCTTGTGACAAAAACTCTGAGTTAAGCCAAGTTTAACACCCCCTTTCCCTTTCTCACAAGGTCTATACTTAGAATATCTGGCCTGCAGAAAAATCTCAACTGTGCCCCATACACTTTAGTAAATGTCACAAAATTCCTTGCTAAAAAGAACATTACGATGGTAAGAGGATGTATGAATAGGCACAAAGCCAGCTAATCAGTCTAGAACGTAAGCATCACCCTACTTGCATGCGTATTTCATGCCTTTAAATATGACAAATTGGTTTCATGTATGATTTTTACCGCTCACAATTGTGTCAGCTCAGAAGCAAGACTCTACCTGGGTTAACATTCCTGCGGGGGAAAATGGCGCTAAATTTGCACTTTAAATTGAAATGCTTTGCTGTTTCTAATGTAATGCAGAACGTGAGTTTGCAAATAGTATAAGCAGGCATAAATCATGTCCAGCATGATGCCAGCTGCTTTCCTCAAAGTCTTTTTCTGAATTACAAATTTCAGCCCTAAGTTTTTCTAGATCTGAAGTAAGATTTTTATTTTTTTTAATTTTTTGGTTACTGTTATTTAATCTAATGACAACTTCTGTTCAAACACATATGTCTTTAAACCCTCTGAAGATGAAGGATAGCAAACTGGTAGCAATTGACAAGGAGAAGACTGAGTTACTCAACAACTTTTTTGCCTCAGTCTTTACTGACAGCCTCTTATTCCACACCTCTCAAGTGGATGGACCACAAGATATTGCCTCAGGGAGAAAAGTCCCTCCCACTAAAAGAGAATATCAAGTTCATGAGGAAGATAAACATACTGGAGTCTGGGACCTGATGATTTGCATGCTAGAGTCCTGAGGAAATGAGCCGATGTAGTTGCCAAACCATTGTCCATGACATTTGAAAAGCCATGGCAGTCAGAAGAAGTCTCTGGTGAGTGGAAAAAGAGAAACATTCCACTCATTTTTTAAAAGGGCAGAAAGGAGGACCCTGGAACCTACAGATCTCTTAGTCTTACCTCTCTGTCCAGGAATGTCATGAAAGAGATGCTCCTAAGGTACATGGAGGACAGGAAGGTGATTCGAGACAGCCNGCAGTCAGAAGAAGTCTCTGGTGAGTGGAAAAAGAGAAACATTCCACTCATTTTTTAAAAGGGCAGAAAGGAGGACCCTGGAACCTACAGATCTCTTAGTCTTACCTCTCTGTCCAGGAATGTCATGAAAGAGATGCTCCTAAGGTACATGGAGGACAGGAAGGTGATTCGAGACAGCCAGCATGGCTTCACCAAGGACAAGTCCTGCATGATCAGCCTTGTGGCCTTCTGTGATGGGGTGGCTACATCAGTGGACAAGAGAAGAGCTACAAATGTCACTTGTCTGGATTTATGTAAAGCCTTTGACATGGCCCTGACAACATCCTGCTCCCTAAATTGGAGAGATAGGTATCTGATGCGTGGACTGCTCAGTGGATGAGGAATTTATTGGATGGTCACATCCAGAGGGTAGTAGTCAATGGTTTGATGTTTGGATGGAAGTCAGCGATGAGTGGTGTCCCTCAAGGGTCTGTATTAGGACCAGTACTGTTCAATATCTTCATCGATGACATAGTAGGATCAAGTACACCCTCAGCAAGTTTGCAGATGGCAAAGATGAGTGGTGTGGTTGACACACTTGAGGGATGGAATGCCATCCAGAGGGATCTGGACAAGCTAGAAAAGTGAGCTTGTATAAGGCCACGTGCAAGGT
>VXBW01007432.1:69211-82543 GCA_013400375.1 Thinocorus orbignyianus
CCCAGCCGTCAGCATAGGAAAGACACGGACCTGCTGAAGTAGGTCCAGAGAAGGGCTGCAAAAATGATTAGAGGGATGGAACACCTCTCCTATGAAGAAAGGCTGAGAGAGTTGGGGTTGTTCAGTCTAGAGAAGAGAAGTCCCCACGAAGACCTTATTGGCATCTTTCGGCACTTAAACGGGGCCTCTAAGAAAGATAGGGACAGACTTTTTAGCAGAGCCTGTTGCAACAAGGGTAATGGTTTTAAACTAAAAAAAGATAGATTCAAAGTAGATAGAAAGAAGAAATTATTTACTGTGTGAATGGTAAAACACTGGAACAGGTCACCCAGAGAGGTGGTAGATGCCTCATCTCTGGAAACAATCAAGGTCAAGTTGAATAGGGCTCTGAGTAACCCCCTCATGGTTTGTTTAGATGACCTTTAAAGGTCACTTGCAAACCAAACTGTTCTATGATTCTATGACAGCATCTGAAAAATTTGGTTTCTAAGATTAACTCTATTATTCCACATTTTCTTTGTAATCAGCCATGATTAAAACTTTCTGTTCAAGAATATATTTTAACATGTCCTTCAGTCAGAGCTCATGTAAATGTTACTCACACAATACTACCTCACTGGAAGTGGTTAAATCCTACCATAAAGTAATGATAAATGTTATGTTTGTTGACATAAGATGTTAAGGTGCTTTTTGTCACAAGAGCAAGTAAACTCTTGGCAGATATTCTGCTTATAAATTTCACCTTTACCAAATCTTGCTCTCCAAACAAGAGTTACAGGAATTGATCTTTCCCCCCCCAACCAGAAAAAAAAAAAAAAAAAAAAAAAAAAAAAAAAAGAAAAAAATAAGTTTCCCTTAATCTCCTGGCAGATAAGTATGGTTAAATAACTTTCCTCAGAAATGTGGTTGAAAGCTTAGAGGGTGCCCAGAAATAATTTGATCCCAAAGATGAAAGATTAAGAAGGTCATAGTTGTCTGAAAATCACATTAGAAAAAAAGCAATTATGCAATCCTCTGGTTGACAATGACCAACATTTTGCTCTAAAACTGCACACTTGTATAACATAGTCAATGAAAGCAGCAGGAAGTAAATTATAGAAAAATACTTTTACAGGTGTGTCAGCTAAAATTGCTAAGGTCCCATTTGTATGTTTTTTTGTTCTCATTCCCGATTAGGACTCTGGAATAAAATTTCTTATTCTAAGACAGCTCTCAGCACAGTGGCTAACAAGTAATTCCTCCCATGTTCTCCCTTGCAACAGTCTCCTTGACTCTCCACTGCTTCTCACAGACTGAATGTCAAGCCTCCAAAAGACCTTCATCCATCAATGTCCTCGCTCTCCAGGTTTTACAAGCACACTGGGGTTAAAGAGAATATTCTCTGCAGGTACTGAGAGTAGTTCACCCCCCACAGTAAGAACAAAAATGTATACAGCAATGATCTTCTCTGCTGGAAAGAAGCCTGCAAGAGTGACATTTTATTTTATTCTGTTAAACAGGAAAAGACACTCTCCTCATGTATTATAAGTGTGGATTTTTAATTTTTTTTTCAACAAAATTTTTCCCAGACGTTAGTTCACATGCAAAGATGCAACAGTCGAAAATATTTGAAATACATACAGAAAAGATTCTGAATCATAGCAAAGTAAATTCAAGTCAGCAATGCTTTTCTTTGCCTGCAATATCTTTGTGAATTAGGAATTTCTCGCTACAGGGATTCCTTTAATATCCTAGAGACAACTTTCAGAGCAAAGTTGCAGTTCCACTGAGGTCATTGAGTCATTCAGCATTTTTCAGGTCCATGCTGAGTGTGGTTCACTCCTTCCACAAAACAGTGGTTACTCATATGACTATGTGTATATGTATATATATATGTGCGTACACACACACAAATGGTGTTTTAATGTTTGTTCAACTTAAATGACCAGATCTTCAGATTATACTCTCTGTGGTGACAATTATTTCCTTTGTGATACTTTTTTATTGGAAAAAAAAAAAAAAAGTATCACAGCAGCAGATGTAGAATTTCTTCTGGTGTTTTTCATCTTACTGCAATTTTTTTGTACTAAGAATTGGGCAAAGCTTTTTTTAAGCATCCTGAAACAGCTTCTACTTCTGCAGGTCCTGGTTCCCCTGGTGAAATTTTAACAACCCTGAACCCTAATTCATAAACAAGGTAGAGCCACCTTCAGAGGTCATGAATGCTGACAGAAGCCTTGGCTGCATGACCAAGAGGCATGAGGAGGGCATGCATGAAAGTTACGGCCTTAGATTTGTGGAGAACAACTTGTTCAGGGTAGGCAAGATGCTGTGGCAGGCTGCCCTGAAGTGTACCTTGTGAAGGGATCAAGGAGAGATGTTCAGTTTTTGAAAAAAAATCTCTTCAAAAGCACAACAGTGTTCCTTTTTGATGACCTGTATTTCCTATGTTTCTTGTAGTTCATGTCTATTTTAGGGAAGTAGTAGTACTGGTTACCATGGTACACAGTATCAATTAAAAGAAAATACTAGTACAAAGTGTTTTGTTGTACCAAGAGTCTAAGTTATTCTTCATTAGAATTTAAGCATATTACACATTTTCTTTTTTTCTTGTTTTTTTTTTTTTTTTTTTTCCAGATTTCGTATATGTCAGTTCTAGAAAGTTCTGAGCTGTGATTTTTTCAAAATTCAAAACAACTCCCACCTGCAATATCAGACTGTTCATGTGGTCACTTCTCAGTACCAAGGAGTAAATAGATCCACCCCTTTTATCCCTGCAAAGATGTTAACAGTCTAAGAATTGTTTGAACTGAAATGAAGAAGTATTTTCTCTGAAAAGTACATCACACCATTTATAATTGAACACTTCAACCTGCCAAAACCTGTATGGAGGACATAATGCTAGACAAAGACCAAAGAAAGTAACTCAAATGAAATTTTAGATGCAGAATACTAAAAAGGAGACATGAACTCTATTTATATGATGTAAACTGTATATTAAAGACATTTAGTGGGATCTATAATCTCACTTTTGCACAAAGTGAAGGGTAAGAAGCCTAGAAATAGGGACATATATTTGTTTTCAAAAAAAGAGAAAGACTTCTGCAAAGCATTTTGTCCAGAAAAAAATTGTCATATCAGTTCCACTTTTTCTTTCAGTATTTGTGCTATCTATCTGCTTGTATTTTTTCCCTTACAGAGACTTCCTACTATTGATGGAAGTAGGAATTGCCCTTTATTCTCTAAAAATCAAAATACTTCAAACACAGGAAGATAAAGCTTCATGAAAAATGATTGTTTCCAATACCTGGGGTTATTGTACGGTGAGAAGTTCATCTGAAAAGTCCAATAAGCAAACATTAGACTTGCTCCAGGATAAAGTAAGATTTGCTACCTATTAGTAGCCTTTTGTTGGAAATCTTTGCCTAATTCTGCCCACATGCCAAACTCTGGGATCCTATAAGATAACATAAGTGGACTATTTTCCATTCTAGGGCAATTCAGAGTCCCACTAAAAGAGCACAGTGCTATCTTCAGTGGAAAAGCTAAGTCTGAAATTACTCTCTCCTCCCCTACCCCCCCCCCCCCTGCCCCCCCCCCAGCCCCCTGCTTTCTGCCCCTTCCCCCCAAAAAAAAAAAATAAAAAAAAAGATGTCAAGAGACAGTAGCTTCAGTGACCCATCTCCTCAAGCCTAAATGGGGAGGATCATGTCATTTCCAGTGCTGGACAGTCTTACCAGTTACCATCTGGCCACTTACTGTGCTGTAATTTTATGAAGTCAGATAGATACAAAAGGATACAAAAGAAATAAAGAGCAAGTTAATATCCTTTTCACATGATGAATTCAAATATTGGTATAATTCCTTGCTTCCCTACAAAGAATGGAACTACAAAAGCACCAGGTCTTATTTCCAGTCCCGAAAGTCCATTGTGTTGACATGGATGTACACAGCATGATCTTAGTTGACAGTATGACTTAGACAAAGGACAAAAGTTTTTATACAGAATCAAATGTCTGCAAAAAGCACCACAGACTTCAGAGAACAAGGAGATTGGATAAGATATATTCAGATGTTTTGCATGAAAATGGTGAGGTTATCTATCCCTTGATAACCTTGAGGTTATCTATCCTTTGATTTTGTTTATGACACAAAGTAACTTAAATGCTAATGAGAAAAAACCAAGAGAAACCGAATATAAAGACAGAAAAGGTGGAATAAGAAATCTATCACACAGGTGTTTATTTTAAAAGCAAAACTTTAAGCATATCATATGAAACAATTTGTATAAACTATCAGACCCCAAGTGCTATAGAACCAATAAACACCATCTCACCATCCTTTCCTTATTTGCTTTGCTCTTCCAATCATTATAGATATTTTTCTCTCAATTTTAGAATTAAATATGGGGGGGGGGGGGCGGGGGGTGGGGGGGGGGGAAGACCACGGCTTGCTGAACCTTAGTATTTCCTGCCAAACTATTCTGAAGCTTGCAAGTTGAGCCATGATTAGGTGCTCACTGATACACCTCAGTATTTGTTTGACATGAGACTTTACAGCAATTTCTTCAAAGATGGATCATGCTTGTACTTGGTATTATGCCATTATATTTAGCCATGTCATTATAATGTTTATAATATTATGGTAAGTTACCATACATGGAATTCTAAACAAGTATGTTGTGGTTTTATTCCATTTTCTCTTAAGTTTCTGTCTGTCCTGTACATTCATACACCAAAGTACCTGCTTTAAATAAGAGATCAGAGTTGATTTTATCTGGACCCCACTTGACCTTAAATGCTGCTATGGAAAAAACAGTTTACATTCATCTTCATTCATTCAGGATGAAAACCCAGAGGCAAGATTTGCTCCCTCTCAAAGTCAGTGCCTGGACTAAAGCTCTTGATTCATAGAGATTAAACTAGCAGTTTATAGCATGTATTTAAACTAGTTTAGTAAACACAGAGGATACTGGTTGTTATGATGTATTCCCAGAGAGCAGACTGAAGAGGCAGTCAACAGGAGTTGGAGTTTTCCTAACACGAGTGCTCTGAGAAGACTGAGAGAGGCAGGAGATAGCTGCAACGCCTGGTGCATACCCATGGGGACTTGGAGATAGGAACTGCATCTTAGCAGACCGTTAAGGGCAGCCAGAGGCAAATCACAGAATCATAGAACAGTTTGGGTTCCCCATCTGCACCCATGTTACCTTTTTCCAACCAACCATGTAGACAAAGCAGCTTGTAACTGTGTGACAGCCTGACTACAAAAGGAGTAGTAGATCCTTGCTGTATATAACAGTAGCTTCTTGGCAGAAGCAGAGGACTGGGAAGGCTTGACCCAACTGGACTGCACCCAGGCCAGCTATAGAAACAAACCAGGACCACCAAGCAGAAGGTGAAGACTTACCATATGCAAGAGGGCAGAATAAGGTCCTAAGAAAGCCGAAACTCAGAGTCAATGTTCTGTGATCCTGCTAAAATCATCTTCAGACTTTCAGGCATAACCAATTCCACCAAAGTTGGTAAGTGATACAATTTACCTAAAGGGAGGTCAGAGGAGAGAAAGGTAGTTACTTTCAGCAATACCGTACTTCATCAAGAGCTAGTCATGTTTACCACTTAAAAGTTTCTAAAAAGCACATTATAAAGAATGTATACCTTAAATGTTGCTATGTTTGCAAACAGCAAATAAATACAATATTGAAATCTTTCTCAAGCAGTATACAATGCACTTTGTCTAAAGCAAAAAAAAAAGAATCTCAGCATTTAAATATAGTGACTAGCTGCTGCCAAAACCAGATATGTGTCTAACTTTGTCATTGCAGAATGTACATCTACTAGTATTTTTACATCTTAAAAATCTAATTTTATACAATGACAGCTAAGAATAGTTTTTCAGAACGGTAAGTACACAACTGCATGTCTAATTTGTCTGCAAAATTTTCATGGCACTGTGTTTAAATATAAGTAAATGAGCACAGAAGCAGTGTCCTAATTATGTAAAAATTTTTGTGTCGGTCATTATTGTTTCAAGTACAACCTGGCATGAAATAAATAAGAAATTGGCTTGTGTGTGTGTGAAAATTGCTTTTTTGTTACTCTCATCTTTCAGTACAAAAACATTATATTTGTTCAAAACAAGCTACCCAGTTCAATATTTTCTATGCAAGGTGTTCAGTCTTACATATAAGTTGTGTGCATACATAATTCAAAAGTTTCTTTTTCAGAAATGTAGATTATGAATTCTAAACTTATTAAGACTGGCCAGGAAGTAATTTGCATAGTCCATGATGATGCGTATGGATTTCAAAAGCCTCAGTAATTATTCAGGAAAAACACTGATTTATCAGAATCAAAATGTTTTACTAGTAGTAAGATTACTATACAAGTTCTTATAAACTGTCAGACTTCAAGATGACAAATATTTTGAAAGCACATTTTGTCCATTTTCTTCTTTTCAGATTTTTTTTGTCTTACTGATGAATTCAGAATTTTCTACAATGAAACCTTAATTAAAATAAGCTCAGCTGTGCCATTAAAAATGTTTACGTGCATTGTAGACTGCTTGAATTACAGGCAAAAACAATTTAAAAAGTAATTCTGAGCTACATTTAAAAATCACACCTAGTTTCCACTTTTCATCTTTCCCATTCCACTCCTCCCCTAAAATCTTTATGTGTGGTAATATAAACAGATTTTTTCCAGTTTCTTACCAAACAGTCCCATTTTAATGATTACTTTAGGATAGCTAGAGATGCTAAGAATCAGAGATGTAAAGATTTTTCACACTCACTTTCATGCAACATTATGTGAGTAATGTTCCTTTAGCTTCTAATCTTTAACTATTATTTTAAATGGTTTCATTCATGTCATTCTTTTTTCTAATCTTAATGAAACAGTCAATTTGGCTTACAAAACAGCCAAAACACCTGAACAGAAAGTACCTGAAAGGTGTTGATTTTATATCTTTAATCATATAAAAGAAAAGAATGAAAATAAAGATTAAACCAAATATCTTTCCATAAAATCATATTTCATCTAAAACTCAACAGAATATACTCTGTGTAAAACTAGAGGCAGAAAAGAGCTTTTGATTACTGCATATTTCTACATATTATTTTTAGGAAATTGGCCCCTGGTGAAAATGTAACATCTTGGATTTTTTTTATTTTTACTCTCCATCGTCAATTCAATCCACACTTCAGATGCAAGCCAGGACAGTACTTTTCACTATACACACTAAGGAGGAAATGTAGATTCAAATCTCTTTTCTGCTGCTTAATAAAGGTCATTCTTCCCAGTCAGGCTGTAAGATATTGTTCACAGAATGAAATATAAGCTTGACAATCTAAGGAATTGGACCAAAACAGAGAGTATGTGTAAGAAACTGCAGTGCACTGGGTAATTAGAGCATTCATTTGATGACACCGCATTTTATTCCATGCTTTTAAAACATTAGATCTTTCCCCATGACTTAAGTTGGATGTGTTAAACACTAGACTTTATCACCATTATTAGCTGTGCTTAAAATACTGTAAAACAAAGCTGAATTTTGTTAGGAGAGAATTACTATGGGTCATGGTTTCAAGCCTCTGTACTGAGTCTGGCTAGAATGAAGTTAAGTAATTAACTTTATTCATAGCAACCCATATACTGCTATGCTTAACATTTTTCCTGTTCCTGAAAGGGTCTTGCACAGCATCAAGACTTTCTCTCCTTGGTTCCCCACAGAAGTGAACAGGCTGGGAGTGGGCAAGAGGCTGAGCGGAGACACAGATGACTCCCACTGACCAAAGAGATATTTCATAACATATGACACTGTGTTGACCAATAAAATCTAAGTAATGGAGGAGCAAGGGAGGACATTCAGAATTACATCTGTTTTTTCCAAGTAACAGTTAAATGTGCTAAGGTTTTGTTTTTCAAGAAGTGTCTCATCATCTGTCCAATGATGGGAAGTGGTGGATGAATTTCTCTTTTTGTTTGGTTGCACATGTGTCTTTTGCTTTTTTTATTAAACTGTCATTCTCTTAATCCACACGACTTTTCACCTTCATTTTATTTTTCTGCCCATCCTCTAGGAGAAGGGAGAGAGGAAAAGGCTTAGTAGATGTGTGGATGCTGACTCGGGTGAACCCAGCAGAGCAAAAGTACCAGGCTAAGCTCATGTGAGACTACTTATGTTGTATGCCATTTCTCTCTATACAGACAAGAGTATAGCAATTCCAGGTATGTCAAGAAGCATAAATGTGGGTGTTTTAAGGTCAAACATGGATTTAATGACCCTGGAACTCAGCAACTGGATGAAGATTTCTAAATCCTTTGATTTAGACTTAAGATGTAATTTAAACACAAATACACAACACTAGGATCTCGATTTTCTTCTTGGAGCTAATTCTAACCGGGTGATTACTGCACATTTGTCCTACAAGGTACAAGAGTGTTTTAGCAGTAAAGACAAGGTCAAATTTATGTTCGTGGAGGACTAAACAAGGCCTGTAGAGAATGATGAAACATCCAGGCTTTGTGCTTCCCTCTTCTCTCCTTCAAGAGAAACAGAAGGATTCTGTCCTGGTTAATGTTAGAATGAAATCTAACTGCTGGTGGTTTGAAACATTTATGGGGGGAGACTGGAAACCTAGTAGAGTCAAAAGTTATTCAAGCTTATAAAAAGAAAGGGAGAAAAGAAACAGAACCTTTGCCAACAAAAGATCTTCCCCTGTTTTATTGGTTGTTCATATTTTCAATGTATCTTTTTTTCTCCCCTCCTCTAAGTTCACTCTTATTGATCTTAACTTTGAACTAATTTTCCCAATGCCAAGTTTTTTTCAGTTTTATAGCTACCCTTTCCCTCTTTTTTTTTTTAAAAAAAACTGTCAAATTCCAATCATTGGGGTCTAATTCTAGGTTGTACCCCACTATCAGAATCTGTATGATTTACATCTCTCTACAGTCTTAATGATCTTATTTTGTTGATTTTTTTAAAGATTTATTTCTTTTTCTTTTATGGAACATAGTTATTACTTGCAGAGCATTTTTATCATCCCAAGGTTAACCACAGTGGAAGAGCGCTTTTCTCCAAATTAAACTCTTTCACATATACTTTATTTATTTATTTCCTTGGTGAGGAAAACTACTACCATTCCAAGTTGAGTACTGCAACAAAGTAATCTATTTTCCTGGACTGGAACCAAACACATTTTGTATCAGTTATTGGTACAAAAAGGTTGTATCATATTACCGTTTACTGATAATGCATTTTGTAGCTCTCAGAAGTAATTAAGTAATGAAGAATACATGCACTTCTACCCTACTATTTTTTCAAAGATTAAAAATCTTTCATGACATAAGTATCCTGCTGTTTTTGTTTTGATTGCCAACTTCGAATTATCTGAACGCTACACTTTTGTAAATACAATCTTTTCATTATTGTAGGAGACATGTACTGATTATTATAAATAAGTAGATGAGCAACTGTAGTTCCTTTAACTATTTCATTAAAAACTAAAGTGTTTTTTTTTTAACATTCTAGCTATTGTTTCCATCATAAGCCCTTAGTCTTGTTCGCGCCTTTATTCATATAATTATTAACATCATAATAGTTTTAAACCTGCTGCTTTTCCAGTTTGCCTTCAGAAGTTATAAAAATGCAAACTCCTCCAGAAATGGCAAAACCTTAAAATAGATGTTTGAAAAAGGTCTTAATAGTTACAAAAACGTTTAAACTTATTCTTTCGTGTCAGCTAAACTGTATTCTATAATGAAAGACTGTAGTGTCTGGAAAGATTCAAGTGTAATATCGCATAAGTCATTGAAAGGTCAAGTTGGACTTCATATTCCTTTAGTAAACTTTGGTTTGAGAAGTTTATGTCAAAACGCTTCTAGGATTTACTGGTTTACACGGTTATTATTGCATGTCATTGTGCTATGAAAGTGTGGACTGTGTATCAATGTGAGGCGACAGCTACTGTCTAAACGGTAAGGATTATTTTTCAGTAGCTAGGGTTTTGTCCCCTCCAGCGCTCCTTAAAACTGCCATATATGAAAGTTAATGTAATTTCAGATACTTAAGAAATGCAGATTTGGGGAGTTTTTTGAAGGAATAAATTTTCCCACCCTCCACCCCCAGTGAAAAGAACTAAAATTTCTAACTACAGATGGGAAAACAGAGTGATTTTTCTTTCTGGATTGTAGATTTTCTCCTCTAAATACTCTGCATGCATTTTTCCCCCCATAAGCTATACTTTTACAAAATTTATAATGAAATTTAATGTTTCACATAATTTTAATTCAAATCTTCTTTTAATTTCCCTATATACTTCCAAGCTTTCATTCTTTCATATTTCTTTGAGTTACTTACGATGATGTTGTTTCCTGTTCCTTGTTCTCATGTTAATACCCTAATGCTTGCTGATCTACTGCTCACCCAATACTAACTGAACTTGTCATTCTCAGGAACAGATTGATCTGCATACATGCTAATAAATGGATTACTATCCATACTCCACTCAGAAATATTCAGTGAAAACTAAAGGAAGTTTATAGGTGTGAAAAGTACATAAACTAAAATTAAATTTTATAAGTACTGAACCCTAAGATAGGGTTTACATTAAATTTAATGTATAAAATATGCATGGTGTTTTGTAATATATGCATGTAATATCTAGGGCAAAACTCTGACTCATTCTGCATGTCATATTCTCATATGGCAGTATTACTAGTCACCTGTCCATGCAATGTAAAAATACATCTAAGAACATATAATGTCATACCAGTATATGCTAGCTTTAGACCATATCTAAGAATATATCACACTCATGTTGGAGTTGGGAATAAGCCCTCTAATTTTGTTTCATATCTAGTTATCAAGACACTGTATTATTTAGGTCTTCATTTCAAGCCCTAGTTTTCTTCAACAGTAATTTTCACTGCACTGACCCAAAAATCATAGGTTATTAACACCATGGTGTCAGGAATGTTTGCTGTGCTCTGTAGAAAGGTACAACACAGGCTTCATGCATTTTTAATTTATTTTTAAAATGTTCTTTGTCACAGGTCATTGACATTTAAAGTTATTACCACTGCCATTATGCAGCATCACCCCCACTCACTCTTTTTTCATGTCCTTCAACTTAAAATCATGTTCTGTTTCGTTTGTCTCACGAGGTAGTGGAATGAACTATTTCTTGTTTCTCTTCATTGCCCACTCCAGAGTGAATTGGTTAATGAGCCTTCTAGTACAAAAAATTCTTCTTACCTGCCTTACGCTTATTCTTTTGCTTTTCACAATCCCGATACTAAATCTTTTTCCCTGCCTTTCTATCTGGCCATACTTCCTACTACACTGTTCTTACCTACTTTCTCAGCATGCTTACATGAAGTCAAATAATCAAGTGAGTATGATTGTCAAGGTCTGGACATGTAAATATGCGAAGAGTTAAAGCCATACCAAACACTAAATCATCATCACATTTCCAGGGAATCAACCTTCTGCACATTTGTCATTTGGACAACAAGCATAGCTATCACTATCTTGGATAACATCCTGAGAATTTCACTGAGAAGTTGTAGAGCTAAAATGACAATCTCTTACAGCTGATAATCTTCACTACTCAAATTGTCTCATGCTATCCATCAACAGGCCAAAGATAAGATGGAGTGTGTAATCAAAAAGACAGGAAATACTGAGTTGCAGAATATTACAGAAGAAATTGCAACAAGTTCTCCATGGCACATTCTGAGCCTTTGAGTCTTGTAATGGCTTAAACAGTTTTGTTGATTAGACATCATAAAACTTTCATGTCTGGCAACATGTTCTTTGTGGCATGCTCGTCCAAGTAACATTTAAAAAACATTTTCAACACTGATGCCAAATATGTACAATACACAGTTCCCTTTTGTTCCCCATGTCCTTTGAGAACAAAAATTTTTTAGGTGTTTCCAGAAAGTGTCTGAACAATAAATAATGTTTGGCTTGCAATTACGTTTGTCACTTGGTCTCAAGTGACAAACGGGAGGGATATGCAAGCAGGAACAAATGAGCTAGGAAGCTGTCATTTGAAATGAAAACCACAAGTCAGTTTATTTCTGTACATAAGTTTTGGGGGACTGTACTGATGCAGAGCTAAGAAGAGAGCTTAGCTATTTTTCATTGGATTATGCTTGCAGGTTGAAAATGTATATATGGTAGCCCTGAAGAAAAAGCAAGGTACAAGGTATCTTCTCTAAGCATTATCTCTTGCTAAACAGAAAAATACTCTATCAACCCCTGACCAAAGGACTGTAGG
Organism: Thinocorus orbignyianus; assembly: GCA_013400375.1. Lineage (NCBI taxonomy): Eukaryota > Metazoa > Chordata > Aves > Ciconiiformes > Thinocoridae > Thinocorus > Thinocorus orbignyianus. The sequence goes on from VXBW01007432.1 coordinate 81,480, forward strand.
AAATGTCCACACTTTGGAGAGGTAAAGTTGAACAGGAGATAAGAAGAAGGCAGGACTATGGACCTTCAGTTTCCTTACTAACTCTAACAACCTTTGCACTGACTAAGATAAATTACTAGGAACAGAAGATAAAGCTGGCTACCCTGGAAGGCACTGATGCTGAAGAAAAAAAGTACTATGATGAGAGATCAAGACCAGGTGAATTGATAGTTGCTTCCAGCATAAAATTATTCTAAATTAAAAAGGGAAAAATTCTCAAATGAAGCAGTTATCTCAGTTCAAAGAGTGTGTACCAGTATTTGCTTATAAATTATTTTCTGAATTGGGAAGATGACATATTCTGTTCATGTATCCAAGATCCAATACAGCCTGCAACTTTAGGTTTTACTCGGCCAAGGTTCCTGTGCTTCATGTTTAAGGGCATGCCTCCAATGTAATGTCTCCACTTCATGGAGATGTACCTTGCCTACCTCTGCATATCACAGAAAAATGTGCAGCACAGAATGCAAAAATCTGCCCAAAAACGTGGGTAAAAATCCTGGCTATGTGGCTTCTCAGAACTACAGGGAAACATTGCGTTTATTAGTACTCAAACTACTTCAAAGTGATCTGGAGGGACCTGCAGTCACGTCAACGTGAATGCACCCTAGTTTCATCATCAGGCAAATAGACCAACAATATTGACACAGAAGTGGTATACAGGAGTGTTACACAGCTAGCTTGCACTTTGAACATGCATGTAAATGCTAAGCATTGTTATGATTCTACCACAGACATAATGAGGCCTGAGGAATGATTAACTTTCTCTGACAGACTGAAGTCTTGCATTGCATTGCAGTGAAGTCAGCACATAGGTTACAAATACATACTTTGGGGGCTGATGTTCAAAGATACAGAGGAATTTCTTTGAAATTACCCCTCTTCGATCAAAACAGCACTTTTTATCTATTCTGTTTTGTAATGTAACATCTCCCCTCAAGAAATTTTCTTTGTTCATCCAGCTCTTACTCAATAGGTAAAAACCATGTCTGAACACATTTCCAGTTGAATGTTTGCTCCAATCA
>VXBW01007432.1:82828-97355 GCA_013400375.1 Thinocorus orbignyianus
AGAATATTTTAAAATTAACGTTTTGTATTTTATTGAGCCAGTCTGTGTGACTCCCTAGTGCCCACAGAAAACGGATAGCTTGAATTTTAAAGTCCACTATCTTTATTCTCTTCCCTCATTTTTCCTGAATACCCTGAGGGTCTCTTAATGACTGTGGCAACATTGCATGTAGTAATGTAGGCGATGGGGGAATAGAATTTCTTATTTGTGCAGGAATCAAACCAAATGAATGGGATTGTTTATGCAGCACTTTTCTTTAAGCCGTAACAGGTGCATAACATGAGTCCTAACACAGTATCCATAATTACTGAGATGGTACTTGTCTTTTAATAGTGTCCTTTTGACACTGAAACTTTTTAATTGGAAACAAGAAAAGAGAAGACCAGAATCACCTAGTAAGTGGAGCTGAGTACAAGGTACCTATTGGACAAATTTTAATTTTCTGCTCAAAAAGCATAATTTACATCCAGCTTGGATTCAGGGTTTAATGCATGCTCGTGATTTCGCTATGCCATGTTAGAAAAATGTTTGGTAAAATATAGAAGCTGCAGACTTTTGCTTAAATGCATGATGATTATAAGCACTTATGCTGACATCTTTTAAACATACCTTGTCTTAGTATGTGGTTATACGCTGAATAAGACAATGATATGAACCAGTACTGACAGCAACAAAACAGAGAACAAATTTGGAAGTGTTTCTTGAATGTGAGAAGATTAAGAAGCTGCAGATTTATGTCACTATATGTGATGAATAGGCCAGAACTGAAACAAGACGTTTAGAATGAATTAATGATCTGTGAACACAGGAGTATCCTCCATCGGCAGTTTTCAAAGCCTAGATGCATGGCAAAAGATCACAAGCAGCTTTTCACAGACAGGCATCACAAAGATGCACCATGACAATTAGATTCAGGGTAATCTTTTAGTAAAGGGGAGGATGGTGGGAGGAGTTATCCTAAAGATGCTCTGAGATTTAAAATAACACACTATTCTTATACATATCCTTGAAAATTTAGAGGTCTGATGTTCATGACTGAAAAACAAAAGACCTGATTCCTTGTGCAGAATGAGATGACTCTCTAAATATGCAATTGCCAATGGAAAAATAAGATTCTAAAAAGTTACCTCATGAGTAAATTCCATATTTTATCATTTGATTCTTAAAAATCTTAGTAGAACCCAGGCTTACAGGTTAAAATCATACAGACAACTGTGAACTAACCAATTTTTGAGGATTCTGGCAATGTGATTAATCCAGAAACTAAAATTATGGTTGCCTCAAAACAACTCCACCACTAAGTACCTCCTACATATGAACATAGTAACTCTCTACCCCACCTCATAACCTTTCTTTTCATCAGCCTATCAGATTCTCCTTGTCCTATTTCATACTATGTATTTTTGAAAGTCAGTTACTTTTTAAATTAGAAATGCAACAATTTTACAGGAAAATAATTTTCCTTTTTTGCAAGAGGTTTTATTCTTACCCATGACATGGACATACACTCTGCAAGATATTCTTGAAAATCAATAATGCAGCAGTTAGCTGATTCGGGTAATATACTGTGGAAGAATGATTAGCCGTGTCAGGATGTGGCATGAATTTCCTAAGGAAACAAATATCTGCTGCCTGTTCCATATTTATCAGTTTCACTGCTAAGTACAAAAATAAGCATTATTACTACAATAACACAGTAGTGTGACTATAAGGAAGGGAAGTCACACAAACCTTGTGACTCATGCTCATGTACCACCCAAAGGAAGTCCTACTTTAATCTCATGTTTAAGGTCAGATAGTGGATACAATTAACTTAACAGACTTTTTCCGTGGCTTGGAAAGCATTAGTAAAGGCCTTGACTTGTAATTCTTTTTTGTAGGACACTCAGCAAAGCAATACTAAAAAGTGAATAGATCAAAGTAAAATGATGCCAAATTCAGCGTCTAGAAGAGGTAGAGTTGGACCAAAACTCATCCACCTGAATGAAGAGAGAGAGCAGGGGCAACACCTCTAAGCATTATGAGGCGTCTATCCACTATGCATATCACTAGGAAAGGTCATACCAAGCATTGCTGTTTCTTAAACTTCTTAGACTTCTTGACAGATTTGCCAAAATGTAAATGTCCTGATCAGTTTACATTAAGCTGTATGCCCCTCATTATCCATACACATACCGCTCGCAGAATTCCACACAGGAATAAGAGGAGAGGAAAACATGTATCAGGCAAACCATCTACATGTACATAAGCAAACTGGAGGTCACAACTTCAAAGCCTTCACACCAGTTTGAAAAGAAAGTTAGAAAATTCAACTGCTGCTGAAATTTTCAGAAGTAACAGAAAATATTAGGACTATGTATATGGTTCTAAAACCACTGTAAAACAAACAGTTGAATACTTTCTATTCAAAGTCGTAAATGTGACTTTACACTCAAACTGAGACCAAGACTAAGCTGTGATTCAATATGAATTCGCACACATTGCAAGAAACCTTTGAGCACCAAAATAGGAACCAAACTTTATGGCAATAAGCTTCATAGGCTCACAGTATAATAATTTACTTTATATTTTTATATAATAATTAAATATATATTTTTGCATATAGTTATCAGTATTCTGACTAAACAAGATTATCGATCTTGATCTCTCACAAGACAGGTCTGACCCAAACAGGAAGACAATATTTCCCATAATCACTATGCACAATTTAAATGTTCAAATGTTGTAATACAGACGAAGCTGCAGTAACTGCACACGGGGAGAGAAAAATTCCACAACATAACATCATACTTCTACTTACCAAACCAGGAAGATTAATCTGAAAATCTAAACCATTAGAAAAGTATCCTACTAAGAAATATGTGAAACTATTATCAACATTTCCTAAAATGGTAAATAAACTTTCAAATACACATTACTTTCTTCTGCTTTACATTTCTAACAGTGTAAACAACAAAAAGAGACTGAATAAAATGTTATTTTTCAAACATAATAGTATCTTTTATACATACTATATAAAATATAAAGATAATTGTACCTAAACCAGGGTCAAGATGATAGCATATGTTATTGCAGTCTGTTCATTAGTATTCTGTGATTCAGATTCATATTAACTCTTTCAAAAAACATTGCAAACATAATGTTAGAGTTCAACATTTTGCATCATATCTCTCCTGTAACTGCAAAATCCATTGCATTGAAAGAGCTCTAACGCTTGCATAACTGGCATGGCTCAGTGGTGTGTTTTAAGAGTGGAGAGGCAAAAATCAACAGTGAATTATCCAGATCCTTTAAAAAGAGCATCAGGGGAAGAACTGGCCACTTAGTAGACTGGGATTGCCTTAGTCCATTATTTTGTAGTCCCTGTAATCACAAGCACAGAAGAGAAGAGGAATTGGTCAGCAATTAGTTTGCAAGCCTCGGATTTGAGGTGCCCCATGAACTGCAAGCTGAGTTCCACAGTTAAAGTAAAGAAGGCTAGAATTTCTCACTCAATTAACTTTTTGCGTATCTGGGGATCTTTCCTTTTTGCTTCCGGCTTCTTCTTAACCATTGCAATGTCTTGCTTTGGATACTAATTGCACACACTTGAATGCTGTGTACTGTTTGTGGTGCCTTATTCCTAAGAATCCTTACTTCCAGCATAATCAAGCAAAACCCCACAGTGTTTTTAAAATATGTGAGTATAACCAGTGTTTAATTCTTTCCCAGCCTTTTCTGTCAGATAATTAATATTTTATCCCATTTTAATATGTTTTTATCCAGGCAGAAACCAGAACAAGTCACTTTAAAAGAGGGATATCTCATACTACAATATGTTGTAACTCCTACTGACATCTCAGGGTCAGCATTCAGCAGAAGGTTATAGAGAAATGCTGATTAATAAGCCTTTGCACGACTGCTTTAGGTACCTTAGGACAATGATAAATGCCCAGGTTCTAGAACAAATGGTTCAAGGGACTTTTAAGGCAGCTCAAAACTGCATTTTCAAAAGCTGAATAAAATTTCCAAAAAAAGTAAAAGCCCCTGCTGTCTTTAGCATTTCAGACTTCTATACAGGGCTTTGAGTTCAGTGTTAAAGAGACTAGAAAGAGTTAGTTTCACACTCTCATACACAAAAAAGTTTACACATGATATTGTCTTTAACACATAAAAGTGTAGACAGAATATGTAAAAGTAACTTCATAAGTTATATATTGGGAAATTAATGTAATTGAGTAGGCTTAGAAAGGCGTTTCTATATAAAATAGATAAAAATTATAAAATATATAAAATCCTATATATCAATTCCCATACAATTAGAACTTCAACTAAACTTACATGAGAACTTTCAAAAATCTTTGCACATGAAATCTAGAGTTATTCCCTAATTCTTATGTTTCTATAGATAAAGGCAAGCCCAATGAGATGTGTGTATTAAAATCAAATAAGATGCCTGTGTCATTGCAAAAGGATAACAGCACAATTCTGAAATGTAGTACTCCTAAGGTAAATGCCTTGTTTAAAGCAGTCACTTTGGAGACAATCCGTATTCTTAGAAGCAAAAAGACCACCTCAAGAGACACAAAGAAATCAGTCTTTACAATACTATGTACTAAATTATGTTTATTCACTTGTGTGTTTAGCAAGTCATATCATAATTCCTAGTCCAGGTACTAATCTCATGCAGTTAAAGGTTTTTGCCTACACAACAGTAGTGTATGAGCACACAGTAATTAATCAATACAACTAGTCTTGTCCAGATTTAACCATCTACACTGGTCTTTTTATGTTTCTCCAGCACAAATGCATTTGGCATTTATTTCAACTGAAAGGAACAGAATTGATTTATTGCATGTAAAGTGTGAGATTACCTACTGTTTTTAAAAAGGCACATCCAAAAAACNTTCGGGAAAAGAAAATTATAAGCATGCAGATAAGACATTCTGATGAATCTGATGTGCAGTTGTATAATATTCTAGCTAACCAGCTTTTTTTAGCCTTTTCAAGAAAATTTAATTTTGTACTGTAGTACAGCAAAACTAAGATATCAACCTTTAATTTCTGCCAGCAGTATCCTAGTCTTAAATATTCTTTTCCTTCTGTTAAGTCTTCTAACCCTTTGGACAGGTGAGCTTTTTACTTCCACTTCTTCATCTGTGACTTTCTAGTCTTTCCCACAGAGCTGCAAATACAAATACAAATACATGGGGTATCTTTTGGCAGGAAAGAGAATCATGGTTTTCTTTCACCCACTGCAGCACACAGTATCAGTATCAACCAGCTCCATGCACATACTTATAAAGGATTGACATATCTGAATGGTCTTTAAACTTTTTGGTCTCACTATTTTTTGTTCTGGGTTGTACCCAAATGTCTCAACCAAGCCCATAACCAGAATAGGTTTTCCTATATATTCCACCAGATATCTAAATAGTTCTGTTCATTATAGTATGTGTTCTTTGAAGCAGCAGAAAGAAATCCATCAAGACTAGGCAGACAATGTGATTAATTTCTTGTAATTACAAGAAGTGAACATCATTTCTTCTTATTTTCTCTCTTGCATGAGAAATAGACTTTTGTTCACTGAATGTCACATTTTTTCTATACTGCATTGAGGAACAGAACTTTTATCTCTTAATGGCACAGAAACTTTTGTAACAGTAATTTCCATGTCGTTTTCCCACCCTGGCAGATGCTAACATTTGCTTTATTATATGCCTTTGCAAGTCTATTGCATTGTTCCGCTATTTTCCTAGTGATCAGTCCAGTCATCTTAATATTATGATACCTTTGGAGTTCCAAGGTCAAAAAATATACATACTTGGCAAGCTTTCATTCTGCGCCCAGTTACTCCCTGCAAAATGGTAGAAAGACAGAATATAACACACTTAGATTCACTCTTGGTTTAGAAAATTGTCCCTATTTCAGATCCTTCACAGTCTTTCAAATGCATAAGAAAATGCTGAATGAGAGGAAGCTAAAACTATTCAAGGGTCCCTTTTCCACATATTACAAACATAATTGTCCCTACAGACATTCAGGATTTGTTCTTACAAGCAATGGCAAAACAAAAGTAGAGCCAGGTATGTTCAGAAGTGCCATGCAATGATACATTCTAGATTTGAAGGAAGTATTTTAATAGTTATCCAAAAAAAGTGAAGTACTTGTGTTTTTCTAATGAAGCTGCCTTGCAAAACACCAGGTTTTTTATCAATAAAGACATTAGTACTCAGTGCTTCAAGGTGACTTCTTGCTGTGGTGCTTGCCAACTTAATCTGTTCAGAGGCAAGAAAAACAGCTCCTTAGCAAAGTTCTTCAAAAATACTTTAGGAGTAAGGATTCTATATGATTACATGTTTTCAGTAGCTCAGATTAGCCTAGAATGAAGCAGTTTGTCATCTTAACTGGTGATCTGAACAGTCAACATCGTCTGCCAATTGAGTCTGTAAAAAGTAGCTCGCAGAATATGATTCAAGAGACAGCTGCTGACACTTAAGTTTCCATTTAGTTAGACCTGCCCTAATTAGCTTTCTGTACTAAGAAGCTGTATTTCTCAAAACATCATCAACCATTTGTCATCTACCTATTCACATCTATACTTAAAAAGAATCAAATTGGTATACTCATCTATAGTAATCCTATTATGCTTTTATACACTAGAAAAAAATAATCCTGTTGACTAGTAGAACTTGTGTGGAAGGAAAAACCTACTATATCCAATGGATAAAACTTTTTTGATTAATTTAATTTCTATGAAATCCAAACTGATTTCTGCCTTGCACACAACAAAACACACGTACTGCGACTACAATTTTATTGTTAAAAACTGCAAAAACAATTGAATTGCTAAAATTAAGGAATATCATTCTGTAATCTGCTGCTCAAGATACCTGAAACAGTTAATTTTGTCATGATCTCCATCCTTATGATGGACAATCTATACCATATGGTGAATTTGGCTTGATAGACTGCTGAATAGCTTTCACTATATGCTTCAGATCTCAATAATCAAAGCCAGAAAACACTTCTCCTTTGACAGCATCCATATAATCAATTTCTGAAGTCAGTAGTTATGCTGATATTCTGCAGTTTTAGTTTCTATGACAGATATTTTCCTTTAGTATCGCAATATAATTTATGCATTCCAGAAGTGAGAAGAAAAGGAAAATACTGTCTTACATTGCTTGACAGTTACTAAGGCACTTTGGATTTAGACTTTTTCAGCTTAAAAAATAAATATATAATCTAAACCAGACAGGGGAAAAAAACCCACAGAATTTAACTGTCCACAGTAGACTTGATTTTCATCTAAATTATTTGGGATGTGTGGTCCTTTCTGTGAAACTGCTACAAATTTCATGTAAGCCCTCAGCACTACCTTAGAAGTACCTCACTGACAGATCGTTTCATTGGAGATGAAGTCAACAACACAATCCATCTGTGCAGCAAATGACTGTTTTTACTTCTTCAGGTTTCCTAGGATTCAGAACATTTCGTCTTTGTAATAGATTTCAAAAAAGGTAAAGACTCTCCTGTATAACAACTGGGTCAGTGAACAATGAAGGAATCAGAAGAAGCATTGCTTCAGACTTCCATTCTAAACCCATTTCCGTTCTACAGGAACAAAAATGGGAAAGTCACAAATTAACAACCCAGGGATGACAGATCAATCCCCCAACATTGAGCATGTCACAGGCACTGAGTCTTCTTTGTGTCATATTTATTACAGTCGTGATGGTAATTATGGCCTAATGGCATCTCTGTTGAAAACAGAGTTTGCTGTGCTGCATAGTGGAGGCAGGACTGTCAAACATCAGGTAACATTCCCCCTACATACAATCCTGTGCACACTGCAACAAAGTTTAAAATCAGGGTCTTTTATGCAGTCCCCAGAAATCATTGCCATTAAACACAGTAAAGTAATACTTCTGACCCAAAAAGAACAACATAGTAGCTAACTGAATTAACAAGGAGTACTTTGACGCTTCTTTGATTATTGGAAAAATTTAATAAAACTAAAAAATGCACTTTTTATATCACTTAACATGCCGTTAATTAGGAGGGGGAAATTAAGGGACGATCTCCAAAGAAGCTCTTAGTGACACACAACAGGGATCAATGCAAGCATCACTGGAGTACCTGTGTATGAATGCACATATCACTATAGGACAAATCATAATTCGGTGATTTGATGATAGGAGCTGAAGACCATTAGAAGACAGTATACTTAATTAATGCAGCAGAGCAAGAAAGAAGAGATTTTTAGCACTATCAGGATATCTCCAACAGTAATTATTCTCCATTGTTCTACAAAAGAGACCAAGATCCAAATATTAAAGTATCCGTTTAAAATTCAGGCAAAATTTAAAATATGCGTATATTAAAAATAATGCAGAAAATAATTATAATTAAAAACCTTAAAAAGAGCCCTGGACATTAACAGATCAGTATTCTAAATCACAAAATAAAAGGAAGACATTTCATAACTGAGGAACGCTGGTGAAGAATCCTCCATAAAGTTTTTCCTTTCTCTAGTTTAAACATTTCCACATGCAGAAACTTGAATAGGTATTTTTAAGAAGGTACATTCTGTATGCCATGTATAATGTAAATGTTAAGCCAATATCTTGAGTTTCATCCAGAAACTCACGAATATTTTTTGAAGTTCACAACATCTGGTATTACACACCTCAGAATGGTTTCTGCTTAAATTTGGAATGGAGTAGTCACTGACTGAGAGGATTTCATTTACAACATACACACAGAATGAATTATTGCAAGAAAAAGAGGAAGATAGTGTTGATGGGTTGAACAATCCAGTCTGGAAAACAGCTGTGTTAGGATCAGTATTCTCAACAGTTGTCGCAATTTGCAAACAGATGGAGTGCTTTGACAAGATCATGGATTATTTCTGAGTATCCAGGTAAATACATACACATGGATACATACATCTCCAAAAGATAAAGACCCATGACATAAATGGAAAGACTGCTATGTAATGGAATTTATTTCACACCCTCATGAGAAGATACTGCACTTTTCCTTCTGATGTAGAGGCTGCCAAAGGTTATCTATGTCTTTAACATTACAAATCAATTTGTCTCATGTCTGCTTCATGTGGGACTGAGCTATGAAATCACTCAGGCTGATCTGGGAAGGTCACTACAGTCTTTCCAGACTTATGACAGGCAGGTGGACTGAGCCAGGTACCCTGCGAGACACTGAAAGCTTCTTACCCTCTAGTTTGAACTTCACAAGGTATAAGAATAAAAAATAGGAATTTTCATACAAGAATAAAATTAGCATGTACATGTGTGGTGGGAGCAGGTTAGTGCATCTGATGAGATGCAGCTGAAAATAAGTACCTTTGACTATTCCTATTTATGAATCTCTTTATATGCGTGCCAGAGTTTCTTGGCACCCCAAATAGGAGGATTTTTCCTGTTGCATTTACAACTTGCCCCACTGCAGTCATGTACAAACACAGTCTGTTGAACAGCTAATCCAATTTGCTATAGTATAGGATTTAGAAGATTTGGTGTTCAATGAGATTTGAAAACTGTTTTCACTGATTACTGGTAAAGACACAGAGGAATCAGAGAGAATATAACAAGATGGGAACTGTCAGCAGTTCCGTAAGAAAATATACAAGAAGAAAAAAGAAGGCAGACCTGGGGGTGGGGGTTGGGGGGGGAGCAGTATGAGAGGAAAAGAAAGGTGAAATCAAAACATGTGGAGTATGTCCCGATTCACTACAATAGCAATATTTGTTCACATCATGGATAGCAGGGTCATAAAGTTCCATGCCAACAGATTTCCTCCTTCAATCATAGCTTCTTAAGTCTACTGAGAGCAAACTGGAATTGTACATTCACCACCTAGCAAATGCTACTCATGTTATCATGGATAACTGGCTGAAACCTCAATACTAGCAGCAAACTTCATTGCAGAGTATAAAAACATAGAATTTGGGTTTTGCCTCATGACAGATGGGTGCATGATGATGAAGGATGAATACATCCTTTAACTATTTCCTGCCAAGGGTTTTCCTTTTAATTAAAACCACCTGTCTTGGTGAGTCTTCTGTAACTCATCATGATGTTGTGGAAAACATTAACATTATATTGGTAATTTTTTTAAAGCAACAAACCCTAGCCTGGCTAAGTATTCTGTGTTTCTATAAGACAATGCTTCAGTGATGCGTGCAGCACAATGGTATTCTTTAAAAGACTATTGAATAGATTTAAAAAATTCTCATGCCTGGCTAATAAGCAAATGGGGGTACCATTCCAGCATTTTAAGAAGAGACACAACAGATTTTTTTATCAACTTTTCTAAGGTCAGTGTGAGAAAGAATAAAAAATATCTCAGAATATTACTGGTATTTTATCAAAATCAATGCAATTTTGAAATGTAATACTGCTAAGATTGGGTGAAAGAAGTACTTTAAACTGTCTAAAAACTCAGGATGTTTTTACAGTCTGCATTCTTATAAATTTGGCAGGCAGAAAAATAACATCTCACACTGCTAAAGGCTATTAAAAAAGGGTTTTTTTCTGCGTTTGTTAAACACATCCAGCAATGAAAGTAGGGAATGTGGAAAAGGATAGTAATGTACTTCTTACATATGGGGGTCACAGGAAGGTTCAAATTACCTTGTGAAAAAAAAATGGAATCAACCACAGATAACTTAAACAATAGACTTTGTAAAAAATTCACATTTTTGAAGAAATAAACTTTATGAAGAACATGAGTGTGACCATTATATTCCTTCAGATATCTTTATCAAAAAGCAGACTTAGTCATGTAGTGAAGCTTGTTTGCACAGGATAGAAAAGAACCCTGATATGTGAGTGAGGAGTGTGCTGCATCGCCTCTCTGTCAATGGAAAAAAAGTACTTCAACTGATCATCCTTTTCCAGACTACAGAGATTAATTCAGAGCCTTTTCCTAGTTATTAGAATTACATTAAGTACTAATAGATTAAAATTATTAAATATGAGTTTGTATAGAAGTGAAGGGTTGAATTTACAAGTCTGAAAACCTTGAAGTGTGCAAGGTTAGTTTTTCCCATTACAGACATACAGCAGTTGCCTGTTAAGTTAAGTTTCTCAAAGTTCAAAGGGATTCTGATCTTTAGTTTTTTCTCAAAATGTTGAGGACATACTTTAAAAATTACCACTCTTCTATTTAATTAGATTTTTGTACATCTTAAACTCACCAGCAAATCCTGCAACAACCACCATTAAAATGATCACAAAGTGTGCATAAATGAACATTTCTACTTTCCTTTTCTCTCACAAGTGTAAACCAGAGGTAAGTCGACTGAAGTCAGGTTAACCTAAATTACTGTGCATGCGTTTAAGTTGAGAACCAGGCTGCTGGTATTTGAAGACAGGTAAAAATGTATAGTAACCAAACTTTGGAGTGAAATCAATGTTCCTCCAGGGCCAAATGACAAAGAATCTCATTAATTTCCAAGAAAGAAGAGTCTGTTGTTATGGTAACACAGATACGGTTGGCTTTTATATGTGAAGAAATTTTTCTCAAAACTACTATAAATACCTCTACAAATTAAAGAAGAAGATTGGCAAAAGTAGGGTCAAATCTGAAAACATCAGAGACCAAGCTTTTAGGCAGAAGAAAATCAAGATTTTTCAAGATAATGTGATGGGTTACAAAAAGGGAACAAATCCCAGAACATTGTAGAAGCATACATGAGCCAGTAAATGAAAACTGCATATAACATGCTAAATCTGATAAGAAGTGTCAATGAAGGGTGAAAGGAGAAGCTCATTCAGGACACCACTGACTCCATTTTTAACTCAACAGAACACTGGAGAATAAGCTTGGAAGAAAATCATAACTGAGACTTCACCTTATGTTTCTCACCTGACAGAAACTTCCTTACGGAGAGCACAATTTGTGTGTAAGATCTCTAAATTCATTATCCATGAACAAAGCCCAGTGCAATGAATAGCAACATTTGAAATGGGTCAATGTTTGGCTCAATATTTCGCCCATAACAGGGATGAATTCCTCAGTGGATTAAAATTTATCCTATAAATTCCCATCCTGCCTTTTCTGTTACACTTTAGGAGAAGGAAAATTAATCCCACTGAAAAGTGAGGTTGAACATTCTAAAATCCAGAATACGGTGCTCACTGAACACTGTATAAGTGATTGTGTGTCCTCATTTAGTTGTTCCTTTCTCTTGTTGTTGTTTTTGGAATAAAATTAGATTGTTTCCGCAGCCACACTGATGCAATTGAAAAAAAAAAAAAAATATTATTAGGGGGCTAGAACAAATGTCAGGCAGAAGCTTAGGCATCTCGTTTTATGGACGGAAGAGATGCTTTGCCACCTTCTCCATCATCAGAATTAGTGAATAGTCCGTTATCACATGGCAAGGTCATTTCAATGCTCAGCTACTGTCTGCCTCTGAGATGCAAAGTTAAACCTTGAAGGGACACAGCAATGCACTCAAAAGTGTTACTGCTCTATTCTGTTTTGTAACTGAAGTCAAAGTCAAATATGGAAACAAATGATGTTTCTGTTAATAAATGTCATCTACTCAGAATATGATGAGGGACAAAAAGACTACATTAAATAAATTTAGGATTAAAAGCAAAAGTTAATGCATTTGTGACTGTAAATGCATTTAAACTTCCAGAGCATTTTTAAGTTTGAAAAATGTTTGTGTTAATAAGATGCTGTGCTAGTAAGGTGATGTTCCAAATTAGCAGAAAGAGCATTGAAAAGCAGTGTTCACTTTTTCACATTCCCCATAGCAGTTATTTGCACAAACAATCCAGCACATTGTAAAGAAGAAAAGGTGTAAACCGAATACGCGAGCAAAGAAATGTGAGGAAGATACAGACTAGCAATTAAGTTGTAAAATATATGTCCTGAGATGTCTTCATAATGTGGACAAATGCCAGTTTGTATTCAGTGCGAATTAAAAAAGAAATTTAACTTAAATGAAACTAAATGGAAGTCAATAAACACAAAAAAAGTGAGAAAGACACTAAAAATGTATTTTAAAAACAAGCTCGGCAAACACATCTGTCAATAACAACTCAATAAGCTCGACCATGAAGAGAAGTTACTCAGTTTAAGATATCATTAAATTCCAAGAAAAGAATACAGATACTAGGTACAAGCAAATTCCTTGGGAAAGGTTAGCTGGTTCACATAGGTCTCAGCAAAAAAATGGACACATAACTTCTCTACAGTTTCTTCTTCAACAGTCTGCTCCAAATGCTACAGATATCACAGAATCATAGAATGGTTAGAGTTGGAAGGGATCTTAAAGATCATCCAGTTCCAACCCCCCTGCCATGGGAAGGGACACCTCTCCCTAGAGCAGGTTTCTCAAAGCCCCATCCAGCTTGGCCTTAAACACTTCCGGGGATGGGGCATCCACAACTTCTCTTGGGCAACCTGTTCCAGTGCCTCACCACACTTACAGGAAAGAATTTATTCCTAGTAGCTAGTCTAAATCTCCCCTCTTCCAGTTTAAAACTATTACTGCTAATTTTGGCTGGATCTCAGGAACAAAAGGAAAGATTACGATCTCTGGATCATTGTGATGAATGTCAGGATTTAGAGAAGCTACGCAGGAGAAAAATTAGAAGGGCCCAAAGGTCAAGTAGAACTTAACTTGGCCACTACTGTTAAAGATAACATGAAGAGATTCTTTCAGTATATCAATAGCAAAAGGAAGACTAGGAAAAATGTAGACCAACCGATGAATGAGGTGGGCACCTTAGTGATGGAAGACACAGAGTCAGTAGAGTTACTGAATGCCTTCTTTGCTTTGGTCTTGACTGCTAGAGCTGTCCCTGATTAATTCCACACCCTGGAGACACGGGGGAAGGTCTGGAGACAAGAAGATTTTTCCTCTGCAGAGGACTGGGTTAGAGACTGCTTAGTCAAACTAGAAATCCGTGAATCCATAGGCCCTGATGGGATGCACCTGAGAGTGCTGAGGGAACTGGCAGATGTTGTTGGTGGGCCAGTCTCTTATCATCTTTGAAAGGTCATGGAGAACAAGAGAGGTGCCTGATGACAGGAGGAAGAGCAATATCACTCCCATCTACAAAATCAGGCAAAAAGGAGGACCCAGGGAACTACAGGCCAATTAGTCTCACCTCTGTCCCTGGGAACGTAATGAGCAACTTGTTCTGGATGTCATCTCCAAACATGTCAAAGAACAGGAAATTACTGGAAGTGATCAACATGGATTTACCAAAGGTAAATCATGCTTGACCAATCTGATAGCCTTCTATGATGTTATAACTGGATGGCTGGATGAGGGGAGAGCAGCAGATATCATCCACCTTGACTTTAGCAAGGCTTTTGATGCTGTCTCCCATAACATTGTCATTAGGGAACTGAGGAAGTGTGGGTTAGATGAGGATACAGTGAGATGGATTAAGAACTGGCAGTGTGACAGGACTCAGAGGTTTATGGTTAATGGAGCAGGGTCAAGTTGGAGACCTGTAACCAGTGGTGTCCCCCAAGGGTCAATACTCAGTCCAGT
>VXBW01007432.1:97535-113930 GCA_013400375.1 Thinocorus orbignyianus
GGTGGGTCGAAGGAGGATGGAGCCGGACTCTTTCCGGTGATTCCCAGTGAAGGATGAGGGGCAGCGGGCACAAGCTGGAACACAGGAAGTTCCATTCAAAGATGAGAAAAAACTTCCTTATGGTGAGGGTGACAGAGCCCTGGCACAGTTTGCTGAGGGAGGGTGTGGAGTCCCCTTCCCTGGAGATCTTCAAGACCCACCTGGATGCAGTCCTGAGTAATGTGCTCTAGGCAATCTTGTTTAAGCGGGGGAGTTAGACTAGATGATCTCTAGATGTCCCTTCCAACTCCCACAGTTCTGTGGTTCTGATTACCCTTTTCTTGTCAGTATGCTGCACCATCTTTTCTCCCTTCCAGTCTTTTCTGCACACCCCTTTCAGTTACTGAAAGGCTGCCATAAGCCCTCACAGAACCTTTTCTTCTCCAGGCTGATCAATCACAACTCTCTCAGCCTGTCTTCATAGGAGAAGTGCTCCATCCCTCTGATCATTTTTGTAGCCCTCTTCTGTATCCGTTCCAACAGGTACACGTCCTTCCTGTGTTGAGGACTCCAGAGCTGGACATGGTACTCCAGGTGGGATAGAGGAGCATAATCACCTCCCTCGGGCTGCTACCCATGCTTCTTTTGATGCAGCCCAGGATATGGTTGGCTTTCCAGGCTGCTGGAGTGCAGTACCAGCTCATGTTGAGTTTCTCATCCACCAACACTCCCAAGTCTTTCTCCTCAGGGCTGCTCTCCAGTCATTCTCCACCCAATCCGTATCTGTGCCTGGGACTGCCATGGCCCAGGTGCAGCACCTTGCACTTGGTCTGGCTGAACTTCATGAGGTCTATCTCACCTATCGAGCCTGTATAGGTCCCTCTAGAGGGCAGCCCTTCCTTTCAGCTTGTCAACTGCTTGGCGCCATTGGCAGACTTCCTGAGGGTGTACTCAGTCCCGTAGTCCCTATCCCTAACAAAGATGTTAAACAGCACAGGGCCCACTACTGACCCCTGAAGAACACCACTCATTGTTGACTTCCATTTGGACACTGAGCCATTGACCACAACTCTTTGAGTGTGGCCATCTAGCCAATTCCTTATCCACCAAGAGATCCATCTATGAAATCCTTGACTTTCCAATTTTGAGACAAGGGTGTCATGTGGGCAAGTGTCAAAAGTTTTGCATAAATCAAGGTAGATGACATCTGTTATTTTCCTCTTGTCTCCCAAGTCTGTGGCAATATCGTAGAAGACCACCAAATTTGTCAAGCATGACTTGCCCTTAGTGAAGCCACGCTGGCTGTCACCAATCACCTCTTTATTTTCTATACATCTTAGCAGAGTTTACAGGAGGATCTGCTCCATGGTCTTGTCAGGCAGAGGTGAGAATTACTGGCCTGTAGTTCCCCAGTTCTTCCTTTTTTTTCCTTTTTTGAAAACAGGGGTTATGTTTCCCCTTTTTTCAAATATAAAGGAAACCCACTTAGCAACTTCACTTGCCATCTTTCTCGGGACCCACAAATGGATTTCATCAGGTCCCATTGACTTATGTACCTTCAGATTTCTTAGAGGGTTTCAAACCTGATCTCCTACAGTGGGCAGTTCTTCATTCTCACAGCCCCTCTTTTTGACTTCTGTGACATAAGCAGTCTGGTTAGAGCCCTTGCTGGTGCAGACTGAGCTGAAGAAGTTATTTAGCACCTCAGCCTTCTTCATATCCTTGACAACCAGGCCTTCTGCTTCCTTCCAGAGGGGGCCCACAAATTCCCCAACCTTGCCTTTATCCCAGACATACTTACAGAAGCTTCTCTTGTTATCCTAGATGTCCCTGGCCAGTTTTAATTCTGCCTGGGCTTTAGCGTGTCTAATCTGGATCCTGGCCAATGGGACAGTTTCTCTGTATTCCATGCAGTCTATCCATCCTTACTTCCATCCTCTGGAGGCCTCCTTTTTGCTTTTGAGCTTGTCCAGGAGCTCCTTGTTCATCTATGCAGAATTCTTAATTTTTTTGCCTGACTTGTTCTTGGAACACACCACTCCTGAGCCTGAAGGAAGTGATCCTTGAATACTAACCAGCTTCCTTGACCCCTCTCTCCTCCAGTGCTTTTCTCTCATATTACTCTGCCAAGCAGGTACCCCAAGAGGCCAAAGTTCTCACCTGAAGTCCAGAGTAGTAAGCTTGTTGCATAATCTCTTCACTGTCCTAAGGATCTTGAATTCTACTGTCTTGTGATTGCATTTACATATATTCTAGACTCTCAGTTCCTGATTGTAACACTCTGGCTGGTGAGTATAATAGAACAATGAAGTACCACCACACATCATAATTCTTGACTACATAAGGAAGTTGTTAGGTAGGAGAAAGAGACGCGTGGCATAATTTTTGTTCCATCTGCAACATTTCCATACACCTTTCAAGGAAAGTTATTGTAACTGTGAGAACTATGGAGAAACATCTTCACACAAGTGCAAACTGCAACAAATTTTAAAAGATGAGGAGAAAGAGGCGAACAGTCAACAGACCGTGCAAGAGTCATTTTCTATAATATGCAGTTCAACAAGAACATTGCCATATTGAGCTGATAAATCTGACAGCAGCATTTGTCTTAGCAAACATTCCTCTTCATACCCTGGATCATCCAGCCATGAAAAAGCATACACAAGTTGCAATTTAAAGAATATTGGCTTAATCTATGTTAGTTCACCAGCTCAGGAAAATTCAACCTGACTGTCCTTTCTGATGCATAAAAAAGGAAGACAAAAATAAAGGACAAAGCATCTGCACCCTGCAATCTCTGGTGACAAGATTTCTGAGGTAGCGGATTGGCACCCTGTGCTCTGAACACCCTGGGTCTGCCCTGTATGGCAGCAGCTCAGGAACATACTCACTGAAACCTATCACAACAGGTTGTGTGGTCTTTGACAGCAATAAATTTAAGGAATCCCCTAACTAGAGAGCTGGCAGACAGTCTATGTTACAAATACACAGAAAGGCAAATTAACAACAATTCAGTGCCATCCAAAGACCTATACTAACTTTCTAAGAATATACTAGGTTTACTTTGCTGCTTGTGGGGAAAGAAACACTTATATAAATGTTTTGAGGAAAAAATAATCTCAGGAATACTTAACATAGTGAATGTTTTCTATCAGATCTCTACCAGTTCATAAATACCATTAGCAACACTGTGCCCCTTTATGAGGAAGGCAAATAAAAGTTTATTACAGTGCCAAGGACAGTGATTGTACTAATAGTGAAGCTTGAAACTATCTCCATCCTCTCATCCTCTGCTAGAGCATATAATTATTCATTTGCTAGAGCCTGGCATTGCCAAATGTACTGTATCTAGAGTTTTTCCTCTAAGAATAATCTTTTGAAGTTATTTGACTTTTGCCAAAGTTAGAAATTTAAAAATAAATTAAAAAGTGAATATGCAGAATATACACAAATATTGTATTCTGGACTGTATATCAAAATCCCCAAGCAATGGCCTCAGTTACTGATCGTATTAAAGTTTTGATGAATTAAAAGATCTTCTCACATCTCTGCAGTGCAGAGTCAAATTAAATATTGCATTCATTTTGCAAGTAGACACTAGAAAGAGAACCTCATCATGGTTTATAAGTCACTGTATGTCTGAATATTTTGAGTAGCCAGTGTTTTATTGCAGCATAAACCAATAACAGTTCTTGTGACAACATCCTTGGCATATAACCATATTAGAGCAAGCACATAAGAAAACCCATAGAAAAGTAAACAAGGAAAGTCTTTTTTTCCTTTTTCTTGTTGTGGATTTGAAATGGAACCAGGGGCTTGCAAAGGTAGCTGGAATTTACACATATTTCAGACCAAATGCAGTTCTTGTAGTGCTTAACAGTTGATGTGGGCATTTTCATCAGTATCAGTGCACTACATGCCTTAATCTGTGAACAGTACCTCTGAGGAACATTCATTAATAATGTGCAAATATGTCTTGACAAAATTAAAGATCCATCAAGAAGTATGTATGATGACAATTATAAACAGGGTGAACTGAACTACAGCTTTCACTGAGAGGAAGTTCTATACGACTGGCTTTGACATCCTACAGTTTTGAGACACAGAAGCCAGCCAGAATGCACAGGTTTTTGTATGTTTGATTGAGAAAAATTGACAAGCAGTGTCATTTCATTTACAGTCTCAAATATTTCAGGCTTTCTGTGATGTGCATTTTAAGTTTTTCAATCTCCAGCAGTTTATGCATAAGTAATGCATGATTTTGCCAAATACTGGATGTAAGAAAATAGGAGAGTATAACAACTGTACAGTCATAAGAACACTAACCACAATAATCTCCCAAAAATGGTAACCAGCCACAGAGACCCGTTCTCAAACACATGGGCACTTAAAGCAGTCAAGCTTTCTGAATCTCTCCCGTTAACAGATGCCAAGTCTCAGCATCCACCCCTGTACAACCCCTGCTGACTAATTAAACAGATGTAACTGATTCCATCTTTGAAATAAACCATGGGGAGGGGACTTTCTAAACAAAATGTCGCACAGTCTGAGAGACCAGTCTGCAAATCAGAAGGGGTGCAGGCTACATGACTGCTGTTAATGCCAAATTCGAAGAAGAAAAGGGGAGACATATATATTAATTGGACACACTTAATTTAGGACAGGATGATAGATCACCCTAATATCCAACTCAGTGCTGACTTGATTACATTATTTCTGATTGATTTAGAAAGGTGTGGCTGCTGCTTAAGGTTGATAGAGGGCAGAAATATAATAAAACGACTTGTATCTGGAAAGGCTTCATAACCCTGTGAATACTAACTACTCTGCAAGAAACCCTTCCCTTACGTCACATACACACTTCCATTAGATCACTATGTGCCAAAAACTTCAGTGCACCCCAAAACTTCTTAAAAAACTTCCTCTAGAAAGGAAAGCAATCAAACTAAAACCATTGTATAAAATAAAATAAAATAAAATAGTATTAAATTGCATTAAATTAAAATAAGCCATAATATAAAGTAAAGAGTTTAGCAAAAAAAGCTAGCTCTTTATTTATCACACAGAGAGAATGAGTCTATCTGGGAAACCCACAAAGATAGTGTAAAAGGTCAATATGCAGTATTTAGAGATTTTCTTGAATGACCTCTTCGGCAACCAGCAGCACTGCTCTGTACAATCGAGTCAAATACAAAGCTCTGCACTTGCTTATGTACTTCCAACACCCAATTGCTGTTACATCACAACATATGATGGTTTCCCATTCAAACAAGCATATATTGCCTACTATGCCACTGACCACAGAAGTTGCTTTAGCTACAAAGCCGCAAAGAGGCTGACACTGGTCATCCAAACCTTCTCTGTTCCTAAGGACCCTGCCCACTTGCTTTTGGTTCCGCAGGTACCAAGGAGATAGGCCGAGAGAGACGTCTTCATTGCAGAACATCAGATGTAGTGACTTACATGCTCTTGTAATGCTCTTGTCCAGAAGATGAAATACAGAAGCCCAGGGCAAAAATTTCTGGGCGAACTGGATCTCAGCAAATCTGAGTTAGCATCACACAATGAAACTGCAGTCAGCTTGTGCTGCTATTTACTTCTGTTAGAACTGAGGCTAATTTGCTGGAAGTGAAAGCTGACTGTTCTTTCTTTTTTATCTTCTGCCATTTCTGCATTTCAGAGCAGGCTGTCAGGGAAATTAGAGCTTTGTCTTTGTATGCCAAGGAAACGAAACACAATTTCAGATAAATTAGATGAATAATAAAGGGAGAAGTGCTGGTACAAAAGACCATCAAACCTTATTAACACTTTGCCTGAACTCCTTGCTCTGAGGGTGGTTCCTACTGAGAAACACTAACTTCTGAAACATAATCTGCAACTTGTTAATACCTACTAGTCAGAACAGAGGGTTGCCATATTAACCATCAGGAGTTAAAGAAAAAAAAGAAGAAACCAGACAAAAAAAGTCCATAGTAAGTGCCTAAGCAAAGCCGATGGAGGAATCTGAAGGCAAACAAAATGGCGTGTACTTTCAGGCGTTCAGGTGGCTCAGACGATCCTGATCAATTTCATCATCTCATTATCTGCTAACCTCAGTGTCTCTAAATGATAGCTATTCATTAGCTCATTTTACATTCTCTCCAAATTAATAGTAGCTATGATTTTCTAGCAATCCTGCCTGCACGTCAAAGAGGTAAATAATTCTGCTTGCCAAGGCTGTAAGGAAACAAAACAGGCAGTTTCTCAGCATTGGGCAAAATACTCCAAGGGAATTCAGCAGCCACATTGTTCCAGGATCAATATTGCTATTACACCAAAATCTTGTCACCGCGTACTGTATTGTAGTAAACCTTTACGTGATTTCCACTTGCTCTTTCTTATCTAAAACAGCTTAATACATAAAGGGATTTAGGCACAAAGATGCCATAGAGAAATCACCAACCAGGACTGATTATTTTTACCATCTACAGAACGTACAGCAGCAGCAGATTTGTCAGCCTACAGTATAGCCTGTACTAGCTATTCACAGTAGTCAGCACATTGAGCAGGGACCACATAAACTAGCAATCATGAAAAAATGTTTGTGTGGGAATCAACATGTTTTGTTTTGGTTTGCAGGGAAGTTTTCCATGCAGCTAATCATTAGCAAGCCTCTTAATAGCATCTGCTCATACCTTTTTTCCTGGAAACACAAAGGTCAGTCCTTTCCCTCACAGGACGGGCAGAGAAGGATCAGCTCTTATCCTTGCTCCTTTCCACCTAGTAGGGTTATGATTACAGCATTTGCACAGAGTGTAGGTAGTCTGTAGGTAGTAAAAAAATTTTAAACCATGTTGAATCAAACGTCAAAACTCTATGCTTTGAATGCATAGCAGAATGCTGCTTCAAGCAGAATATCTTGAATTTATAATGTGACAGAATGGATGCCATTTTAAAAGGTTAATTGCTACAATAAATGTTCAAGGGTCAATGACCATCTGGGACCTTCCATCCAAACTGTTCAAGCTTTTGGTATTAAGATATTAAGATAATCTTTCATTTAGAGTAAGCTATATAATGACTGTTCTTCTTAAAAAAAAAAAAANATAAAACAATGAAGACAGTAATGAAAAGGTGAAACTTCTTCTTTAAAAAAATATATCAATGTGCATAATAAGAAATACTTTTATTTTTATTTCTCCAGTTTAGGTCCTATAAGTTCAGGTTTCCATATGTTCCAGTGAACCAGGTTTGAACTTAAAATACATTGCATATAGAACCCTAAATAAATCTACCATAAAAATGTTCTTGCTCATAGACAAAATGATAATTTTGCAGTTTGGGGAAAGAAATTCTCAAAGTTGAGTTGAAACACATTTTTCCTAGCCTATGAACAGCCCTGACTACACCACAGGCTGCTATATAGTGTGAGCCACTATTGTATACACAAAAGAGCACACACTTACCAAGACTGAAATAGGCCAAAGGACATTTACAAAATGTTAACACATCTGTTCACTGAAGGCTATTATAATACCCAGCAGCCGGATATTATGAGCAGCTGAAATGTTACCAAGTCCCTGTATCCATTTCTAGTAACAAAAAAAATGCACTGTACAACTTGCTTGCAGATATTTTTGAGTTCCTTACTCAATTCAGCACCTTAAAATATTTAGAATCAGCTTTGAGCTATCAAAAGTGATGTCCTTAAATCTTTTGAAAGTTTTTGATGTGGTTATCTAAAGAAAGCTGAAAAAGAGGGGTTACGTATTTGGTATTACATTGGTCTCCCCATTTTTGTTTACAGTTTTGTTGTGTTTTAAATTCAAGTTAAGCTTGTAAACTAGATTACATTGAACTTGCCTACAGTAGGTTGCATATATTCTCTGACCAAAAGAGTTCAAATCCAATTCAACAAACTGTTTTAGTTTGGTTTTCCAAAGCAAGGCTGTATTTCACTATCTTTTCTAATCCAACCTTGAGAGAAGAAATTAAAAATTATATTAAAAAATGGTATTATTCTGTCTTTGTGTTATTTTCCTTTGGTAATCACCAGAACTTTTTGTTAGAGAACTCATAGACCATTTGTAAGAGTCATGAAGGAACAAAAAAATTTATTCTTGTTTCACAGTACCGAAGTCTTCGAAATACTGGTGACTCACTTTCCTTTCCCCATCATGTGTGTTGAACTTGTTGAACATGTGTTGCTCATGTAGCTTTCCCATATATTGTCTAAAAACTAAACCTCATTGATTTTCCACAAAATAGGTCTCCTGACACCAGTCACTGAAGAGTAGATACTCCATCAATAAAAATCATGGACATTGTTTGATAAATGTTATATTAATACAATTTCTTTCAAAAACAATAAACGTATATGTATCCAAAGATATATGTGTAGTGTGTAATGACAGACATTTGGACTTTATTCAGTGTATATACACATCTACACTCAGAGCTCTGTCTATCAGAAAACTAATAACCTCTTTTTATTAAAAATGATGTCATGAAGAAGTTGAGGTAGCTTTGTTAGCATTAGGTAAAGGTATCAAATAAAGAGTTAGAAGAGAAAACCCGTAAGGAATAGGAATATTAGAAGAAAGATAGTGCTACTGAAAGCTATAGAACCTTCTATAAACTATGGTTCCACCTATTTACTGCATCATTAAAAAAGATCATTTTCACATAATCTATTCTTACCTTAACCATAAAGAAAGGTGTGCAGGTGCTTATACGCAGCATCAAATGAACAGATTACCAGCAAGGTGTCATCTACCGGCTGATCAGGACAGAAACATGTGTCCATCATCCATTATATTCCTAGCCTCCTTCTGAATTTCTTCCTATAACTTCTTGTACAAAATAAAGACAGACTTCATGCCACAGCATGGTATTTATTAAACATCAAAAGGGAAATCTGTCCTTCTAAACTGAGGCCTGGGAATGTTTTGTCTCTCTGTCATCCATGTAATCATCCTGTATTTCCAGAAACAGGGTGAAAGGAAAAAACTGGTACCCAATAAATGGAGATCCTTGTAGTCAAAATTAAAAATGGGTAAAGGTTTATGGCAAGCATCGCTCTTAATTCAAAGCTTTCTCCTACATCAAATCCTTGCTCTTCTATTAATGCTACACACCACCTTTCCTTTCCACTTGTACTTTATTTATGCCATCATTTCCCTTCTTTTAATTCTTCATCTCTCCTCATGCCAGGGTTATAGTCATTAAAGGTGTCTTAATCACTAGAAAACAGAGAGGAACACATAAAAGAGAATGTATTTAGCAGAAATGTAATATGAATAGGAGGTTACACTGACAAAGCTACCTTAAAAAAGTACAAAAAAACCCTGGTTTATGTCAGCTTTCAAAACCATAGGATATCAATATAAGTTTTAAGGCAATTACATCAATGAGCAGTAAAGATGTTTTAATGTTGTTTGGGGGTTTGTTCTTGTTTGGTTGTTTCTGTTTTGCTTTGTTTGCTTTATTTTTTTATTTATTTTTTTTTNGGGGAAGGCTTGTTTTGTTTTGTTTTGTTTTTTGGTTGGTTTTTTTTTGAGTCAGTCCGGAGGCCCAGGGACACAAAAGTTTGTTGTCACTTTTCCTCAGCGTGCATTTGTTCTACAAAGCATGCAGAACTTGAAGGTGAAATCAAAATCAGTTACAGCGGTACGTAATCATAACAAAACATGCTGTGGAATTGAAAGAGTAAGGTCCTGGTGTGTTTTCAGTTGATAATCATTGTGCTGTGCTAAACAGCAGCACAGTAGGAAAGCGACTGCATGCATCTATTACTTTTCTTGATTGTTATGAGCATGCACTTTACATTTAATCACTGTTACAAGAATGGTAATGTTGATTTACGAAAATAATGTTCTCACAGAGTAAGGAATACCACACAAGTTCAGATGTCATAGAATATCTTATTTCAAATCTGGAGTCCATTGACCATAAAAGCCATCACCACTATATGAATTTAGCGAAGCATCCATGCAAGTCAAAAACCTCCATCATCTAGGTCATTTGCACAAAGAAGAATCCAGCCACTACAGACAGTCATCTAGTTTTGTACAGAAACCTTCTACAGAATCCCCAGACATGTTTAGGAAATGGTTGCCAGCACCTACAGTCTCATAGATATTCATTCTGTTAAGAGGATCTTACAGATCTTCTTAGCAGAAAACTCAAAATGAACAAATCTACCAGAAAGTTTTTACTTTTCTACAGTCCAGTAGAATAATGCAGTAACACTAAATACGGAACATTCCTCTGTGTTCGTTAAGATACATGAATGAATTACTACATGTCCACTAAATTCTGTTTCAATGTATCGAGAAGTGCTTCAGGAACATTTTACTGTATATATGCCTTTATAGAGCCCTTGCAACCACAAAAGACTTTTTTTTTTTCTTTTTTTTTTCTTTTTTGACAGCTTCTTCACTAGGTATTTTTTTCTGCCTTCAATATAACTTTTCAAAAAAATCTGTTTCCATTCAGACATGTCACATCCCCTCTGATTATGATCAAGAGATAAATTTTAGGTTAATCTTGACAATGTGCATAATACAATATCTACGAAAGCAAAACACATAGAACTTTGGGGAACTGGATTGCTTTAACCATATCAAGAAGGAATTTGAGAACCTTCACAAAAAGATGTATTCCTTTAAAAAGTCGATCTTTCTTTAAAAAAATTCCTATTAGCATTATTTGCCATAAAAATTACTGCACAGAAGATCTGATACTTGGAAATAAAAACTTCACTCTGTTCTAAAGAAAAATCTCAAGCCCTTTCTTACGTACAATGCTTCCTTATGTAGCAAGGTAAATGAATTTTCCGTTTCCTTTGATTAAACAAGATATTTGTTATAAGTAGTTTCTCTTTGTTTTAACTTTCATTTTATTGATTTTTAAATAAAAGAACTGTGCGATTCTTGGTGCATGACAGCATAAAATCCCACAAGAAAACATTTCAAAAGGAATTTAAAAATACACACCAGTTCTGTCAAATAAAGTCATACAAAAAGCAATGCCTATGGGAAGGGTCCTCTTCCACTGGGTAATAAAGACATCTGTCAAAACTTGTACTGTAATCAGGACTGGATGCGTGTTCACATACAGAGCAATGAATAAAAGCTCACAGGCACAAGGGATGAAGAAAACAAAATATTGTTTACACAATTTTCTCAGAAATAAATTATTCAAAGGGGACAGCACTGCTAACAAGCCAAAGAAGAAAGATGCCAGCATACTTGGTGCAAACTTGAATCAGTTCTGTCTGTAGCAGAGGTCGGAAATGACAAATCTGAAAAATTGTTACTTATCCTATCTCATTTCTTATCGTTATTTGTCTCCTTTTCCCTACCAGCTATTTCTTTCCTATTTTCTAGCCATGGTTGCAGTTGGTTATACTCTGCATATGCAGGTTATAGATAACTATGGAAGGGATGCTTTCACTGAGTTTCTTCTTAGTCATCTATGTTTAGAACACAGTTTATCTACTTGTCAATCATCTCGATGGCCAATGTAATTCTTGTTGTTTTCTGAAAATAAGTATATTCATATGAGATTTCCCTTCTGTTTTTTTCACACTGTTCCTGTGGCTTGACATTGCCCTTGTTTCTGCGAAAGCAGGACAGCTTTAAGGAAACATAACATGCTATTTATGTCGAATGTATGGAAAAACTTTATAAACAATCAATGTGGTCCTTGCTCTTCCACTGTTTCTATGGTTGATCAGAAAGTCATGTAGATGCCAAGATCTGGAAGATTCAGACTCAGAAAAGATATCTGGCATTCTGACAGACTTCAGAAGCATCATTCACAACAATATTGCATTTGCTTCCGGCTATGTCACCTGGTCAGGCTGTTGTTCTTTGTCAGAGTTTGTAACATATCCTATAATTGCTTTCCAGATCACTTTGTACTCTTGAAGTGTCTGCATTTATACAGCATGAGTTCAGTAATAAGCTTATTTGACATATGTCAATGTACAAAGACCTTTGACACCAAATAGATAGTGTCTGCCCCACATGATAGAATATTCACTTGTTAAAGTATCTTCCTCACTGCCTTTTCACTTATGGAAACAAAGCACTACAACATGCAAACTGCACGGAGTTTTCTCATTAACGTACTGCAGAATCTTCAGATTTCCCATTTCAGAACCATAAATATGTCAGGATAAGCAACTTTTCTTATCAAACTAATTACAGATTTATCTGAATATTAAGATAAGCAAGGTGACTTACACGCACATATAACTTCATGTTACCATATTATCGCTCCTTTTTCTGCAACTTCATAGCTTAACCTAACCAAGAAAGGAGGATGCTCATACTCATAATAAATTTTAAAAGCCAGCTAGTTACTATAATCTTTCTAATTTCATTCTACAAAAAAATGGGACTTCTGGTACCAGTATTATTTTTAATTGAACCGCCTTTTCGAAATGAATTTGTTGCATGAAAAACATTACAAAAAAAAAAAAAAANCTATAATGCTATTAACAATTGTTATACAAAATCTGTCCTATACACCATGTCTACAGGAGCTGTGTATATTCTCATTAGTCTATCAAACATTCTTCTACAAGACAAAGCAGAAGTTAGTAATTCTGTGCCAGTCTAAAACTGCAACAAATTTAAGAATCTGTGACAGGCTACAGCTGATCATATGCTAAAAATAAAGCACCTCATCCTGTCCTTTGTGGTATATATCAAGGCCCGAGACAAAATAAACCACTGGGGGGGTGAGGGGAATGGGACTTATTTTCATTTCTTAATCTGTTGTTGAAGGTTGGGCATAAATTCTGAGTATGAAGCCTATCCAATGTCCTCAAGAAAATGTAAGAGGAATTCAATGAGCTGGTCATTCACATTTTCCTTCTCTAGATCATCCTATTTTCTCTGTAGAAGTGTAAAACCCCTCCAATTAAACGATGCTTTTCTTGAAGGAAAGAAAAATCAATAGACTGTTTCACACTATTTTCCCTGTAGTTGGAAGCAATATATTCTCTATGCAGTGAACATAGTAAGAAAAGCAACTGGTTTTTAAGCTATGAACTGACTCGGACAACTCTCACCAGAATGATAGCCTTTTTGGTATTCATTTGCCATTAAGTAAAAGATTATTGCAGTCAATATCTAACCACAAAGTGTTACTTCAACATAATTTTCTACATCGATATAGAAAGACGAGGTGATAAAGAAATAGGGTCCATAAAACAGGCAAACAAAGCACCCTGAATGTAGGGTGAGATTTTTTATGAATACTTTCTCTTCTGGTGTTGCTTATGACAAAGTCATTTTGACAGAGCTGTGAGACTTACTTTCACCAAATTTTCTTTGGCAGACCAAGGTACTTTTTCAGCATGACGATTGATCTCTAGGTTACCTGGATATTCTCATTTTATGCTGCTATTGGAAAGACTTGGATAATTTACACTTCCTGCCATGAACTTGGCATCAGTTTTCAATAGTTGCTGATTTATTGCACCTAACAATGTGACAGGTCTCTAGTGTGTATAAAGGCAACACATAGTTACAAAGAGTCGTATATGTAGTGGTGAATTACAGATTCCACTCTGTCATGATGAGTTTTTAAAATCTTTTCTAAGCTGGCAACAAACTAAAAGTCAATTAGAAATTAGCTAGAAGCTCAGACAAAGCTTTGAGTAGTCCCTAGCACAATTAATTAAGAATGAGAAAAAAAGGAAAGCTACAAAGGAAAATGAAACAAAGCCAAAAATTACACGTATCTCTGAGCAGTCAGATCAGATAACATTTTTCTTCAAGGATGATATGAATTAATATCTAAATTCATGCATTACATCCTGAGAAACCTGAAATGTTTCATCTTATGCTATTCAAGATGTCTCTTGGCATGAGCTTGGGCACTCCAGCTGCATGACTTAGGTTTGCAGCCAGCAGTCTAAAAAGCATCTAGAAATAGGCTGGAAGGAAGCTTTAAAGAAGCAAATTAGTAGAGCTGGATGCAGCTGTCTTTCATTAAGTTAGTAGAATAATGTCAAAGAAACACATGAGTTTAGGGCTTTGTTATTGTCCCTTAACTGTCTGGTTCCCTCCTTAACTATCCATACAGTACCTTCTTTTCACTGCTTAGTGTAATTGTGCTAAATTTTTGAGTCTACCATGTGTATCAAAATTATGGCATATTTTATTGTTAGTGATTCTACTGCACAGTACCATTCACAAGTGATGTCTTTCCTTCTCCATGGAATAATTTTCCATAGCTCAGGTTTAGTGATTTTCAAGAAACTAGCATTGCTTTGACTATGAGCACCACAGAAAGGTGTTTGGTTTGTTCTGTTTTTTCTTTTCTTGAAAGACTACAGGAGTAAAAGAGAAAATTATCCTGTATCAGTAGTATAGACAGTACTATCATTATGCTGTTTGTTTTAAATGTGTATGTTCAAAGCCTAGTCAAAATATAAAAGAAAATATTTGGAAGCAAAAAAAACCCATGTAAATACAGTCAATAGATTTGATTATTGTATACGCCTAACTTGTCTTTTATTTTGTCTATGACATTGTTCTTTAAGCGTAATATTTGGGAGCTTTCAACTAAAGTGTATTTCAATACAACAAGCAAAGCGTAATATCATCTGTTCTTTATATGCATACAAACACATTGGTAATTCACAAATGTTGCAGAGTTTTCACGAGCAGAGAGTTTCTTACTTTAGCCTCATGCCCAAACTACAAAATTTATACAAATAATTTCTGTTCTCTTTGCTATAACACTCCCCTGTAGTATCTGGGCATCATTCTTATGTTCTCTGGTGTTTGAAAAGGGTTGTCATCCATGCGTTAAATATGACTGTACACTTGGTATACAACAGTTGTTGTACAACCAAACTAAGATTTGTAATTGAAAGTGCTCTGACTCTTATGGTAAATATGCCAACAACAGGGACCAAAATTTCTTTTTAATACTAGCCTTTACAATTAATAACTGTTAAGACTTCAGACTATTTTCAAACTATTTCTATTGTGTCTTTTAAAATATCTCATTCCTGATATTTCTGGAGATGCATTCTATAAACCAAGTTTTAAACCTAATTAAATGTGCTCTTTTCTCTAATTTTGTTTTTGGCAGCTGTCTAGTCTTTTCTTATTTTCCCCTGCTCTCTCTTCATCCTCAGTTCTCTTTAAAGATCTCTTTTCTTTGTCTCCTGTGTTCTGACTGTCATTACATTTCTTCCTGGCCTCAATTGCAGGGTTGATTTCCCTAATCGGCTTCTTTTCTGTGCAGCTTTGAGACTTCTTCTTTCATGTCATTCTTCACTGCTGGCTTCTCTACCTTGACTTTGCCTGTGACTGGAAACTTCACAGCCCAGAAGTTAGAACAGACCCAACACAAAGGGCTAGATCCTCAGATTCCTTGTCTCTTTGTACTGCCATGCAGACACAAAAGAATCTGTAAAGCCAGCTGAAAACAACCATCCCTTGTGCAGGGAAATTTACTGTGCGATAGAAGTCTCTCAAAGACTGGCAGAGATGCTGAGAAGACCAAAAGTTGTTCAGACACAGATCTATCTTTCAGATGCCATGTTTTTCAGTAGAGGTGCATGGAAGAGATTAAAATCTGGCTATGGAAAGACATCATTTCATCCACGCCTACTGACTCAATTATAGGTGATTTTTCTTGCTAAACAACTTCTTATTTGGGGTTCACTGTTGCAATTTTTAAAACCTGGTTGCACTGTCATGGTACTGTACTAGCACAATAAAAATGCAACACTAAAATATATGGCAGCAACATATGCTCCAGTGTCTTTGGACAGCAACTGCCTAGGTATTTCCATGTACTTTGGAGTTACCGTGATTTAAGGAGGAATTAAAAAGTGGAAACTTCCAAAAGCCTATCGTAATTTTCTCTTAAAAATAAGGGATAGCATGTGCTTTGACAGCACCCCAAGAGTAGCTCAGAGACTCAGCTTTGCAGGTTTGTTGACTCAAGAACTGTGCTGCTAAAGGTAATTAACGAAAGTCTTGCTTTTTATTAAGAGAAATATTGCAACTGGATCACAAAAGTTCCATTCAGGGTCCAGGTCTATGTGCTTTGGAAACATCCAAAGGGCTTTGTAGTCCAAAGAAACACTCACACAAAAAGAAGAGTGAGTGGAATATAAAGTGATGATGGAGTCACACTTTTCACACATCCACTTGTCCACCCACATATACACTTTACACCAAAATATAAGCAATCCATCTATTTCAGTATATTTCTTATGCATCCAGGAAGAAAGTAGTACTTTGTCTGTAACCTCTTGTGTCTAACAGAGAAGCAATGCATTACCTCCCCGTAGTACAACATAGGTTGGGCAGAAGCCCCTCCTGCTCACACCAGTAAGTCACATTTGTTTCCAAATTGGAAAGTCACGGGTCCAATGAATGGACCACACAGTGGATA
>VXBW01007433.1:8563-19391 GCA_013400375.1 Thinocorus orbignyianus
CGGCGGCGGGCAGGAGGACGCGGATTGGCGGAAGGCGGCGTGGTGCCGCGTTGCCAAGGGGAAGGCGGCGCGGTCGGGCCCTGTGGCGGGGCAGGCGGTAAGGCCCGCTCCAGTCCGGTCCGCTCCGCTCCTGTGGGACCCGGCCTGGTTCGGCCCGGTCCGGCTGGGCGACGACGGCATCAGCAGCAGTATGAGCTTGGCCCTGAGGTGGGTATAAGCTGGGGGGGTGTTTCCCCTCGTCCCCAGCCCTGAGGGCCCCACTGGCGGGGCTGGGGGCTCTGTGGAAATGGCGGCGGGGTGATGGGTGANCACACCAGATTGCTCCAAGCCCCATCCAGCCTGGCCTTGAACCCCTCCAGGGATGGGGCATCAACAGCTTCTCTGGGCAACCTGTTCCAGTGCCTCACCACCCTCACACCAAAGAATTTCTTCCTGAGATCTCATCTAAATCTCTCCTCTTCCAATTTAAAACC
Organism: Thinocorus orbignyianus; assembly: GCA_013400375.1. NCBI lineage: Eukaryota > Metazoa > Chordata > Aves > Ciconiiformes > Thinocoridae > Thinocorus > Thinocorus orbignyianus. The sequence continues at coordinate 9,037 of VXBW01007433.1, forward strand.
ATTATCCCTTGTCCTGTCAGTCCACTTCCTGATCAAGAGTCCCTCTCCAGCTCTCCTGGAGTTCCCTTCAGATCCTGGAAGGCTGCTATATTTTGACTTAAACTTCTGGCTTCATACAGTAGAAGAGGATGTATAAGTGGAACTGATCTACTTGTGTTTAAACACTGCTCCATCTTTTGAAAAAAATTCTTTTATGCTAAGTGCTAAATAAATGCTTGAGTAGCCAGATCCTTCTTCCCAAAGAGCTCGGCGTTAATCTGCTTTCAGGCTTCTAAATGGATTTCATCATCACAGCTGACAAAACATGGGCTCCCTGGATCCGAGCTGCTTTCCCAGTCCTAATTATGCAGCCAGCTCAGGGTTATTTTAGACCTTCCAAAAGCTATTGTAATCCAAAGTCTGTGTGAAATCATTCTCTCCCAGATGGTCTGCTAACGACTTCTCACTCTTGAAGAATACTGTGGCCTGAGGTGGGTCCAGCTTGTGCATCTTGCACTTTGCTTGTCTGTGTTTGGAATTCTTAGTGGTGTAGATTCAGTAGTTGTTGAAAGCCAGATCCCAGCTGTGTGTTTAATCTTTGTTTTTGATTAAAATTAACAAATCCTTAACAAGGTAGAAGAAAAAGCAGCTCATTACGGGAGATTTGGAAAATAAATAGCCTTTAAAAGCAGACTTCTGTCCACTCATTGGCAATTTTAATGCATTTAACAGTAGGTAACGTAGTACACGTTTTGTCTCCACTGTAAATAGACAAATAACTGTAAGGAAACCATCACCTTTTCCTGAGAGCATTATCTGAATTTTACAATAAATAGGACTTTTGGAAGTCATGTAGTCCACCTTTCTGCTCAGAGCAGGTCCTACTCAAAACTGAATGATGCTACTGAGCTCCTTTTTCAGTTGGGTTCAAAAAATTTTTGATGATGGGAGACTGCCCAGTCTCCCAGTGCAACAGGTCCAGCACAGAAGCACTTGCACCAAGTACCCCGAGTACTGTAAAAGGCTTAGTTGCTGTCACTCATTATCTCAAATGCACTTCTTTTATTCTTCTTTTTTCAAAAGTTCTTGCTCTGAAGTGGACATCTACCAAGCAGTTAGTCTGGATACAGCCGTCAGTCTCATTGCTGTCACTGTGGTTTATTCACAGCAAAATCTACACTCTACTAGCTTGGTTCCAAAGTATCTTTGGTGAGAAACCACCTGGGACCCAACAATCAGTGCTATCCTTTCCAGTTTGTTTTTCACCTGTCGTTCCTAGTATATGAATCGTGTCTTTTCTGTCTGTTACATGAGAATTTAATCTTATTTCTGGACTGGCCAAGGGAAAGAGAGCAATCTGAGCAAGATTTCTTGATTTGGGGGATTTATCTCTTTTGTATATACCAGAAACAGCAAAAAGTCTTCAGAATAACGTGTGTGTACATGATTTAAAAGATTTTATAGAACCCATAAATGCCATTTGTCTAAGAACTGTAACTGGCAACAAAGCCGATTTGTGCACCTAACACCCGCTTTAGTAGCCAGACACCCAGCTGTCTGGCCTAGTTAAGCCTCCAGCAGCCTGTCTGTCTCAAAATTCTTCCTTAGACCTTAGTTACACTTCAGGAATAAGGTGTTTTCGGGAGTTGTCCTAATCTATTTTGTAACCTCAGGTATTCTTTCCAAGTTGTATTTTTTCTACCCTCTGCTGGTGGTGTTATTTATTAACCAAAACATCTGTGCTGATTTTATTTTGGGTAGGGGAGTGGAGGTGTCATTCAGCTTATTGTCTTATTTCAAGTGTTACTTTAAACTGGGGGGACAAGCTGGGAAAATATTGAATGTAAGCAATGCAATTATGGCAAGTTTATTATTGGTAGAAAATGTTATCTACAGTGGTTTCTTCCCAGTAGAAATTAATTGCACTTAATTTCTTTCCTCTTATATAGGAATGAGCTTCCAGTAGACAAAACTAAGAAGAAGAAAAGGAGAGAACTGAGTGAGGAGCAAAAGCAAGAAATTAAAGATGCCTTTGAGTTGTTTGATACAGACAAAGATAGAGCAATAAATTACCATGAGCTAAAGGTAAACTTTTTTATTTAGTTTTATTTAAACAATTTTATGGCAGATAACACGTCTGCTTCTTAGTGAGTTTTTAAGATGTTGGCTGTACCTTCAAGGAATGCTCCATGTTCAAGATGTCTTGCTGTGCTAAAGGAGCGAGGTTATTTGAGGGGAGTGGCAAAAAAAAGGGAAATACTGCACTGGGGCAAGAATGAGCTTTTCTTCCCATACTTCACTTGATGTAGTCACAGAATTGTTGTAGCATCCTGCTTAACCGTGGCCTGAATTCTCCCCAGGGTTTGGCTTGGGCAGATGACTAAGTAGGATGACTGTTTGTTTCTTTTTAAAGGTGCTGTGTAACCTGAAGCTTGATGTTTTTCAAAAATCCACAGATTTTGGGTTCTTATGTAAAAAGTAGCAGTCAAACTTGTAAAGCTGTTGACTACAAGCCAGAGGTTACCTGCTTGCATTTTTCAGCAGGGAGCCTGTGGATTGTAGGAGTGAGGTGTGCTATTTGCTGTGCCTGTGGGAGGCTCAGTAGTTTCCCTTCCCCATGAAGGCTTCTCCAGTTAATTACTGTCAGCATGGCAGTTTTTCCTAGTGAGTCCTCCTACCTAGAAGTCTGTAGAAGAAGTACATAAAGTTTATTAAAGGCTCTTTAAATATTTTATGAATTTTTACTATAGTTAGACTTCACTACACTGCAAAAAGCAGCTTTGGAGAGGCCAGTGTTTCTGCCGCATATTGTCTGAGACTCTTTTGGGAAGGAATACTTAGTCCAACCTGCTGGCTCCACAGTCTGGCTCTATGAAGCAACTCAAAGTTGGTGATGTGAAAGTCTTATTTTTACTTTAATCACATTTACAGGACTGTCCTAGCTCTAGCAGCTCCCTTCTCTTTATTTCAGAGTTCAGGTATTTTGTCTTTGCTGGGAGCCGCAGTGAGTGGGGTAGTACTGTTAGCAGTAGTTGTGGCATGCTTTGAATTCCCAACTGTCACAATTATTTGCAAAACTCTTAGTTGTCTAATTAAATATCCCTGAAGATAATACTATGGAAGAACAGAAATATATCAAGAATAGATCTATATCCTTCTCTCCAAGATCAGCATGTAGTGTAGATTTTTTTTGAATGGCTTCATCCACTAGGATTGTGGTGTTCCAGTTCTGGTTTAGTCTATGTTCATTAGTTTGGAGGACGACCAGGTGGTATGTCTTGAGAATTGCCAGTTCAAATGGAAAACTAAATGTGGACTCCTAGCCTCGTGGAAAAATGAAAAATGGGCTGGTTTATGTTGTTCACTGGAAAAGCAGTGGATTCACCTGTGAGTGGACTTGTTAACCCGTAAACACATAGACACTTAGTATGAATACTGAAGAAGAGTAATTTGAAGAAAGATTTTGAGGTTTATCTTTAAAAAAGGGTCAGTATTTGAAATGGTTGTGGAATGAGGAAAAAAAATAAATATACTTGACCTAAGAAGCATTTGATCCAGTCAATAAATTCCCTGAAAATGCGGATGCTAGCTTTTCACAGTAAATTGATGTTCTATTTGCTAATAGTAGTTTTAGGCAATTTTTATATCCAAAGCCTTTTCCCTCTTATTAATATTATTTATTATTGTTGCTAAACCACTAATATGCGCCTTATTTCTTGGACAATAAGGTAATTACTGAAAATGAAAAGAAATCTGTTAAATCTGTATTTTAATCTTCATGTGTGGTTGCACTTCCATTTTGTTCCAAAAGGTGGCGATGAGAGCCTTGGGTTTTGATGTGAAAAAGGCCGATGTACTGAAAATTCTTAAAGATTATGATCGAGAATCAACGGGCAAGATCACCTTTGAAGACTTTAATGAAGTTGGTATGTGTTTGATTGTGTACCTCTAGAGAAATTTAGCCTATAGTAGTGACTACAATGTGGAATTGGTACTTTGTGTACTTTTTCAGTTATCTAGAACGATCAAGATACAGAAGTGGGAAATGTAATTTTTTTTTGTAATAAAACTCAATAGTAGGGGAAAATAAATCTTTGTATGGTCAATACCCGGTTTGATGTAGAGATGAGTGATAGCCACAGTATAAAAGGAAATAGAGTATACATGGTCCTAACCTTTTTCAAACTTACACAAAAGGATTAAGAGCTAACTTAAAACGTGGATACTCTTGTGTTGTTTATGGATTTTGTAATATTCTCCTTCCTGCTGTGGGAAAAGTGTCTGGCATTGAATTTCATGGGAAGGATTGTGTACACAGAGAAACTATAAACTGAATGCAGCCTTCATGTATAGCAAAGATAAGAGAAATTGAAGCAGATGTTAAATATTGTACTTCAAGGGGTTTCAACTACTGATAAAATACAGTGGAATTTCATTAGGCTGCTGCTTTCGTCTGGAGATTGTGCATTGTGCAGTTTGGCAGGCTGTGGAGTAAGTAGTGATCTGCAGAACTTTTAACGATTACAGTTTAATTTTCTTTTGAAGATTTTTTGGTTGCTTCACATAATTTATACTTCTGCATACAATTAGTGTTTACCAAAAAAGCCAGCTATGTTGGATCTCTCCATATATGGCTTTGTTTCTCTCTTTCATTATTCCAGACCGCTTGTTCAAGGAATTAGATTTCTCTACATTTTCTGAACCCCAGTGTAGTATGTGTATATTTGCTCTTGGCTATAAGTAACAATCTACTTAACATGGCAAAACAGCTGTTGATTGAAATGTGGCAAAGTTTAACAAATTAACAGTTCACAAAATATGTTGTTAATGACAGATAATATTTTTATAGTTGTATTCCAAGTTATAAAAAATATAAGTCAGAAAAGAACAAAAAATAAATCCTACAGGGAAATAAATATGACCAGTCCTGATATTTATTTTAGGTTAAAAAAAAAGTGACTGGATTGATTTAATAACAACAATAATACTGCAATTATACTATGATATTACTAAATTTACTGTAATTACTGTGTAATTCTTTTTAACTCCTGATCTTCGGTGCTGTCATTGTTTCCTGAATCTGTCCCAGCTGTCAATATGGACAGTCAATAAGTGCTGTGAGAAGCTTGGAAAATTCTTGTAGAAAGCATAATACATGCTCGTAACATGACCAAACTGGTCCCAAAACTTGAATTGTGTTTGAGTGCTGCTAAGACCCAATATGACCTTGGCACAGAATTAAACAGGATACTGCCACTGCTAGGAGAAAGATCAGGGAATTAGAGAAGATAGGTCATAGAAGCTTTAATTGTGAAAAGCTGCTGTATATAGCTAAGCAATTCTTGAACTATCAATTTTTCATAATTTAATGTTGTTTATGGTTTTACATGTAGGAGTGGCCCACCTGAAGTATATAAAGATGTGGTCACATTTTGTCTTGTTTTGTACAATCATGTTATAATAGTGTTTTATTGTTCTTCAGCTAACATTGCAGGTGCCTTTTTGCCACAGAAGGTGGGATTCTTCAAATTATTTAATTCTGTCGTGCATTGTAGTCATCTTAAGTGAAAAGTCTTTAAATTCAGTATAAATCTGAGGTACTTATGTAGATATGTAAATGTCATTGCTGTGGTGAGCTTGTACCAGCTAGGATCTAACTTTTTGCTGTCAGGTTTGCTGAAGCAGAGCAAGCATTCCGTCTGCAGACAGGAGCAGATGTTAAGTGGTTCTCTGTGCATAAAAGGGGTTGATGTGTTTTTAATGGCTTGATTAAAGTCATAATTAGCGAGCCCTGTAACACATGACTGGCAGGTACAAAGATCTGAAGATATTTACGGCCAGTTCCAGAAATGCCTGGAATAATTACTAGAAAAAATATTTTATGTGGCAAGTTTGTCTTTTCCGTTACAGAAGATGACAAATGGTTGTGATAAAAGCAGTAATACAGGCTGATTAATCCTTTCAGAATTAACAACTTGCAGTTCATAGCAGTGTCCTTTTCATAACCCCTCAGCTTAGGTTTTTTGTCAGTGTGGCTTTGCATCTAAAAGAGACCTTCCCTGTGAGTGTTTTTTATTACATAGTGTTTCAACGTTCCCTCCAAGTCAAAATTAATCCTGATCAAAGCATATAAAATAAAATAAAATAAAAAATTATTCACATCTGCATCTCTCAGAGCTGATGTTGTTGCTGAAACGTAAGTTTGGAACAGAGCAGGGCATGTGTATACTTTTAATTCCTACTGAAAAGGGGTTGAAAGCATGAGTGTTTATACGTTGCTGTTCAGTTTTCCACTGCAAGAGGTTTGTCCCAAAATTGAAAATGAGCTTGGGGAAACAGAGATGGGAAGGACATATCAGGTAACAGTCAAACAAATATGCACGTTGAATTGAAATATATAAAAATGAAAGAATGGGTGAAATCAGAAGCGTAGGTTTGTCATACTGCTTCAGTCTGCTGAGGTCACTCTGAGTTTACCCCTCAGAATTTTTTTAGCCTAACTTAAGTATCCTCCTTACAGTGACGGACTGGATATTGGACAGAGACCCACAAGAAGAAATACTCAAGGCATTCAAATTGTTTGATGATGATGACTCTGGTAAAATAAGTCTGAGAAACCTGCGCCGGGTTGCTAGAGAACTGGGAGAAAACATGTCTGATGAAGAGCTGCGGGCTATGATTGAAGAATTTGATAAGGATGGAGATGGAGAAAGTATGTGATAGCAAACAAACCCCCATGCACTCTGTTCTTGATTTTCTCCCCTTTTTAAATGTAATAATGCTGTGAAAATGTCCTCTTTGGTATTCCTTCTATATAACTTTCAGCTCAAACTTAAAATCTAGCCTGTGAATAATGGAAGTTGTTGGCTTTGACAGTTACTAGTCCTGGAAACACTTCTTAGAGTCTAAAAATCAAGCTGATTTCTCGAGTTGATTTACCACCAACTCTTACTCAACTAATGGCTGTTAAAAGATTGGTGAAAGTGTAGCTGAAGGTGGAAGTAATTGAATTGGTACATGGGAGATGCTGTGCACCTACATAATGTTATCTCTTCCTTCTAAATCAATGAAAGGATTACAGTGCTAAAGGAAACCTACTCAATATTTGTTATGTGGTGACGTGTCCCTGTTAGGATTTCAGTGTGTTCATCAGATACAGAGCATTAATTGTGCTGGCTGTACCCTCTGTCTGTGCTTGATCAGCTTGGATGGGTCTTTAACATCCTTCTGAATTGAAGGGTGCTGAGCAACACTGTGAATAATGGCTCTGTGCAGTTGACAAGGTCCATGCAGAATGGACTGCAGAGAGATTTAATACCTAGATAAAGAATGAATTAACTAATCCAGTTTGGTACTATGCTTATTAAATCTTCATAAGCAGCAAAACTTTGGGTTTTTTCATTAATGGACATAAACACTGCATTTTTAACAGTCATCGAAGCCTGCTTCTGAGTTTTTCTTTCAGGGTAGAGACTCATGTCAGATTTCACTAGCAGTTCATCAACTTTTCCAGTTACAGTAGTATTTCTCTTTGTGAGCCCCAGCATCTGTTAGACTCAAAACTCTCAATATGGGTGGAAATAAAAGAAGGGGTCTTGTCAGCCTTGTGACAGGCACTACTCCCCTTGATGCTGTTTGAGATAGATGTTATTCCACGCTCAGGAATACAATTACTCAAGTAGTGGAACAACCCCTTTTCTTTCAAGAGTGAGCACAGGACACTGAGCATGGTCAGTGGTAAGGAAATGAGAGCCTTTTGTTCCATTGCAGTGATGTAAAATAGACAAAGATAGTGAAAGGTCAGTGATTCAGCTGCCAGGTGAGTGTTAATGTTGACACTGCTGCTGCTGCTAAAGTGAGTGTTGAGAAAAGTGTGATCTTTTTCCTCCTGAAGCTATTGGTTTCTGAATGTTCTCTATGGTCTGAGGCCATGCTTCCTTAATAAACCCATAGTGTTTAATAATCCTGCTGTTCCTCCACACTCCCAGCTGTGTCTTCCCATCAATTTCTTCCACTGGCAGTATCTGATCCCACAGATGAGATGTTTAAGGGAGTTAAGATGGGAGAAAACTATTCATTGAGATTTTTAAGTGTTGTTTTTCTTGCTGCTTAGATCCCCGAGCTGTCTCACTGCTTAATCAGATTTTCTTGGAGCTGTGTCCTGAGATTTTATTTTTCTCAGTGTTTCATGTAGGATAATTGAGACAGATCAGTATAGTGAAAGCTGCAAGTCCTGTTTTCAGGCACCTGTCTGTGTACTGACACAGGGTTGCAGCTGAGAATTCTGTTGGACAACTGGATAACTATTTACTGGTTTGTCATTAGGTGTATAGCAGGCAAGTAGTGATGCCTCTTTTCTTAGTCCATTAGACTGAGTGCTGTCTAGGTAGACACTTTAATTTTGATCTTGTTTTCCTTTTAAAAGGAAGATATCTAAGGACATTGCACTGCTAGCTTTGCTTTTTTTCTTTTTCTTTCTATTTTTTCCCTCTCCCCCCCTTCATTTTCTTTTTTTTTTCTTCTTTTTAAAGTTCAGCTGTACAAGTGAGTGANTTCTTTTTAAAGGTCAGCTGTAGAAGTGAGTGAGCAAGAGTAGAAGTCATCTGCATGCCCTTTTTTATGTTTTCTGGGTTGCTCCCCTAGAGCTGCTAACAGAGATGCCAGAATCACAGATGATTTTCTGTCATGTGGCTATTTGGCCACTACAAATTGAATGCAGGCCATTAGCTCCTTTCAGGAAGGTTTCTGAGTCATAATTATTTGGGGTCATTGCTACATGTTTCAATTCAAATTGATCAGCTCCGAGTGGGTGGCTCAGTTCCCTCTTATTCATTCATCCATTCATTCTCTTTGTTAGAGCAGTCAAGCATGAGAGCGAATACGGAAGATTGACAGCATGATGTTTGTATATGGTGCTGTTTATCCTTGAGTTTCTCTGTGTTTTCTGTTCTTGAGAGAAAACTGATGCTGTTTCTAGCTTTTTAAGATTCATTCTGAAAAAGTAAATAATCCTGTGAATCACTCTTCCGTTTAGCTTGGAACATCTGGGTCATGTAGCAGAATCTCGCTGTCATCTAATTCTCCTTCTTCTCCTGCCAAGAAAAGGAATCAGAAGCTATTAGTTGGTAGCATTTCTAATTGACACTCAAATGTAGGAATTATACCACTTGCATTCTTTAGTTTGGAAGATGGTTTTGGTCATAGTGGAATAGAATCTGTTGTGTGGTACCCAGGCCACTTGAACCCACTGAGCTGTACTGGTACCCTGTACGTAAGTTTCTGTATAAGAAAATATTTTTGACATTTTTCTGTTGGCCTTGAAAGCATAAATAGTCTTATTTTCCTATTCCTGGTCTTGGGAATGACTTCTGTTTTGGAGTATGACTTTTTTTAGAAACTCCATGCTGTCAGCTTGTGTAGTTTTTATCTTCTGTGGATGCATCTGTAGGAAATGCGATCCAGTCTTAGGTCTCAGACTTTGGCACAGAATTAGGAAAAAATAAAAAACTCCATTGAAATAATATGCTTCTTTCGGTCTCCAGAGTCCAAATTAACATTTTCTTTCTTCATATTAGCTGTGATACTAGTTCATTCTTTTGTGGTCATGGAACTGAGGGAAATCTGATGCTAGGAAAGACTGTGATTGCTTTTAATTTCATTGCACTTAACTTGTGAACAGATCCTAAGTTCCTGGGGAGGATTAACTAGGGTTACCTGGGAATTGTAACCATGCTTCTCTTGGCAGGTCGTTTGAGTGTTACAAACTCTGTTTGTCATTACAGTGCTACGTTTCCACTTCACAGCATTGTTTAACAAAGAAGTTTTAAACCAGAGGAAATTTTTGGGGAGAAATGTTTGTGTTTGTGCTGTTACTGTCTTGCAACTCTGGTACAGGGGTGGAATTGCAGTTGTACAGACAACCTAAGTGCTTATGTGTAGTAGGATGTGATGCAGCTACATATTGGACTGATACTTCNACCATGGTTTGGGTGTAGGGGAGTGAATATAAGTGTCCAAATCATGATTCTAAGAATAAAACCAAATTTGATCATAACTGGAGTTGTGGCATTGTTGCTTGAAAAGCACTTACTTAATAAAATTTCAACAGAAATCTTAAAAAATCATCATAATAAAGTATTATGTTTTGCTTAGCTGTTGTTTTACATACTTTTGTCAATTTATTTTTTTTTATATCTTGTTTTACTTTTAGACTGTTTCAGCTTACATAATTAGAAATAATAGCTTATTATTTGTGAGCTTAAGATTCTGGCTTAAGATTCTGGCTTAAGTATTCCACATAATTAAACTTGTTTTCTGAGTTTTCCCTTTACATGGAAAAAAAAAAAAAAAGTGCCAAATCTCTGTTGTTCTAGAAG
>VXBW01007433.1:39221-52846 GCA_013400375.1 Thinocorus orbignyianus
GCTCTGGGGAGATACTCCTGCAGTGCAGCCTCCAGCTCTGGGACCACCACCATCAGAAGGACATGGACTTGTTGGAGTAAGGCCAGAGGAGGTCAAGGAGACGCTGCAAGAGCTGGAGCCCCTCTGCTGTGAGTACAGGCTCAGAGGGTTAGGAGTGTTCAACCTGGAGAAGAGGAGACTCCAAGGAGACCTTAGAGCCCCTTTCAGTACCTCCAGGTCACCCACAAGAAAGCTGGAGAGGGACATTTTACAAGGGCATGTAGTTACAGGATAAGAGGTAGTGGCTTCACACTTGAAGAGGGTAGAATTAGATTGGATATTAGGAAGAAATTCTTTCCTGTGAGGGTGGTGAGGTGCTGGAACAGGTTGCCCAGAGAAGCTGTGAACGCCCCATCCCTGGAAATGTTCAAGGTCAGGTTGGATGGGGCTTGGAGCAACCTGGTGTGGTGGGAGGTGTCTCTGCCCATGGTTGGGGGGTTGGTACTGGATGATCTTGAAGGTCCCTTCCAACTCAAGCCATTCTGTGATTCTATGAAACAAGGCTGAGGTCGTTGAAAGTGCCCACTGTTGGAAAGACTGAATCTTGTTGTGTTTTAGGCATCCATGAATCAATTTTTCTGGGCCTCTTTTTTGAATGTTGTGGATCGGGATGGACATACCAACAGTTTCTACTGCTGTAAGGAAAGGAAAAAAATACCACCAAACCCAACCCTGTGTATACTCAGAAAATAAATGATGGAGGTCTATTCATTTTAGAAATAGTGTTAATATTCCTGGATAGATTGCATACAGCTTGAAATAAACAAACATACACAATGGCAATTTAGATATAATTGTATCTCCTTTTTTATTTAGATTTATACAATATTAACTGTAGAAAGACCAATAATGTCAAGAACTGTGGAAAAATATTTTTCATTAGGAAAAAAAAGTACTGGAAATTTATTCTGTCCCTGAGCTCTGCGAACATGCTGGCAGTTCAATGTAAAACAAAGCAAATACTCAGGTTGTGAAAGGTTGTTTTTTTCTCTGTAACTTCCTGAATGTTACCCTAACTGGATTTTCAAATTGGTTTCTGTGGTCTGCAGCTATGCACAGCAGAAGAAATTGCAGGCATCTCTTAAGCTGAAGGAGTATTTTTAGATGTTTTGTGGGCTGTGTATCAGTTACTTTATAACATAGAGTTAGTAAGGAATGTAGGAAATATATTTAGTGTCTTTCAAGAGTATTTTAGGAGCATTTGATTCTGACACATGGAATATAATTTACAGAGATGCAAGTTACATCATTATAAAATTATATATTGAGAAAACACCACCACTAAAAAAAATAAAAAAATAGAAGAGCTAACAAAAAAAACCATGAAGAAAATCCTTTGAACCCTACCTTGAGGTATCCACCCTTGAGTGGAAGAGTGGAAGCTTTCACTAAGGAGTCTTTGCTTTCCATTCAAAGGAAGCTTTTGAAGGATTATACAACCTGTGATTTTTCTATAAATTATCGTTTTATCAGTGGTTATGCTAATGCCAATGGCATTATTAGCTGCCTGTTCCTTCAGCCTTAAAATATCTTTCAGACATCTTCTACTTTCCTTGCCTCTCCATGTCTCTTGGCTCATGTAGAAATAGGAGGTAGGAGAAGGGCCCTGCTTTTTTCCTTCACATTTTATTTTTTTAATTACAGAAGAAGGTAAAGTGCACTGTTATGAATGTTTTTACAATTAATTTTTTTAAATAGTAAAACCATAATTAATACATTTCTTAATATGAATAATTTATTAAATCCAGACTTTAATGTTTTCCCAAATGTCACTGCAGAGAATGGATTGGCAGGAGAGGATTGCCACCCTTCCTCCTGCTCTTTTTGGTCACTAGGTACTTTGGTTGCATGAGGGTAACTATAGGTTTCTGCTGGAAACGTTAGGAAAAATTTAAATATCCTCCCTACTTCCCAAAGAGTAGCTGGACAGACCGAGAGTGGAAAAACCTTTCCCAAATTATCCCAGCCTTGCCAATGCTGCTGACATGGGCAGCAGAGGTGAGCCCCAGCAAAGTCCCTAGGAGGAATTTTCCATAATCTTTCTCCTGCAGGCTCAGTCTTCATCAGTTCAGTGTTATTCAGTGTGAAATTCAGATGCCTGATGGGAGCCTGGAGCTGGCATATGGGCCCAACATAGAATTCTCCATCCCTGAAGTTTCTTATGTAGAGGTAAATTAGTCAAATATTTTTTTTTCTTCCCCCCTATTTTGAGTGTATTAGCATGACCTGATTTTTAAACCAGTCTGAAAGAACAGTCAAACTGGTGAATATATATGGGGCACTGTGAGCCTGGAAAGGTTGTACCTGGGGAAGGGGAGAGGAGATCTTCTTTGTCCAGCACCTTTTCATGCCACTTTTACAAGGAGGACCCGGTAACCTGCCCGAGAGGATCTCCTGTCTTCCTGAGGTTCGGTTGGCCTTCATGGGGGGGTCAGTATAGTAGGAAGACTGGCTGGTAATGGAAAGGATCATTTCCACCTACTTAAACCATGCCCAAAATTTACACCTGGGCTTGCAAATTTAGTGTCTGAGCATACAGGTGCTTATTTGCCAAGGCTGTTGACCCTTTCAACCTACTTATGCAAACTCTGGGCAGATAGGCGTTCTGTAGTCACTGTTCAGACAATGAAGCTCTGGTAAAAAGGAACGTCGCTCGACTGAAAATTTTCCACCCAGATCTCAGGAGATGTCTAGTAGTGACTGCTTCTGGTTGGAAACAACTATTCTTAGATCCTTTTAAAATTTCTTCTTTCAAAATGAGCCACAACACTTCAGACGTTTAAAAAAAAAAGAAAAAAAAAAGAAAAAAAAAACCTTCTTAAAAAGGTAGTTACTGTGTCAAACCTCACTGAATTTCCAGATTGTTATTTCTTCTAACCAGTGCAACTGACCCATCCCTTCTGATGACCACTGGGGAACCTCAAAATACCTACTACAAAGTGACTTCCTTATCCTAAAGGGTTGTGTTTCACCTCTTAAGATGAACTCTGAGCTATAAACAGTTGGGTCTGCCCTGGGGGCAGAGCTTGGTAAAGCTTTGCCAGACTCTTGTGCTGCTGCCAGGAGATCCTAGAACAGTCCTGTGCTCCGGGATGAACCTGCTGTGACTGCTAGGAACCATCAGGGGATTGAGCTTCATAAAACTGGAGCCCAGCACTGGGATGAGGAAAGTAGTGTGAGATTGTATTTGATTCTGTGAGGGGCTCAGAGATCATACTGCAGGGATAACGTACAAATCACAGTAAGCTGTCTGGTCTTTTGCCTGTCCTCCTCTGTAAAAAATTAACTATGTCCCCTGCTTGCATATCACAGGGTCAGGTTTTCTCTGATTAATAAAATGAAGCTTCATAACATTTCTCATCGAGTCCACAGTCCCACTCTTCAATGAAAATTGTGTAATTTTATGGGATTCTTCCATAGTCTCTGCAGATTATGACAAACAGAAACCAAAGACTTGACTTCCCTTCCCTTCCCTTCCCTTCCCTTCCCTTNTATGAAGGGAAGGGTTGGGTTCATTTGGTGAGATCTAACATTGTAGGTAATAGAAGTTCACTCTCCACAGATGCCAGTGGGCGCTGGTGTGCAGCCAATATTGAGGGGATTGTGCACCTTCCCTTCCTTTCCCTTCCCTTCCCTTCCCTTCCCTTCCCTATTTTTTAAAATTTCTTAATTGCAAGAAACTAAAATGACTCCTTTTCAAGTGGAACTGACAACATGTTAAACTCTGAGCCCCATTGCTTACCAGTTTAAGGTACAGCAGCATTAATATGCAGCTTGTTTGGCAGTGGCCTAGAGGTCCTTGCTAAAGGACCAACATCAAGGGAATAAAAGCACAGGGTAGTTACTGGAGAGTCCTACTTAGTATTAGCCTGCTTGGCACACTGCTTCAGTTGGTGCCATGGAACAGACATGGCAACAATATCCACCAGAATTGGCCCATCCAGCCTGAAAGAAGCTCATGTAATCAAGGGCAGCATTGGGCAGTGAATAAAGAGTCTATAAAGCCCAGGATGACAGAATCACAGAATCTTCATGGTTGGAAGGGACCTCTGAGATCATCGAGTCCAACCATACATACACTAAAAAAACACCAAACAAAACAAAAACCATGAAAGCCCCAAGTCCCACAAAGCAAATCATCCAACCCAACAATCTCAGCCACCAGAGCACACCCTGACGTGCAACATCTACACATTTCTTAAATACCTCCAGGGATGGTGATTCCACCACCTCCCTGGGCAGCTTGCTCTAGTGTCTGAGCACCCTCTCACTAAGGTCATTCTTTCTAATATCTAATCTGAACCTCCTGCTGCAACTTCAGACCATTTCCTCTGGCCCTGTCATGATCCCCTTGGGAGAAGAGGCAAACACCCACCTCTCTACACCCTCCTTTCAGGCAGCTGTAGAGGGCAAGGAGGTCTCCCCTCAGCCTCCTCCAAACTCAACATGCCTCTCCTCACAGTACTTGTTCTCTAGACCCCTCACCAGCTTGGTGACTCTCCTCTGGACATGCTCCAGCACCTCAGTGTCCTTTTTGTAACGAGGGGCCCAGAACTGAACACAGGACCCGAGGTGAGGCCTCACTAGTGCCCAGGACAGAGGCAGCATCACTTCCCTGCTCCTGCTGGCCATGCTATTCCTGAAACACACCAAGATGCTGGTGGCCTTTTTGGCTGCCTGGGCACACTGCTGGCTCGTGTTAAGCCAGCTGTCCAAAAGCTCAAGCCTGTCTCAGTCCATCAAGACACTTGGCCTGACCTCAGGGGCAGAAAAACACAAGTTTAAATACTCAGACAGTGCGGCATGTCATGGTTCTTGAATAACTTGCATTTTGTCTTCATGCTCCTTGAGGATGCTCTAGAGTGA
Source organism: Thinocorus orbignyianus (assembly GCA_013400375.1). NCBI lineage: Eukaryota > Metazoa > Chordata > Aves > Ciconiiformes > Thinocoridae > Thinocorus > Thinocorus orbignyianus. The sequence goes on from VXBW01007433.1 coordinate 44,127, forward strand.
AGACCGAGGCGGCTGGTGTGCAGAATTTAAGCTGACAAAACACATGCAGCTGCTTGGAAGAGAGCACTAGCAGAGGTTATCGGCAGCTTGCAGACAGGACAAAGCTATATGCATCCGTCCTACAGCCTACCCTTCACCGTACAACACTTTGAAATAGATTTCTTTAGCTACACTTGGCATTTTCCAGTTAACTACCTTTTATAGAATATTATAAGGATGACAGTAATAGGGGAACCTGTGTCCGAACCCGTCTGATAAGTTTTGGGTTACTACATCAGAAAAGCTGTTTCTGTTTCTTAACGTTTACACTAAATTCCCAGCTATCTAACAGCATTTCTAGATGTAGCATCATCAGAAACCTGGGGTTTGATATGAGGCCATCAGTAAAGAAACTCAGAGAGTGCTTTCCTCTTTCTACTATCACATTTTCTGTGACTCAACTGAGTATCTGTAAGGTGAGAGAACACACACTTAGTTATCTACCCGAAAATCATCTCTATCAACCAAACTGGCCTTATTCCAGGGTAAGAACAAGCTTTGTTTAAGGAGAAAAAATAAATACAAGTAAGAATGTGGGAATGTGGAGGACCTGTCCCTTTCTGAATGATCTGTTGAACTCATTTTCTGTTAGTGGAAACTTGAATGGTAAACTTACTGAAAAGTCATGGCTTAGGAGAAGATGACCCATTCCACAGAGAAGGCTGGATTTTTGCTATTGCAGATACGTGTTTGGTCTCTCTTCTATGTTTGCCAGCCAGGCTGCACAGTTTCCCTCCTTCTACCTCTGCTCTACATCACTTGGCAGTGTTGATGGAAATGTGAAGACTTTGGTAGGCTTTAAAAATCCATCTTCAGAAGAAGCATTTCCAGGCACAGAAAGCTGAAGGCAAAGGCAGACCTGTGGCTGGGAGCAAGCAGAAGATAGCAAGAGATTTGTCATGCTCCGAGTGCGATGGTTTATTTAGCTGTTTAGAGTCATGGTTGGATTCATTGATCTCCAGCGAGATACATCACAGATAAAATGACAAGCAGTATACAACAATGCTGAAAAAAGCTAAATATCATTTATTATCTTCACAAGGATCTGTGCAGGAGCTGGTTTCGCTGATATTCTCTTATCAGGCTGTGAGATAAAATCACTGTCATAAAGGAATTAGTTCAGGCATGACAATACTTCATGTTGAGACAGAAGGGGTGAAGCTGCCTGGTCACTGCTTTCCTGGAGACACATACAAAATCAATTTTCTGTGCGCTCCAAATGACACATTAGCTGTGCTGAGAATTAAAATACTGCAACAACCTTAAGTGTATGGAAATGTTGAGGAAGCAACAGTGCTTCCCCCTCGGTTGTTGTTCTGTTCATTAAGAGGTAAGGAACAGCAGCTTAGGTGAAACTCTGTGTCTGTGGCGAGTGACAGATTCATTTATCAGTGCTCAAATGTGGCATTTAAATGCTTTCTGAAATATTTGAGCAGCTCCTGCATCAACAGAGACCTCGGGGAGAGGTGCTGCATCCCGGCGTGGTGAGCAGCTGGATGGTGTGGTCCCACCTCCCAGCAATATTTGCTGCTGGGACATCTTCCCTGGTGACCTCCAGGTGTGAGACGGGGCAAGGCGGCAACGGTGGCTCCTCTGCCCCTGCACAGCTGTGTTCCCCTGCCCCATGGTGCCACAGGGACCCTCAGCAGATGGGGACAGGAGCCTGGAAGCCCCTTGGAGCTGTTTTCCTGGCCGGCACAGCTGCTCTGCTCTGCCCTCTGCCAACTGAGAAGCTGGATGCCTGCATCTTCATCCTCTGCACCACTGGCCTGCAGCCTTCTCAGCTCTCACTGCCCAAGCCAAAGAATTAAATTGAGCTACTAAATACCGAGAAACTTTTCCTTTCTCCAAAGAGCACCAATATTGAGGATCTCAGGACTCATCTTCCCTGCTGCGTTCCTTTGCAGGACTGTCCTCCTTACTTGATGTACCCAGATTAATACTGGCTTAGAAGGGCTCAGTTCAGGTCTGGGGCAAATATTGGACCATCTGATGAAATCACAGCTGGCTTCTTGGCTCCTGGTCTGGAAATTACAGGATGAGCAGTGTTTTCCCTGCTGGAAACACCAATATTAAGGAGCCCATGCTTGTTGCACTTTGCTTATCGTGTACAGCATGAGTGCCTGTGACCTCCACTTGAGTGACTTTGGAAGCACACGAAGGACCAGGAGTGGAAAAAGTCAAAGTTATTCCCTCCCCAGCTAGAAAGATGGGGGGAAAAAAATAATACAGCTCCACCAGTGCTAAAACCCTCTGGACTTCTTGGGAATACATGAGGAAAGCAGCAATAGCTCTTCCCTACAGGTGCCACCAGAAGGAAGGGCAATAAAAACAGCCACATTGTTCTGACAAGGCTGGGCTTGGAAGCACTTCATCTGGTAAAACTTTTCATAAAGTAAGGCAGGAGTTATGAACAACGGAGCTGCCACAAAGCTTGAGAACCTGCTACATGGAAATTAAGAGTGTGCGTGACATGGCTTTGCACAGATAAGGCAGGAAGAAGGTAAAAACACAGAGGAATTTGTAGGTAGCCTAACGTTGATGAGCCAATTTTCCATTTTTAGAGAGCTCACCACTATCTGCTGATTAGAACAAAATGCTGGGAGAATAAAGGGAATCAGTAAGACAGGCAGGTAGAAAAAGAAAAAAAAAAAAAAGAATTTGTCAGACTACTGACTGCACAAATAGGATCTCTGATACTGCAGATGTGATAGACATGCACGAGGCTACCAGAAGCCTAATTTCGTGGAAATTGGAGAGACATGTTTCACATGTGGGGAAAAAAAAAAAAAGGAAAAAAAATCCAGAAACTGAGAGTGCATTTCATCACTTTCCAAGGTTTTGAAGGACCAGGAGGATGAGGAGGGCAAATGGGTACTGAAGAATTGCAGTCAGAGTGAATAGACTGTACCAGCTTAGGAACTTCTACTAATTTCAGTTGTATGTGGACTAAGTGTACGGTTAAAAACACACCGTGGAAGTTTTTGGCTTTTTTTAAAACAAGGGAACATTAAACAAAGCAAACATTATTTGTTAAAGAATAGGTGAGCGAGATGCCTCCCTGGCTGTACGTTTATTGCAAGAGTAGACATACATCCAGTTGAAGGAGAAGTTAAAGATTTCCAGGGGAAGAGAGAATATTTCAGCAGTACAGAAAGCACAGCTGAAAAATCATCTGCTGAATCATAACCACAATTTTCTTTCACCTGTGTCAGGAGTGGAAAGGTTTTCCAGAATGGACTGTGTCAAACATCTTGCTGCTGAGGTGGGTCCCAAGGAAGCCTACCCTATATCCGGGGTTCAGAAGTAGGGTGATGGAACTTCAGGCTGCTCAAGGGCTCTTGTCTGCCTCCCACCTGCTTTTGGGTTCGTGTTTTTGGGTTCCAGGTTGGTTTAGAATCATAGAATGGTTAGAGTTGGAAGGGACCTTAAAGATCATCCAGTTCCAACCCCACCTCCTACCAGACCAGGTTGCTCAAAGCCCCATCCAGCCTGGCCTTGAACTCCTCTAGGGATGAGGCACCCACAGCTTCTCTGGGCAACCTGTTCCAGTGTCTCACCACCCTCACAGGAAAAAATTTCTTCCTAATATCTAATCTAAATCTCCCCTCTTCCAATTTCTGAGTGTTTATGTGTTTTATTTCCATTGCTCCCTTCTGCAGGTCCAGGAAAGGTGGGTAACAGACGCGTGGTGATGGGGTGGGTCTTGCTGTGGGAGAGCACAGTACAGATCACTGAAGGCTTACATGGGCTCTCACAGATGGTTTCTGTGACTGGATCAAGGTACATCAAATTTGGTGGTATCCAAAAGTGCCTGTGCCACTGTGCTGACCCTGAGAGCAGTGCGTTTGCATTTAATTTAATTAAAATTAGAGGACCCTCTATAGAGGCAATCCACCATCTCTGTGGCACAATGAATTTGGACCAAAACAAGTTTACCCTTTTACCACATTTCCAGAGCTGAGGAATGACAGCCTCTGCCTTTGTCACTCCCCTGTGGCAGAGACCAAATCTCAGTCCTTCTGCATCTTTGCCCTAAGTCATGTCCCACTGCCTGTTGGTCATCACCAACATCCCACCTCTCCATCCCGTGTCCACTCCTCTCCCACCTGTGTGTCCTCCTTTCCTCTTCTCACCATTCCCATGTCCTGCTGGGTCACCATCCTCCCAACTCCATGTCCTCTGCTCTCTACTAACCTCTTACTTTCCTCCTTCTTGGACAAACATACTCTCCAGAGCACATATACTTATTTTGCACAGAGGGTGAAGGAAAGATGAACCAGTTGTTCCTGCTCTCTTATTCTTTCTCTGGTCACAGGTAAAGACGGCAGATGACCCAACGTTTTCAGCATTGCATGGGTTCTGCCAGGGAGCAAACAGAAAAGCCACAGGGATGGTCACCCCTGCACCATTGTAAGGAGTAGACCAATACAATTGCTGGTTTCATCCCTTCAAATATTTCAGAAAGCAAGAATAGTGAAAAGGCAGAATTCTCCCCATTTATGGCTGCAAAGCAGCTTATTGCCTGACATCAAGGGTTTTCTCAGGTTTTGCCCTTTTTTTAGATGTTTATAATTGACATTTATTAGCTAAATGTAATTGAATGTGAAATATTATGAGTTAATCTCGTTTTCATTTAATTCCTTAAAACATCCTTAATTACAGGACTGTAATTTTATGCCTTTTAGTGAAGATCCTAACACCACAAATAATTATTTTAAAGATTTTTTTTCTGCTGAGAAATAGTGAAATAGGTGGGATGGCAGATGTCCATCCCATCCTTCTGAGACCCGCTTTACTTTTTTCATGTCTTCTTGGTTTAAAAAAAAAAATCCTGCCTGAAATAGAATTGTAAAACATTAAAAAAAGGTATCAGAGGTGTGGTAGTAGTTCTGCATCCCTGCCCAATGATCGGTGAGTTTCATGGCACACGGGACCTTGTCAAAGGCTCTGGATGGTGACATAGAACGTATGCACTAAAAATTTGGCCCTACAACAGGTTTCCCATGGGTCCTCGGGCCAGACACTAAAGGTATTGTTATTAAATGCGAAAAGATTCAAAATCACTTCAATTATTTAAAAAAGACTTAATCACTTGTCTCTTTCTGTGATTCATTTCCATGTTTTCTCCTATCTTTTACCTTGTGCATTTAAGGCATTGTCATGACAGGTGCTGTCTCTTACTATATGTTTGTAGAATATGAAGGATAATGGGAAATTGCCTGGGTGGAACTCATGACATATTGCTAAACTAGAAATAAGGAATGAGTTTTAGTAATTATAGTAGATGGCAGAGCTCACCCAATTTTCACGTATTGTCTGAAGAACTGTATTTGTTGTTGAAAGCATACCTCGATTTCTAAGCTGCTTTTCTGATATTTCACTTTCCAACACTATTCAGCTTGGAATCTTTCTTTTGTTTTTGTTTTTTGTTATTTACTTTTTTCCCATTTATTGAGCTTGGATTTATTTTTCACTCTTTATCCTCTCTGTTTTGCACCAAGACTGTGTTTATTCTATTGTCTCACATTCTCGCTGTCATCATGCATAAAGTCCTTGGGAAAGTTCTCTCATTCCTCTTTTTGGGTGAATGAAGCATGGACTGAATTTATGGTGGCAGGCTGACTTCTGTTGACCTGTTGGTTAGACCTGCAGGAGCAAGCACGGACCCTTTAATACACCACAGAAGACTACGGCCTCAAGGCCAGGGTGATGTTATGATGTGTTCCATTGATGTCTCCTTCATCTGTCTCTGTCAGAAATGCAGAAGACTGACTGGGTGGGTGGCAAGCTGGACACGAGTACATATTCACAGCAGTGAAGGTCAACTGTGCCCTGAGATAATCAGCAGGAGCATAACCAGCAGATCAGGGATGTGATTGTCCCATTCCACTTGGCACTACTCAGGCTATTTCTTGGAAAACTATCTCTGTCCCTTTGGCTCAAGAGGCCACGAGATCCAGACAAGGACCACTGGGATGATGACTGTGTGGAGACAAGTTGGAGGAACCAGGTTTGCTCAGCTTGGAGAGAAGGCGGCTCAGGAGGTTCTAATCACAGTCTTCCATTACCTTGAAGGTGGTTATGGAGTTATCCTCACTTCCTCAGGATTTTTGGTGTCAAGAGATGAGGCAACCAGTACAAGCTGCTTGAGGCAAAATTCTGCCTGGGTATTAAAAATATTCTCCACAGCGAGAATGTTCGAAGGGGTAGAATCTCACCTGACAGATATATTGAAGACTTGACTTGATGTAGCCCTGGATAACCCAATCCACAGCCCTGATTTCAACAAAAGGCTGGATCTGATGACTTACGGAGAATATTCCGACCTGGAGTTTTGTATGGTTCTGTGACCCTGCATTTCTTTTATTCTTTGCACTGTAATACATACATACATACATACCCTCACTTCACGTATAAACAGAATTATGATTTTTCCAATATACTGACTTCACAGGCATATTTCTATGTAACTCACTCACCTTGGAGAAACTATTGAATTAATCTTTTTGTTGTTGTTGTTTTTTTGTTTTTCTGGAAGGAGTTAATGTGATAGTATCTGTGCTTCTGTTGAGGAGAGTGTGAAGCTTAACAGTCAGACTCTGCTGATTCTTCCTGTGTTACCAGGCTGATTATCTCCTTGTTTTCCACGTTGCACCTATGTCATCTGTGTCCCAGTCTCTGCCTGGAGGTGAATTAAGAGGTCTTTTGGTGAAGCACACAGAGTAGCTTTTACTGTATCCAGCACAGATATCATCTCCAGCAGACGTGGTCCAACACTCCAAAGCCACTTCAGTAGTTCTCCTTCTTCCACCCTTTCTCTCCGTCCCTCCACTCAAGTCAAAAGCAGGGTGTGTGTTGGAAGTGGGATATGATAGGAATGCTCCTGCTCCATGATATGTCAGTATGTTTAGCAATATGGTTTAGTGATGTTTTTTTGTCAGTGTTGGGTTGATGGTAGGACTAGATGATCTGAAAGGTCCCTTTCAACCTAGAGAACCTGGACATACAGTCCTTGTATGGATGCAAGCTCTTCCCTTAAAGAAAGAGGTCTACGTTCAAGCTGGTCATGTCCTTTTACCTGTGCAGAGCTCTCTAAGACAGCATAGCCTAAATCTGCAGATGAATATTGAGAAAATTTTTGGATCAGCAGCATACTACTCATGATTGCAAGAACAGATGAAATTATAGCAAAACCCCCACACTTTTTGTACACTATTAATGCAGTAGACGCTTAGGTGACACATTTTGATATCAGGCAAAGAAAATACTGCTGAGGGTTTATGCCTAAGAAAGTTTTGAAGCCATGGTGGAGAGTATTACTCTGTTTCATGTCAGATAACACCACTGCAATGGGAAAATATATCAAGGCTGAGTGTCATACCTCTGGGTAGCCTCGTGTGTGTCTGACATGGAATCCATTATACCAACCTGAAAAACAACCCCTTCTTTAAAGCCTTCTGAAGTGCCCACTTTGTCCTAATATATGCATATTCCAGGTATTTAGGTTATAGCACACCATCATCATCAGCCATGACTAATACATGCTTTACACTGAGAAAAGCTTTACTAAGTACAGGCCTGGGTAGCAAAGTGTTCCTGGAGTGAAGACATTTGAAAGACATTTTAATTCGGTGGCACCATGCAGAGGGCATTAATCTTTCTCGTGATTTCCTCTATTGTAACAAAGAAAAAGAGTTTTAATGTGCAAACCTCGTTAAATCAATCATCCTTGGGAATTTAGATGCACAGTGTGATAAAAGCAACAACTTTCAGTACCTAGGGGCAATTTTTTCCATATGTTTTGGATGTTGGGGTTTAGGAAAAATAAGAATTTTAATGGATTTTTGGTCCTGTTAAAAACATAAAATTTTAATTTAAAGATGGCATATTTTAAGATAAATAATATAAACCAAGTTCACACTTGTTAAAATGGAATATCAGCCTGTGTTGTGCAAACTTTTTGTTGCTTTCAGTGCACAATCAGGACGACTTTGGAGATAATGTTCAAAGTTATCAATGTGGTGCTGCAGCAATGTGATACAAAACTATGCGAAATATTGAAAGAAAAAATTGCGTTTTAAACATCCTTGAATTTATTGAAAATTTAAGCAAGTCTTCGGGCTATTGTATTTCTTCTGTTCCTGAGATTATTCTCGATATATTCAATAACAAATTTGTTCAGTTTAAACTGTTTGCAAACCTGGAATCGGGTTCTTTCTTTGGTGAAAGTAGAAGTGTAATACTATTTGAAAAAGTCAATGATTATGTCATTTTGCATCACAAAGGGATGGCTGACTATGACTAATCCTCAGGCATTTGTCAAGCCTAGGCTTCCCATGGGAGAAGATTTTTACTAAGCGCCATAGCCTTTAGAGCAAACTAGGACATTTGATGTATTTCCACATGGATAACAGCATTACATGACATCTAAGTAAACTTACATTATCTATTAATTGACAGCTTAGATCTGCCTGGCTCAAGGGGAACCGACAACTGTGTGAAGGCTGAGGTAAGGTTAGAGGACAAAATGTCAATTGTCACTGGGTTATATCTCATGAGACAACTAGCAGTCCAGCTTCGTAACCTGGATTTAAGCTTATATCATGATCCTTTTCCATTCCTAACTCTTGAGAAACACTTTTCTTTTTGCAAATAGGAAAGACCATGCACACTCAAAC
>VXBW01007433.1:77725-93333 GCA_013400375.1 Thinocorus orbignyianus
TGGAGAGTTTCTGGGCTTCAGCTGAAGGCTTGACAAATGTTCCTAAAGCAATGCTATTTCTTTTACTTTTCCTAAAGCACCTCATTCCTAAAGAGCCATATGTGACCTTGGGACAAACTCGTCAGACCTAGTCCATCCCACGCAGCCCCAGAGGGAAAAGTATGAAAACTATGGTTATTACTTGTCTCATGTTGGCATCTGGAAGTATTAAGATCATTAGAAACAGCAGGAGGCCAAGGAAGTGTTAAGGATCTAAGTAGATGGGAGAGAAAAAGGAAAAGGTTTATATGCGACTTTTAAAGATGGGAAGCAGCATTCGAAAGAAATGAAATTAATTCCCTAGCATACGCATGGAATTTCTGGCAAAACTGAGAATTTAACTTAGATGTCCACTTCTTCAGTTCATTCTTTTGAAAGAATGGAACAAATGAACCATAAACCTCTTGATTTTCCTTCCTCAGATATCTTATTAAAATCAATCTAGGATATTTTTTAGATAGGGTTGTAAAATTAAATTAACTGATAAATTAAACTGAACCACCCTCCTCTGTAGGCCAAGGAGGACACTTAAGTTCTGCTATAAATAAGTAAAGGGTGGGGAAGAGAAAAATCTGAATAGTAAAAATTTACATTAATTGTCCATTTTTTGGACTTGTGATTGACTTTTGCACATGTTGTGCCAAGTCCAACAGGACTCTCTGGCTTAAGTAGCAAGTAGTGGTGAAGATGTTTGTGTGGTGATTGAATAGTTTCACCAAACTAAAAGGAAGTCCCAGATGACTGAGAACCCACTTTTAAACATTAAGGTTTATCCAGTTACTGGAGCTGAGTGGCCACGTGCTCGTAGCCTGCTCCTGCCATAGAAATCAGTGGGATTCTGGCTGTGGTGCTGAACGGAGAACTGAACTCTGAGTCTTCCTACTGAAATACTTCATTTACTTGTGCAAACTGGGTAACTGTGCTCACGACTGGCCAGATGCTTAATTTTGAAGATCAGTTTCAAAAATGCTGAAAAGCCCAAATGCCAAATTGTCATGTGCAGGTGATTCCAATCACAAAATTGTAAGTGCAGATAGAAGAGGCTGTGTGTATGGCTCTTAGTCTAGAAATGTTTGCTTTGGAACAAAATTTTCATTTAACCTAAAAACCTAACTTTCCAAGTAATTAAACAGGTCAGTGAAGATTCTAAAATTATTGCAAATGTGGAAGCCCCACAAACCCACCTTTAAAACTCCCCCAAACCCTACAAGCCAGTGATTAATTAATTATTAATTATTCAGTTTTGCCTCTGAGGGAAGGTATGGGACAAATTTAATGGAAAGAAAAAATGTTTTTCAGAGACCTACTGATAATTAGTAAATTGTTAACAACTCCAACAAAACAAGATGATGCTCTTGGAGATCCCTATTAAGAGATATCATTAAACAACAGACCTAAGTGCCTGATGAAAGAGGAAGATGCTTCTGCATAAGTCATCCAAAGGTGCACTGCAATCAAGAAGTTTCCCACCTGTCAAGGACACTAATTCCTCAAAATATCATTATTAATATTAACATAACCATAATTCTTGCATGTGTGTTTCATTGGTATGTTCCATCTGGTCTAAACACCACTAAGGAAACAGTTTAAAAGTAAAAAAAAAACCAACAACCAAAACCCAAAAACAATCCAAAAAATGAAAAACAAGAAAAGTTTTGAGGTCTTTGTTCATCATCTTTATGCCTTTCCCCATGGCTCTTTCTCAGGAAGGCTCACAGACTGGCCTGAAATGTGACTGTTTAAGTTCTAAGGGGTGGGTTTCTGGAGGAGATGCTGATTGTAGAATAATGCCTTTGGCCCGTGGGGGCAGTGACACTGGCAAATGCTCAGAGCTGCTGAACACCTCAGTTTCCCCCACAGCAGCAAGCTAGAAGGGCAGTGCTGAAAGTTGTGATGGAAACACCACTTTCGGCAGGTTGGGCCCTCCTGTGTGCTGAATCTGAGAGCAACATGCTTCTAGGGGTTCATTTCTGACTGTGGACACAGAGATGCTGATCTCAGAGATGTCCTTGCTGGAAGCTATGAGAAGCCTTCACTGCGTTGCCTAACCCCACACTGTCACAATTAGTCTTATTTTTCATATATTCTGTAATAGCATGGACCGAACCAGAGATACTGCTGTGCAGCCACAGCACAGGACCCTCCTCCTGCCAGGTACAAGTATTTCTGAGATGAAATGCAAGGATTTAGGGTCCCTGAGGTACCCATCACTGTCTGGCATGGCTGTGCCACCAGGCAGCTACCTGCATTATCCAGCTTGATGGCTCAATGAGTTTGGCTCCTTTTGTGCCCATTGCTCCCCATATCAGCTATTTCTCGACAGCGAGGGAGGACAATATCTACTTTTTAGTCTTAGGCTGCTGCTGAAACAATAGGGAGCTCTTGTTTCAGTAATTACTGTGACTTCCAGAAGCTGTAACACACTGTCCTGCTGACCCTTCCTGTGCAAGCCAGCGCTGCCTGCCAGGGGCAATGCTTACCGAGTTATTTATTGTCCTTCCATGGGTCTATGAATCCACGGCAAAGTCAATTTTATGGCCTCCTGCTCACCTCGTGCAATGTTCTGCTCTGCACTTTTGGGCAGGGTTCCTTCAAGCTGTGGAGCAACCTACCGGAGGGGCCATAGCTTGCAGGAGGGATCGATTACGATCCTGTATTTTATTGTTGTTGGATTTAAAATCTTTGGGATCAGGAGCTTTGGTGCAGTGCTACCACTTCTTAAGGGCTGCCCAGTGTGCCCATAAGGTTGAATTCCACGTGCAATGCCGTCTGCTCTCCCACCACCCAGCATTTTCCCCCGTGGAGGGTTGGAGAAACGTAGCACAAGCCTCCAAAAGAGCAACCTCTCGGAGCAGGATTTGCTCGTTGGAGGAAGAAACGCATCCCCAGCCTCTGTAGATTTGCAAGGAGCTTTTTTCTGCTCAGCTGGAGTGGCTTCCCAATTTGTTTCCCCGTGGGGACACTAACAGGGGCCCCCTGCTCCCCTTTGGCATGTTCTCGGTGCCAGTTTTGTACAATCCGTGAACTGTCTCTGTGTTTGATTTCCTAGGGATATAGCTATTTGAATTGGTTATGTAAAGAGGGGGGAAACAAAAAAAACAATCAAAAAACCAAAGAAAAAAAAAAGAAAAGAGAAAGATTTTCTTCTTCATCTGAATTATCCTCCTCCCAGCCCCTAGTGAGAACTCAGTTTCTTGCACGCCACGGCATCTGAGATTCATTCCTGCAGTCATAATATACACGTTCAGCGAGTCCCCTGAGCGACAGCTTCAAAAATGTGAGTTTCCTGGGTCTGGTGTTACCTTCCAGGCACAGATAACCTTTGCAGCTTTTCCTTCTGCCTCAGCCACAAGTGGGAATGCTCCTGTGTGTCCACCCAGGAGCCGGGGTGTAACTTGGTAGTATTCTTGAAATGAGGCAGAAGGAGTGATTTTGGGGGGTTCAAGTGGGTTGGCACAGACAAGTTGAGCCCCTTGTGCAGCAGAGCCTGCAGCTCATGTTAGCCATCGGACAGAAATTAAAGACCCCACCAGTTTTCTGGTCTGATGTTCACTTGAGCGTAGAAGTTAAAAATAAATAAATAAATTAAACAGAGAGGAAAACCAGCAATTATTTCATAAACGGGATTTCTGTGACTCAAGAAACTTTGTAAACCCGACACTGAGGCAATAAAGCAATTGGTATTAGAAGGACCTTATTTCACAGAGCTGTTTGTGCCTACTCTGTTGCCTTTTCTCCTCGTACTGCCTCGGTCAAGTCACGCAGTTAGCTTATGAAATGTGAACTCTGAAAGCCCAAACCTGTTAAAAATGCTTCCCGTTGCCAAACAAAGCAGAAATCTTTCCACTTTGGAACGAGCAACTTTCTGCGACCAACTAAGCCTGTTCTCTGATGAAAATAAATGTAGAATTCAGATCAATGAAGCGTGTGTGCAAGAGGGAAAGAAAGAGAGAGTGGGCGACTGGAAGTGAGAAGTGGAAGGAGCTGGGTATCCTTCAGTTTCCATATCTGCACGTTATAGCTAATAAAAAATAATATAATAGCTTGTAGTATTTCCAGCAGAAATGGGAAGCTGTGACTGTACAGTCTGCAGTGAGCTTGAATCATATGAACCAAATGGAATATCCTGTAGGTTTTCTATAGATCTGCTCTGCACACACTTTCAAATAACCTTTAACAAAGGCAATGAATCGCTGCTGCTGTTGTAAAAATCTCAGTGTGCTGTACTAACGTGGTACTAATGAAAAGTATCTTAAAGAACAGAAGTTCAGATTACAGGAACTTCAGTAAATAAATCTGTTCCTTCACCTGTATCATTTTACCGGGATATTTTTCTCATTGGTTTTTAAAGAGAAGCAGGTGTGGGGTAGTAGTGACTAATTCACGCTGCAAAACCCCAAAAGTTGTGTGGTTTGCTGCTTCTGTGATCTCTCTTCCCCACCCTCTGAGCTCTGCCGTATTTTGGCAACGGTTCAGCTCCTATATGAGATAGCCAATATAGGTTCCTATATTAGATAGGTGATTAAGTAAGGTGAGAAGACAAAAAAGCAGGGACACTAGCTCCCCGCAGAGCTCCATTTACTGAACCGTTCCCAGGAACTCCATTAGCTTGGGAAGAAAAGAGCAAAAAAGTAATGATCCAGACAGGCTGCTAAACACTCAGTACATGGGGCAGCCGGTAAGTACTACCTGCAAAGGATGCCCACTCAACCCACGCATTATGTTCTGCCCATGAGGTCCTTTATTCCTGCTAATTCTCACCAGCAGCAGTGAGAAATCTGCCCTGGGTGTAGCTCAAGGAGTGATTAGTCTGGTTTCAGGTCAGGGCATGCTTGCCCTGGCTTCATCCAGCTGGGATACAAGGTGGCACCCTGCTGGGAAATTATTAGAGGCTTGAGTAAGTGCACAGGTAGATTGTGCTTATCGTGTTCTTGTCATGAATGTACCGCTGTGGTCCAAGCAGATGTATATCAGAAGTACACGATGCAGAACTTCTTTAATGGCATATATATAGAAAGAATTGGGTTTTTTACCATTTTTCCTTACCCTGGGGCGGAGGGAAGATTGACATCCCATTAACCCGAGATTATTAAAACGTGACCTGCAATCCCAATAGAGTCTTTTACTCATCCACTTTTTCTTTAAGATTAAGCAGCCACTTTCTGGCTGTTGGCTCCCAGGACCTTGTCTGAGGAGGGACAGGGGAAGCTGAAGAGACTACGGTGCTCTGAGCAAACAGGTGGGACTTTTCCCATCACACTCAGTGCTTGCGGCTCAGGCTCTCCAGAGTGCTTGCTGCAGACCTCACTTGGCACTGAGTAGGCTTCCCATTGACTTTGCAAGGTCTCTAGCAAAGGTTGTCATGAGACCCATGTCTCACATGCCCACCTGCAAGCAGGAATTCAGCATGATTCTTCCCAGCTTGAATTCTTCCTAGTTGAAAACCATCCCTATTGTGGCTCCATCAAAAGAAGCGTGGCCAGCAGGTCACAGGAAGTGACTCTGCCCCTCTACTCTGCTCTCATGAGACCCCACTTGGAGTCCTGTGTCCAGCTCTGGAGTCCTCAACACAGAAAGGACATGGACCTGGTGNCGGATTGGTGGTTGCATCCCCTCTCTGGAGCCCGTCTTTCTCTTTACAAACCCAGCTAAAATGCTGTCAGTATGAATGCCTCTATAGTGCACCTCTCCTTAAACGGTTACGGCTTTTCGTCTCTTCCGTCCAACCTTTTCTTTTGTCCCAAGAAAATATTTCATCTTCCCACACCCATGCTGGCAATGATAGTAACTCTGAAGGGGACACTGCCTTTTATATTTCAGAAGCTTTCACATTGTGCAGATATTGAAGAGTCCCGAAACTATTAAAGTTATATATAAGGGAAATTCTGGTAACATTATTAATGCCTGTCATTTTAAAGATAAAAGCATTTCCTCAGTCTCCTTGTGATCTGATGGATTTACTGGCATATAAAATTAGTACCTTTCAGTCTTTGAAACCAAGTTACGTCTTAGTGACCTGATTCTCCCCAGATCAACAGACAGCCCCATGCAGGTGTGAATGCTTTACAGGGACCCGATTCTGCCTCCCTGGGGCTTGGTTCCCCTCGCCTGTGTGGAGAGGTTAAAAAAACAACAAAAAAGGGTCTTGAGGATAATGGCTGCATTTTCACTGTGATATAGGCAAGATGTAAATTGCTACTCTCAAGCCTTAAGCGTTCACACAACTTGTGCTACAAATGGTATGGTATCTTGATGATGCTTCTTTATTCTTTCTGGGTTGCATATTGTAAGCATCCAGTATATCTGAATGCCCCCATCTAATTATGGGTGAGATACCCGCTATTACTGAAAGTGTTACCACAAGGAAACCACTATTAATACATAATATCATTATGCTATCACTGCTATTATGATTCTTTTATTTTTCAACTCCTGTTTTCAGTGGCTTTCATAGTAACAATTACCTTTGAGGCTAAAATTTGACAAGTGTTCTTCTCAGACCAGAGCAAACAAAAACACAAGCAGCTGAATAAAATCCACACAGTCATTTCAGAACAATGAGGCCGGGGAAATATTATGGTTTTCTACCAACTAAGTGTATCTTTTTTTTCTTCTTTTTTTATTTTTTATTTTCCTTCCCATTACAGGCTCTCAAAGAGAGTTTGAATGTAAAGCTCTAAACTTGGCATGTACACAGTTTTCAATGAAGATCACATGCTTTTGTAAGTTTGGAAAAAATGGTTAAGCAGCACATTACATGCACAGTATATATTATTTTTCCATGCTGCTTCATCCAGCTCAATCCTATGGGACATGGAGACTGCCTGAGAAACGGGCAATGCCGCCGATTCCCAATGAAACCACTACAAGCGGAGAACTTCTAAGCCCCTGGAGACATGGACGCGCAAACTTCATGTCCCTCCCACCTTTATGATGGCTGCAAAGCATTAAGCCTGTCTGCCATGTGAAAACTGGGGCTTCTCTTCAGCTGATTTCACAGAAACCTATTTTGGTTGCCTCTAATAATCCAGAGTATGGCCTTAACTCGGCGCTTCCCAAGCTATTTTCTCCAGCTCTTTCTTCCTCCATGAACTCTGTCCCTCTCTCTAATTAGCTCAGGCCAGACCCGTGGTGTCCTGGTTATTCTGCTTCCAGCCTGGGAGCCAGCTCACGTCCTCCCCTTGCTGCTGTCCTGAGCCGATCTTACAGCCCCCTGCACTCCCACCGCAGTGGGGACATGCCCTACAGCTTGGGAATAGCTGCCATAATTAAACCATTTTCAAATCAAGGAGCCTGCAGGGTTCGATTTATGGGGAAAAGCCATAAACTAAATATAGCTTCGCTAAACGACGAGTAAGTCGGGATTAATAGTTTTGCAGAAGTAGATGGCATGCATGTTCACCAGAACAAAGAGTAAGTATCATTAAAGAGGAGCGTGGAGTGAGAAGTGAGGAGGTGAAGCTAAACTCAGCAATTTCCCTGACTATACTCCCTGATCTTCTCAGGGATTCATCCATTCTTCATCCACTATTTCCCTCATACCTTGGCCCCTGCCTTCCTTTCACCATATTTTTCTGCATTTCTCCATGCCTCCACCTCCTCTCCTCCTTTCTCCATTCCCCCTTCTCCTCCCTACATTGCCTCCAGCTCAGCAGAGGAGAGGATGCTCCAGCCAGGTGGTGTGGGCAGGGATGGATGTGAGTCCTGTGGTCCTGCCTGCTCCCTGTGATGCTGGAGAGCCTCTTCAGGCCCTCTCCTAAGCTGGCAGCCGTCCTGCTGCTGGCTTCTCCATGGTCATTATGAGATGGCAAATCTGCAATTCTTCTGTGATAGATCTAACAGGCTGGAGATTGCTTGAGGCAGGTGTTGCAAGGCCTAATTTTGCTGGCATTAAATGCCAATTCATATACTTTTTTTTTTTTTTTACAGGAGCACTAAATTGCTATGTTTTAAAACAGGAAGTCTGTATTAAAAAGCTGTGTAAAACCGTTATGCTGTAGCCAACACTCCAGGCTTTTCTAATTAGGTCATTTGGAAAAAAGATGACCTTTTAGTTTCTGTGCTGCTTTTCGAGGGTCACATGTTTCTAATTATCATTAGTATTTTACTTTGCTAAAGCTGTTGACAAGTTGTGACTCTGCGTGTGCGCATGTGTGTATGTGTGTGTGTTTGTCTGTGTCTGTGTTTTGGTTTGTGTGAAGGAGAAAAAGAGGACAAAAAAGAAACAGTCCACATGCTCAGTAGGGCTGCTGTCTGCAAGCATTCCACCAACAGAGGAAGACAGAAGTTAGTAATTCTAAGCCAGTCCATGTTGAGAGTGGACGAGTCTATAGGATGGAGAAACCCAAAGGGCGTTCTCCACAGTGTTCCTGTCCTTTTCAGCCAGATTCCCCTGGACTTGTCCAAAGGCCCTTCATGACTGTTCGTGCTCTCTTGGGCTGTCCCATGAGAGCATCTTGTACAACAGACCATGAGGAAAAAGTATGTGGTTCTTTGTCTTCTTTATGAGTACTGCTTGCCCCAGTTTGCCCAGACCATGACATGAGTCAGAAAGTCAAAAGATGACTCTACAATTGGAGTCAATACAGAAAAAAAAAAAAAAAAAAAAAAAAAAATTAATAATAAATGAGAATTTGCAGAGAAATACACAGCTCTTTCCCAGGTTTCTGATGAAATCACAGCGCTGTCAGGGTTAAAAAATAGGGAAAGAGACATGCAGAAGATCTCGACAAAAAAGTTGATATGTAGAATGTACTTATTAAACCAAGCTCCATATTCCAGTCTCATGCACTAGAGCAGAACGTCTGACTTCATCCTTTGGTTCTGCTGCTTGAAAATGAAAGGTGTTGCTACTTTGAACCACAAACCCACTCATGAACTTTGGAATCAGGCCACCAGCTTGTCCAAAAGAGAACGTTTCCAGTGTCTTTACTTCATCTTAGAGTTTAGTCCTTAATTAGGAACTAAACTGTTGTACATCCCTGCTTGAACCGTGGTAGGTAGCAGTAAATTTTGTGCTGCAATGAGCTGTTTATAATTCAAAAGACCTTCTGACCCGGCGGAGTTGTTCACTGGGCACTCATGATTATTTCATTTGAACAGTAACTGGAAAATGAAAACAAGATACTCGAGATCTGACACAGGGTTGTACTTACTGTTCCAGGAACGGATTTCATCTCATCGTTTCTTATAGGAAAAATCTGTTTACAAAGAAGACTGAAAAGGGGAAAGAGTTCCCATCTGTGAGTACTGCTCTGTGAAGATTATGATATAGTTTCATGTGAAAGAGAGCGAGCATGTTTTATTTCAGGAAAGTTCATGAGGCAATACATAATGAGAACATAGTTGGGTCAATTTTTATGGAGAATGCAGCCCACGGGTTGAAGATTGGTTGTGCAGTAAGAGCACGGGCAAATGACTGTTAGAGTGAATGGCCCTGATTCAGAGAGGCACCGAACAGGTGCTGGATGTTAAACTTAAATTTCTGGATGTCAGTTTTGAAACAAGGCACCAACATTGCACAGGCTTCCCAACTGCAATCTGAAATGTTGCTATGACAGTTTTCAAGGTTTCTTTAGTTCTTGGTTATCTGTAGGTGGTTTCCAGGAAGAAGCACAAATCAGCATTTGCAGAAAACCGAGTTACCTATAAATTGATGTTAAAATTGGGCTGGCACTTATTTATTTTTTCATATGTACCTCTGTGTACATACACATAGGCACAGACACACACACATACAAATAATTTTTTGACTTGAATTTGGTGTCACATGGCACTAGACATGAGCTGTCTCATCACCTCTGTGTGGGTCTGGGGAAGGATTTCATGCACAGCATGGACATCTACCACAGGTATCCAAATGCTGTGGCGCTTGTCTTGTGACCGTCATTTAAAGCACTTGGGGTGCTGTTTTCCCTCAGGTTCAAAGTTGTGCAATGTCTTCTGCATTCCCTGTGTCTGGCAGCTTGAGCAACCACCTTGATTTCAAAGTGGAATACAACAGACGGGCCTCTTTCCATGAAGAAGATTGTACTTTATCTGTAAAGAATGGCCAAACCAAGGTGAAAACCAGCCAACCACATCACAAACATGCACCAAAAAAAAAGAAAAAAAAAAAGGTTTTAACCTTGATCTGAAAAATGCTGAAAAAACTAAGTTTGGTTACGGATCTCCAGCCTTGAACAATGGTACAGTAGGACATTTTCAATGTAAAACCTCTAGTTTTCTGAGGAAAATTAAATTACTATGCAAATTACATACAATTTACTTTCTTATCTTTGAGATTAACAGCAAAATTTTGGTGGCAATCAATCAAGGGATGGGGACTCTGCCCAACCAGTGTTCTGAGGATTCCTGTTACGATCAAGACGGCAAACTGATGATGAAGCCCACTTGTGCTGTGTGTCAGGCTGCACAGTCATCACGTGAAATGGGTTCAATCCCTCTTCACATCTCCGTGGGGGTGTTTTGAACTTCATCAGCATCACCTGCATGCTTAATGGGAATTGCACGTCCAAAGACTTCACTCAGTGCTGTGGTTACTTGCACAAGGTCACACTCGGACCCAAATCAGCTGCCTTCCAAGCAATCCAAAAGCATCCCACCGCTGTCAACATCAGCAATATGAGAGTCCACTCCTGGAGGACAAATTCCTATGCAATCTCATTGATTCTGAGCTGGTGGACCCTTCCAATCCAAGTTATTCTGTGATTACCCATACATCTATTTTTCTGTAGATTCACACAGGTGTGTGCATTCCTTGCACCACTGCTGGCCTGGGCTGACAGCTCCCACTCTGTCCGCATCCCCTCATCAGGTCAGCAGTAGCTTGGACACACCCAGAGTTGCCAGGACCACCAAACCCCTGCCACTGAAACCCAGTTGGTGATACGGGAGATAATCATAGAAACACAGAATGGTTAGAGTTGGAAGGGACCTTAAAGATCATCCAGTTCCAACCCCCCTGCCACGGGCAGGGACACCTCCCATCACACCAGGTTGCTCCAAGCCCCATCCAGCCTGGATATTTCTTCCTAATATGTCATCTAAATCTCCCCTCTTCCAATTTAAAACCCTTCCACCTTGTCCTATCACTATCCTTACTGACAAAGAGTCCCTCTCCAGCTCTCCTGGAGCTCCCTTCAGATCCTGGAAGGCTGCTCGAAGGTCTCCCCAGAGCCTTCTCTTCTCCAGGCTGAACAGCCCCAGGTCTCTCAGCCTGTCCTCATGGGAGAGGTGGTCCAGCCCTCTGAGCATCTATGTGACTCTCTGCTGTACCTCTTCCAACAGGTCTGTGTCCTATGATGTGCCACACAACAGTAGGCAGAAAGACAGTTTTCCCCCCACCATGACACCAAAGCGAATGGGTCTGAAAACCAGAGAAAGGCACTGACTACTCCTGGTTTCAGATACGGTGGCTTGGATCTTTCCTAATGTCAGTCCTGTTCCTAATCCCTGGGTTTTAATTTCCTTTGGCTCCTCGTCCCATTCCTACAGCCACGTTGTTAGTCCTGTCGACTCAAGAACTATATGAGAAGAGTTACAATTAACCAAACATTTTGATAACCCAAGAGCAGCAGGAGCAATAGTTCTGGTTTGTGCTTTAATTCTGGGGTCAGAGCCTTTCTGTCAGTGTTACTTAAATGATGCATTGCCTTGAGCAAATATAGCAAGTAATAAGAAGTTCCTGAGTTTATAATTGAGTTTGTTGAATGTCTTCCAAGTCTTCTCTGCTCTCTTTCCTGCAGGGAAGAAGCAAAATATACCCAGAGCGTAAGACCAAAAAAAAAAACCTCCAGAAAACCTAGAAATAAATGGTTAAACTGACCTACATACTAGCAATTTTGCTGACCAGATTATTTAAAAGGCTAAAGGGCTGCAGATGTCAAATCCATACATGTATCAGTAAAATGATCATGATAATCACAGCTTATAAAATAGAGCTGAAATGCTTCATTAGGTACTGACAGTTTCTAAACCATGTTGTCACTTTCTGAAAATGTGTCACACTGGCATTTACTTTTTTTTTTTTTTTTCTAGATATGGAGAGAAAGAAATAGAGAATTGCACTGTGAAGCAGAGATGAGCTGAAAGCAAATCAAAAAGGTCTCTTAAAGAGATCACCATTCTCTTTCAGCAAAGCAGGACAATGTATTAAATAAAACTGCTCTTAACCTGTTGGGCACTTGAATCCCTTGGGTTTTCTGTAGTTATTCTATTGAAAAGGAGGCTTAAGAAGTACAGATTTCAACAGCTTTTCAATTGCCTGTAGCTCCGTGTAAGGAGAAGTGAAATTTAAAGGTAAAGTGAATTCACTGCTGCATTCGTATTACAGCAACTTGCACTTGAAATTGCTCTTTTAAAAAACTGTTGGTTGGCTGATTTGTATTTTCTTTTCTTATTTTTTTTTTTTTTTAATTTGAGATCTTGAGAATTCGTTTTATTGTTTCTCCAGTATGGTTTGCCTGTTAGTTGAGGGATATGAAATGATACCTATTTCTTTCATGTACAGATCCGGTCCATCATTTCAGAAGGGCAATTCTTGGAAAGAGAGGAATATTTCACTCAGAAATATGACATATGCTTGTGGTTAAAATATGTCTGTGTGCAGTCAGAAGATATTATATACACCTAAGCCCCCCTCTCAAGATGTAATTTAAGCAATATTTTAATAATGACTGTGCCTTTTTCTTAACATATCTTAACAATGGTGCATTTCATGGCAGCTCCTTAAAATAAAGTGAGATCCCCAGCGCCAGTCTACAGATATGCAGCACCACATGAAAAGCCACCGAACTGATCTGTGAAGTGCCTCCTGCGAGGGATTTCCTAGCAAGAACAGCTCTCTAAGTGAGCCAAAAGTGCTGGCAGAAGTGGCCTAGGGTAACCATTTTCCATCTATTTCATGTAACCACCAAAATAATTCACCTTGCAATATGGAGAATTCACGAGGCTGCTCAGGGTTACATCCCTTCCAATTGTTTCTGAAGGGTTCAAAAGGATTCCTCTTCCTTTTCCTTCATGTGCTTCATGGTCACTGCAGCATAAGTCTGCTCCTGGTCCTGGGAAGCAAGCGATGAGCTGGTATTATTATCCGTATTATTATGGATGTACCATACTGGTGAAATACTCTATATCCATATAAAGACAGCTGGAAGGAGACTTCAGTGGGACTTATCCTGACAGTAAGGATAAGAATACAAAATATTACCTGTGAGGTGGTCAGGGGTCATGTAAGAGCCAGCTGAGATCATCTTGTATTTTAAGCTATTAAATGAAAAAGAGGAGAACGTTTACTTATTAAGATCATTTCCTAATCATTCTTATAAGATTTTAATGAGTGACAAACTGACTCTGGATACAAATTTATGATTTCCCAAAATAACAATTTGATTGGTTTGAGTGATGTCTTGCATCAAGTAATCACAGTTAATTTTGCTTCTGAAGCGATTTGACTTTGCCAGTCTATCACATCTTCCATGTGCACTGCTGTATTTCCACGGCTGCATCTCTTTTCTTTGTCTGATGTAACCCCAGTGCCCAGGGAGAGTTTCTTCTCTAACTTTTCTTCTTCTCCTACGCACGGACCTCTGCTCCTCTAGATATTTTCTTCTTTTTACATGAACCTTCCCCATACTGTTAATCCTTATCCTATTAATCCTCATTCTACCAATAAGAGGAAATGGGCGAAAACTTGAACATAAGAAATTCCATCTTAATATGAGGAGGAACATCTTCACTTTGAGGGTGGCAGAGCCTTGGAACAGGCTACCCGGAGAAGCGGTGGAGTCTCTCTCTCTGGGGACATTCAAGCCTGCCTGGACAAGTTTCTGTGTCACCTGTTCTGGGTGGACCTGCTTTGGCAGGTCCCTTCCAACCCCGTATAATTCTGTGATTCTGTGATTGTTTAATGTTGACTTCCAGCATCACTGCAACACTGTTCTTTTAATGAGATGGGAAAACTGAAAGACTCAAAATGAGAACGGTAGCCAGTAGCAGACTGCGTGATGGCTTTTTCCCCCACCACCATCAAAACACAACTCAGAGAGGAGGAAATTGTCCCTTGCCGCTTTCCTGATAGCACTGCAAACAGAAAAGAAGGAAAGGACAGATGTGTTTCTCCTGACTGAGTGAGGCTAATCTGAAAAAATAAAAAGAAAAAAGGGAATTCTTTCATTTTCTCACACTTCTTTACACAACCATAGCTCACCCAAGAAATAGCCTTCACATACATCTTGCACTGTACCTGGAGGTAAAGCCACAGGTTTCCACTTTGATGCCAAAGCTGGGTCTGCAAACTGGCGCCGCACACCTAAACAAATGTGTTTTGCCTTGAAGGGCAGGGGGAAGGCGTTTGGCTCTTCAGATAAAGCAGTGGTATCAAATTCTCCCACTGCAAACGGCTCCCTCCCCCCAGATGGACTGTGTGGGTGAAGGCGAGAGGAGAGGGCGATGGTGTGGGGAGAAGGAACCTCTTCTAAAGGGAAGGTTAAGTCATAAACCCCCTCTACAGCCAGGGCAAGGGACCTCAGCTAGAAGTGTGGATGCCACTGGCTGGCTCGCAGCACCAAAAAAATAAAAATAAAAAAATAAAAAAACAACAGAACCCACAACACGAAACCCACCCCAGGCAACTGCTGGCCAGATGTGCTCAGCTACATGTGTGCTACCCCGGCTCTTATACCACAACTGCGCTGCTCAGGGTGGGCTGTGAGAAGCAGAAAGGAAGGGCAGAGCACAGTTGACATTTTTCCTTTTCGCTGTTTGTTTTATATCCTCCCACTCCTCATTTGCCTCCTCCTACACCCCGGTGCCGCATACTGATGAGAAAATACTTGGTTTTGGGCCCAAGTGGCTATTTTGGGTTATTAAGGTTGGTGCTGGCTGCCCATCCTACACTTTCTAGCTCGCCGGAGTTGCACGGGGCTGTGGGATTTGCATAGTCAGCATGGAAGGGCATTTTTTAAAAAGATTTTGGAAACAAAATATGCAAACACACATGTCTTCATATATCTACGTACAGATACATGCACATAGACAGGTTTCCATCCCATACACTGAGGCAGGTAAAAGAAGCTGTCTTTTGTGAAGTTTCACAGATATCCTGTCCTTTTCAGCTCTTATGAGCAACACCTGTAGAAAGAAACCTGTGAAAAATAACAATGGAAGCTGTTGGATGATGGAGCAGGAGAGCAGGAGAAGAGTGTGCTATTGAAAGGTTATGGGGACAAGTAGTATCACAACGATGTATGTTTCTGTCCACTTGGAAAGTGAGCTCTTCTGTAGATAAAAAAAAAAAAAAAAAAAAAAAAAAAAAAAAAAAAAAAAAAAAAAAAAAATTTAANGAAAGAACATTTGACAAAGCTGGCCTCGGAGTAACAGACTCACAGAATGACATGGAATCATTCATAGTCCAAGCCCCTGCCAAAGCATGTCCACCCAGAGCAGCTTGCACAGGAACGTGTCCAGGCAGATATATCTCCAGAATATCTCCAGAATATCTCCAGAAATGGAGACTCTACCTCCTCTCTGGGCAGCTTCTTCCAAGGCTCTGTCATCCTCAAAGTGCA
>VXBW01007433.1:94011-109861 GCA_013400375.1 Thinocorus orbignyianus
AGCCCTCTGCTGTACCCTCTCCAGCAGTTCCCTGTCCTTCTTCAGCTGAGGAACCCAGAATTCCCTCCTTATTTTTTTGTGAGGGGACAAGAAATCAAAGAAAAACTCCAGTGACTAAATGGGGGACTCAACTCCCCTGTTTGCCTTTTCATACAACCAAAACCAAACCATTCCCCAGCCCCTCAGATATGCTCAGTACCTTTACCTTCCTCAAGCATTTGCACTAATGCCATCCCAGCAGGACTCCCTCTCCAACTGAGATTCGAGGTGAAGGATTTTTCAGACTAATTCTTAATACTGTGCTTCCCTGATGGGGGTGAGAAAGGTGAGGAGCAGGTACACTCCGGTGGCACACTGTATGGCTACAGTGCCTTGGTCTTTTTTTCTCTCTGTATTTGTGCCACAGGCGTTGGGTTGTGATGAACAACAAGACAAGAAGCGCAGCAGAGAGAGCTATGACAGCTTGTGAACATTTTGCAGCTACCCTGTTCACCAGTCAGGGTAGGTTGGAACTGGATGATCTTTAAGATCCCTTCCAACTCTAACCATTCTATCGTTCTGTGATTCTATGGTTTTTAGATAATTTGATTGAAAGAGTTTGCATCAAAAAAACACCAGATGTCCAGGTCCTCCCATCTCTCCACTGGAGGTGATCTTAGAAGCATCCCTGGGTTTGGACACAGAGCCTGTCAGCCTGCTGCAGTCACACCAAGAAGCTAACAGAGCTGGCTGGTAATGAGCTAGAGCAAAAATATGTGCTAACCTGTTGCTGTAACTCTTGCTGAGATTTGTTTTAGGTAAGCTGTCTCAAGAAAACCTTGCTCAGGGCTCACTGTTATTGCCAGCTGCCTTCTACAGCCAAGGAAAAACTGTGTGTTCCTTCTGAAGCTGCAGCCTGGATGCTGGCAGGAGCACTGCCTTTTAGATATCTTGATATCTTGCTTTAGGAGGTCCTGTGGTGGCCAACTTGCTAGTGCTGGTGTTTGCTGTACCCCCTGGCCATGGAGCGTGCTGGGGATGCCCATGTTGGCAGCTGAGCACTAAGGCTGTCCTGGTTGAGGCATCTTGCTGGTCTTCCTTCAGAATTTTCTGCCACAAAGACCCAAGGATCTTCTGTACCAGGGTGTGCCAGTCACTTCACATCACAGTGCACGGAGCAGAAGGCAGCTCCATCCGCCCAGGAGCTGTAAAGCCTGACAGCTGTGATAGCAGCTGAGGCTCTTGTCCTAGCTGCAGGAAAAAAAAAGGCCTAGAAAGAGGTCAGCAAATATCTACAGAGTCATCGTGATGCTCATCCCTTAACATAGCAAGTGTTGGGAGCTTTTTTCCTCAACATTTTGAAGCCAGAGGTCAGGCACACCTCGATCCAGAGGAAATCACGTCTACCTTTATTTTGCCTTCATGGTCAGTTTATCATGAAGGGGGTGATTAACAGCTTGGAAACAACCACGAGTGGAGAAGAAAGCTGGCCATGAGCTGGGAACAGAAAGGCAGATGATGGGGCCTGCAAAACAGGGAAGACAAGTGCCCAGGTTGGATGCTTGGAGGTCTCCAACGTCCTAGATTCTAGGGTGGGTGGCTCTGTCTGCGTAATGGACTGGCATTTGTTTCCCCTTCTTCTTCCTCGACCTGCAGTAGTCTCTGCCTGCCCAGAGCAATCTTAACAACACTCACATGCCTGTAAACACCAGCAAACCAAGTACACTAAATCTATGCATGGTTATTTTTGGTAAGCTAAAGGAAAAATAGCAGCCTGCATTGGGAAAGCCTGGGAGCCTGCCAAGGCCATGATGTAAAGCTTTCCAAGTGAATGCTATGGCTGAATCAGTAAAAGCATGTCTGAGTCAGGATATGCTGTAAGATCTTGCCTTCTGAAATTAAATCCCTCCTCTCTCACAGAGAGGTAATATTTCATGCTGTTAACCCTTTCTTCTCTGCAGATGAGTGAGCGCTGAAGCTGCATAATTCAAAAGCTTCATTTAATTTTGGAGGAAATGCTTTGTTTAATATTCGGCATTTGGCTGCTAACAATGAAGTCTGAATCTACTAACAAAGCCAGAAATTCCCAATGGAGAAATAATGAAAACCACTGGTATTTTCCTAGAGTCTTTTTATTTTTAAATCACATCAGTGGATTCTTGCACAACAGTCATATTCAAATAGTTGCTAGCTCAGAAAAGGCAGCGACTTTGAAAAATATATTTCCATATTTTCTTCTAAGTTTTCCTTTGTATCCATCCACTTTCAGCTAGGCTTTTGGTTGATTTTCTTCTTCTGCAATATACAGATAGGGTTGTTAACAGGACTGTCCCCTGAAAGGAAAAGGATTCAGCAGCAAAAATACTTTTCCATATTAACTGGAAGGGGAATGATGTCTCTGGGCCTCTCCCCAGCATCCCTGAAAGTAGGGCAGTTCCAGGAACTTACCTGACTTTTGACAGGAGAGGTTTTAAGGAATGGTAAACGGTACCCAAAATACAAAATGTCTTTCCTTCAGTGAAAGTGATTTGCAGAACCTACTCCTAGGATTTCTCTAGTGCAAGGTTCATAAGTGAAGGGGCAGTTAGTAATGATAAACTACCTGAAACACACAGTAAATCTGTCTAAGAATATAAGGCTGTCTTAGTGGATGTCACTATTCTGTGCATCTCAACAATAATGCGAAAGCTTTGCTTCATACCCTAAATTATTCGGGTTTTTTTGCACTGAGGATATTAAACACCTCCCTGTTACCAGCGTTACCCTCTTTTCCCTTTCAATATCAGCTGCTGTCCCTCACTGTACCTCCCAGGTTTTCGTTCTCTGCTGTTACCATCTTGAGCGCCTTTTTACTTCCCTCACATCTCCCTAACTTATGCTGTGCTCCAGCTTTCACTGTGGTACAAGACAGGATCTGGCAGGAACCAGTGGAAAAAAAAAAAAAAGCGAGCACATTTGGGACTGTGGTGAGAGGCAGAGTTTTGTCAGACAACCATTGAGCTTGTGCCTGGACCTTCAGATACCTCACCACAAAGCTTAGAACCCTATGGACGATATACAGGGTACTTCTGGTGATGTTTTGAGGAAGGGAGGAGAAAGGCACAAGGAATATAATCTTCCCCGCAAATAATGGGAGAATCTGTGATAAAGCTAAAAAAAAAAAAGAAACCAAACAAAAAACCCAGCTTGTAAATTTTATGTGACTGGACAGCACAGTCTGACCACAAATGATGCTTAGCTCACTGGTCAAGTGGAAGCACAAAGATTTTTTGAAACTACCATCTGGGCGGGCTTCTTGATCCCATCTTAGGTGCTAGTCACCTAGGAGTTATTTCACAACATAACCTAAAAGTGTGAGGTGTGAATATTAATGGTGTCTGATTAAAAGCTGATCAAAGACTTTGCAGTCCCGTGATGGCAAACTCATGCCTAAGCTGCCCACCCCTGCCGTTCTGAGATGTGGTTGGGGTCTGCTTCTCTCAAAACCCATATGTAGCTCTGTGGTTCGTGAACTCTGGGGTTTAACATAATTCAGTGTCCTATATGCCCAACCAGAGACCCAGAGGTGGAAAAATATGAAAAAGATTTCCTATCTCTATTTGTGGAATTGCACCACTAGCTCCAGCTGACCAAAAATCGCAGGATCCACTGACAAAAGCAGTCTTCTACTACACCCATCAAGAAACTACCGTGATTTTTTTTTCTCTAGCCATGGCTGGAAGATTTGCTAGGCAAATCGAAAAGCTTTAGAAATTCAGGGTCCTTCTGGGTGTTCCAGGCTAGTTAACTGCGAGATCTCAAAGGTTCTAATTGGTAACAAAACTAGATAATAACAATAAATTGAAATATCACAAAACATGAAATCTTGTTTCTGGTGTGCAAACATGTGGTTCTTCCAAACCTGCTGTGCTCCTTCAGACCTCCACCGCTGGGGTGGTGGGCTGGTAGTATGCCCACTCCCCATCCCTCACGTCCTGCAATTTTCCCTGCACCCTTGGCTATCCCGGGGTGCTTAGGGCAGGGAAATGGCGTGGGAGCTGGTTTATGTAAAAGATGCGAAGTGAAATAAAGTTGTATTGTACAGAGTTATGACCTCCCATGACAGCTGTTTATCCCCTTCAGTGGTCTTTCTGCTGTTTCTCTTTTAAATTTTTGGGGCTTTTTAACTTTTTTTTTTTTTTTTAACTTCTCTCAGAACAGGAGAGCTCTCCCATGGCTGCTTACCCTCCTGACTTTTTTTTTATTTTTTTATTTTTTTATTTTTTTGCATTCAGGGCTACATTTCTGGCCCAAGCTGTTCTTTGTGTGTTGCTCCTCCACGAATCTGCCTGATGGCTTTTCACTGGGAGACTGGCACTGACACATATTTCCTTCCAGCAGCATCCTGTTCAATTAGTGCTCTATGACAGGTTGCGGTCCCTACCCAGCAGCAGCTGGGGACTCGAAACATAAGCCTGTTTTTTGCTTGGTAGCCCCACAGAGGCTTCTCCATCAAGATCTGAATCTCTGGTGAACAACTTAATCTCATTCCCCGCTCATTTGCATTTTATGCCTAGCATCTTACTTTGCATTCATCTGTATTTATGATACATCGCAGTGTACAGGCAACTCCTTTCAGAGCAATTTTCTTGATGTCATTAGCCTCGCTGGTAACTTGCTAAACGAACAGCAAAAGGGTTTAGGAGAATTCAAATAACAATTAGATAATTATGTCTACAAGAACAACATGACATTTTATATCCAGACAAGGGAGCGGAAAAATGGTGCCAGTGATATAAGCGGAGGCAAGTTCCAGGTGGATAGCCAAAAGTTTAAGTGATTCCCTAAACCAGCTGAAGTCCCACAAGTTCCTGCACGTTCCTTATCTGCTCACAGGGTCCCAGCTCTCAGGATTTGCCTTTCCCACTTTTCCTGACAGTTCAAGGTCCTCCAGGACATGTCTGCTACCACCATGCCCTGAAGCCACCCTCCTTTTCCACCTAAACCCTCTGACACACTTTCCTTTGCAGTTTTGAGAGATGGCAATGACTCAAAGGGGTTGGAGAGGCCACAGCTTCCCCTCAAAGCTCAGAGTGAGCTATTTCAAAAGTAGTGCCTTGTGCTAGTAGCACAATAATAAGGGGATTTACACAATACCCCTTACTAGCTTTCTTAAGGCAAATAAAGTGGGAAGAAAGACCATACATCAGAGCTAGAGGTGCATTTTGTGATTGCATTGTATGATTAAATACCTTTAGAATGAGAACTGGTTGTAACGAGCTAGTAGCAGTCTGTGGTGGCGTTGGACCTACAGACCTGCCTGTTCCTACAAGGTTTTGTCAGGAACTCTGGAGCAAAGTTTCAACAAAATATATATAAAACATTACCAGGCTTTGTGGGCTAGGAGATGTCTGCGAGCACACTCTACTGTGAAAAAGAGAAAAAAAAAACAAGCAGAAAGGCAGCAGTAGTTTGTCAGTGTTTAAAAGGCTGTGTAGCAAGCATACAAAACAGCTAGAGAAAAGTTATCCTCCCTCAAAAAAGTTGTGAAACCTTGGTGTAGTGCCCTGCTAATGCTGCAGGACATCTTGGCTTGACGGGGATAGAAAGAGCAGCATCCTTGCAACTTGGAGCTGCAATTGACTTTCTTCAGAGGGAAATGAAGCAGGTTACTCTTCTGATGGAAGGTTACCACAAACTAAGTTGTTTTTAGAAACAGGTAGGTAAAAGGTATGTGCTAGAATTCGCTTTACTAAGGCTGTGAACAAATTGAGCTTTTGTATCATGGGTGTCTGATGTCAAATTCTGAGTGTCTATCATAATTTGTTTAGAAAATCCTTTAAAAGTTAAAATCTTACGATTGTAACGTAGTTGGAAGATGTTTAAATGGATGAGCCTTTTTCCAATCTCATGCGAATCCCTCAAGGAGACCTCTTCATCACCAACCTGTTCAATAACATCTGCGTGAAGTAATGAGGGTGAGGACAACCTGTGCTCTGCAATATATTGCATGCAATTGGGCAGGTATCAGCATCGACATCACCAGGAAACATCCCCAGGAAACATCCCCAGCTCAGCTTTGTGCCCAGGCCCATAAAAAGGAGGAACCAAAGAGACATTAAGATGTCCACCTTTGGCACTGCCCACTATGGGAGATCAGAGATCTGAGTTTTGTAAAGTTGTTTAGTCAACCAAGGTAGGAACGATTTCCCAGGCAGAAATTCAGAAGCACTTCAAAAGAATTCTTGAGGACCTCCTGAGATATCTAACTTCATATAAAAATACATAAATATTTCGCAATACAGTCTATATGGTTAAAGAAGTTGGCTCCCACTAGTTGTCCTGAAGTTGGCCCACAATAATAAACTGTAGACAGTCCCTTACAGATGGTTTCTGGTTGCTCATCAGCTATGTTATACCAGAAAAATTAGTATAACCTACCCAAGGTTGTTCTGTGGGTATTTAGCATTTCACACTGCGCTGATGACTAAAATCGTGGAATAAACTTGATCATTTATTTATTTATTTATTTTTAAAGAGGGTAAAATGCTATTTAACCAAGCGTTCCCGTAGTTTACTCCAACTTCTGCAGAACTCGGTCTGGCTATAGAATCTCATCTAGCAACACTGGAGGAAAAGTTTGTTACACAATAACGACAATTAGAGGGTTACGTCCAAAAGACATGTAGTGATAAACTTGTTTGGGGGGTTGTGGAGATATTAATACTTCTTGAAGTTATCGTGACACTTAGTACGACTGACCGTATTCTGGAAGATTCTCCAGAGCAGAACAAATTAACAGAGATGAAGAAATGTTACTTTCATTAATTTTTGGCTGGAGAAAGGGAAACAAAAGGAGAATAAGGGTGATTGCGGCAGTATTGACAATAAAATTCAGAGCTCCTCTGTCCCTTCAGTGTCCTTTAAACTGTAAACTTTCATTTATTTCATGCTCTTCGGTTTAGATGTACAAGATCCTGCCAATGTATGTGTGGCTGCTCCACTCAGCCTGAAATCTCACTAAATTACACCACGGTTTCTTGGCAGGAAGGTTCATATCTTCCACTACAATTTTGTGAAAAACCGAGTATATTACTGCAGCGCTGCCAAAGTCACAAATCAAGCAATATGTAAGGTGCTCCAAAATTACGAAAATGTTGTAACTGTAGTGAGATGAAGGAGAGAAAATGTCTGGGGCTAAGTTTCTTAAATGAGAGGTTTTGAAATTTCCATGTCCACTCAGCACACTTTCTCAAATTTTTTTTTTTTCCTTTTCTTTTTGTTCCATGGTGCACACTAGAAAGATGTTCATATGCTTAGAAAAGGTAAGCATAAATTCTGACACATTTTCATAACTCCAGAAGGCTGCAGCCTTAAACAACACACCAAACAGTGCACTATAAACACGAAGGTTGTAAGCTGCCAATGCTGCTGCTGATGATGATACCCAAACCTTAACACACACAAAAAAAATAATAGCCTAGTGTGGATTTCTAGTAAAGAAGTGTCTTCCATCTCAGCGGCGTTAGTTAAAGGTTAGACAGCTATAAGTGTGATAAATATGTCCGTGTTACAGGCCGTTGCATCAAGGAAATCTCACACAGGACTGAACATCTGCAAGCGGTGTAGCAAATAGCATGCATCTGACAGACCAACTAATTCCACAGGAAGATTTTACATGCAGATAGCTGAAGTTTCTGCATAAAATGTAATTTACTGCCGAAACGCCCTGAGAGGAAACTTCACAATTCAGTCGTGCCTATTGAGCCTTTGCCAAGGAGCTCAGGTCCTTAAATATTCGGGCCAAATTTCCAGCTGGTGTAAATTAGCGCACCTCCACTGGTGTCGGCGGAACAATTTCGATTTACCCCAACAGCGAATGTAAGCATCTGTGTTTATTCATGCAAAATAAATGATTTCATGGAATGATTACAAAACAATTAAGCCTGCCATTTATTGGCATCATATAACTGCACACCATTCTACGTACCTGCAAGTACAGGCTGTAACATACAGAGAGTACTCGAGCTGTATATCGGGTTGAATTCATAATAGATCACTAAAGCAGCAGTGACACCATTCCCTGTTGAAATGAAATTTAATGAGGATGATGGAGAGAAATAATTCTGCAATCTACCTTTCTCTGCTCTTAATTTAACCAGGAGCTGAATGCCTCGTGCTAAGTTACAGCTGCTTAGACAACTGATTATTTGTCTTGCCACCTTTTCTCATTCATGGGGAACATAGCATGAGTTAATTCTTACGGATAGCCCACCATAGAATTGCTTTTAGACAAAGCAGACAGATGGACTCTCTCTTCCCTGAAGCCTTGTTAAACTAATAATCTATAACATTCATCCTTTAACTTTTAATTGCATTTCATCAGCTAGTGTCTCCTAGTTTACACTTCAATTGTAAAGTACAGGATTATATTATATATGTGTACAGGGCTCCTCTGTTGAAAATCTCAGTGGGTTTTGGCTCTTCATCTGTGTGGCTGTGATTCAGCATGGCAGGGGTTAGCTCTTAGATGCCACTGTACTCCAGGGAATTGGTAGTGATGATTAAGTTGAGAATCCCAGCCCTGATAATTAGCTCAGAGATTCTGTATCTGGATATGTGCTGTGAAAAGGAAAAAAAAAAAAAAAATTAAAAAAAAAAATGAAGGGAAAGAAAAGAAGTGCTTTTTAGAGCAGTTAGCCCTAAGGAGTTGGCTAACCAGCTGTCTCAGATTTTATATCTGCCAGCAGCTGGTTGGTCAAAATAGTTATTTACTAAATGAAGTAGGCAAGTTTACTGTTTCCTCCTTGAATTCCTTGTTTAATATATTGCTTTTTGAAAGACAGAAAAAGAAGGAAGGGAGAGAGGGAGAGGGGGATAGGAATTGAAAAGAGAAGGAAGGAAGAAAGGAAAGAAGGAAGGAAGGAAGGAAGGAAGGAAGGAAGGAAGGAAGGAAGAAAGGAAGGAAGGAAGGAAGGAAGGAAGGAAGGAAGGAAGGAAGAAAAATTGTCAGTTTCCATCAGCTTATAATATGATCCTCCAAAATAATGAATAAAGCTCTACTGAACAGGGTAAGAAGTCCAGCCTGCTGTGCTTACAAGCAAACTAGAATTATACTGTAGTCTTCTACATCTATTTGTAGATTGGTGGAAAAGACAACAGTAGTACCTTGTACATTAGAAGAACAAGATTTTTCCTGAAGGTGAACAAGTTCTACAGATACGGGGTTTTTTTGGATATGGACTACAGATGGATGCTAACATATAAGGCAGATAGATACTCCTTCAGCTGTGAGAGAGACTATTTTTCTAAAAATTAGTGGAATACTTTAAAAAACAACAGGTCTTGAGTGTCCGTGTCAGCACAAGAAACACTCAGGACTATTACTTAGTTCTTGATATTTTTATATCTTGCAAGTATTTTGAAGAGAGAATTTGGGTTAAGGAGTCAAAGTGCCTTTTTAGAGAGGGGCAACATAAGATTTTTGTCCCATTTTGTCCCAAAATTTCTCCAACCAAAATGTTTAATTTCAAAATTATATCTTTTTGTTGCCCCTTTCCAACTAATTCTTTTGTTGAGAGTTCTTCTAAATGTTAAGCTTACAGCTCAGGAGTCAATAGAGATGGGTGAATCAGCCACATCAGCTGACAGAGAAAAAAACCTGTTTAAAATGCAAATCTGAGCAACTCCTGTTTTCCTATAGGTGGATGTGCAATTATCTACATTTTGCTTGACAAGAAGTATGAGAAAAAAAAAGCAGAAAACTAACCTTTAACCCCGCCTGAGAAAAATAAAGAGTTTCAACTCTCCACTGAGAAGCAGGATCCTTAAGTCTTCACATGGCATCTTGAGACTGTATCTGGCCTCTTTAGCAGGTACAGCAGAGATCAGAGTGCTTTGAAAACTCAGGAAGGTGGGGTTAGCTTCTTTTTTTCTACGTGGCCCAATTAAACTGTGTGCTTTCCTCTAGTTCTTCTAGACCTCATTCCAAAACAATACAAGCAGTGATATAAAAAGTCAACGTGACAGCTGATTACTATATAAACAAACACTGATAGTGTAGTTGTAACATTAGTGTAGGTATTTTTGAGCACGGGACATCTGCCATTATTCTGCAAGAGCTAGGTCGTTCTAACAGACACACATATTGCACAGTGTGTAAATAGTCAGGAGCAGTCATCGGTTTGTAAAAAAAACTAAAAAAAAAAACCACCAAAACCCACCCAACAACTCCCAAAACAAAACAAGAAACCCCATGCTGCAAATAGATTGTGGGTTTCTTAGAAGTAAAAATCTGCAAGGCAGGTTGGAGGCACTCCGGGAGGAGATTTCAGACAAACCATACCTTGACCCAAACATTATGGTGATGGATCCAAGTGTGTACAGGCAAATTCTCTGCTTTTGTAGTTTTAAAGACACAAAAACATGTTCACTTAAGTTAGCTAAGGAAAATCTGTTATTCAAAACTAAAAAATGGTAGTTGTTCAGTGAAGCATGTAAAGTGGTGATTTATGTGGAACTATGGATGGTCTCCTCATTGTGAAAATATGGAAGATCTAATAAAAAGCTTGTTAAAACCACAAATGAGTGAAATCAGACCAAGTGTATTGCACACTTCGAGAACCACAGGGTATTGCCCCGTGATGCCTGGTTTCCTCTGTTTTCTCATTCATCCAGACTGCAGTGTGCAAACAGAAAAACAATTGGTTCTGATTATGAAGACAGTGTATATGTGGGGCTTCTATTCATTTCAGAGAGAATTAGATACATACAACTGAGACCATAATCTGGTCCCTGACATTTAAAAGGCCACAGGCCTCTAATTTTTCCCTGCTAAAATCTGCGTACTTTCAAATACTGTGAAATTTATATCCATGGATTTTAATGAGGAAAGGCACCATATAAATTCTGAGCAATCTTTTCAAGACATTTAAATTAATTTCTGGAACAAAAGATGTAAACCAGGAGAGTTTTTCTGGATCTAGCTTTCACAATAATATGGATAATTAATCTTTCATTCCAAAATTTCTCTGGGGAGAATGGTAAATGGTTTTCATTTGTTGCTAAACATCAATCTTAAATGACTGTGCCTTGATTTGTCATGCAACATGTTGTATATTCTTAATCTGTTGAATGAGGACATTGCAAGCCATATTTTAAAAGACATCACGCAATTATCTCCCTTCAAAACAAGGGAATTAATGTAATTTTTCCAATTCTGATTTTTCTTATTAAGGTTACATTTTTTAAATGTCCCTGCTGTAACAAAAAATTCTGACTCAAAATACCTTCAAACCACGTAATCATGCAACTGTATTTCTCCAGACAAAAAATTATGGGAACTAATTTTGTTTCTTTCCCCCCTCCCCACTTTGTCTTATGAGCTGATTAGGATTTTATTCTCACTGAGATTCTCACTGAATCTACTTTTGCTTAATTTGAATAGTATCTGTCAAAAGGGAAATTGAATAGCACCCAACATGTAGAAAGGTAGCCAAGAACATAGAAACAGAAAGTGTTTGAAGCTATAACTTCCCTTATTAATGCATGGGCAGCATGGGTGAAACAGAAAAACACAGGAAAAGCTTTTTTTTCTCTGGCCCAGGATGGGTCTGGCTCTGAAGTCTGGCTCTTCGGGTTTCAACATAAACATGAAAAAGGATGGAAGAGACCTGCAATGGATGGTTCAAAGTGATAAATCACCTTTACATATTGGGGAATTTATCCAAACTTTGACTGATCAATAGTGCTAGCAGTCCTATTTAAACAGAGAAAAAGAGCAGTTTGAAATTTAACCTGAAAAGTATGCAATAACTCTTCTATCTCCCTTAGTCTGAGTAAGTCAGTTCAAAGTCTGGTCTCTTTAATGACATTTGTTACTGTTTGGGATACTTTTCAGTATTCTGTTTTACCTATTTTCACTTTTCAGTTGAAGATTAAGGAAGTGATATCCCTCAGACATCATCCTTGGGTGTACCAACACAGTCCTCTACAGAACGTTATCAGTGACCCAGAGACACAAGAAACCTTTTCTGTTCTCCAGTCTCACAGTCCAAGGTTGGTTTCTGAGAGGTCTCAGACTTCTATAAACTCTTCTGACAACATCTACAAAAAAAATCAATCATGGACAATAAAGAAATGATCAAGTCCCCTCGATTTAGTGTTCAGTGGTGCACTCAGATGCTCAATGAGGTTGTCACATCTGTCACAGCATCCCAGTTCAGTATCACAATGACCCACCCAGGTGAACTTCTGTTCAGGGCTACTAGGTCCTGATTGCCAGTGCAGCTGATGAAGAGAAGAGTTAGGATGCTTAAACTAGGCAATTTCAAGTGGTAGTCTGTATACAGCCCATTTTGTTGGCCCAGATTTTTGATGAGTATTTTGGACACTACATCTGTGGGTTAGTTGCTAATGCTGCAGTACTGTACCTGGAAAATCACCAAACACAAACCATATACCCACAAAATCGAAAGGCACCATGGAGGCACTAGTGAAGCAGAGAGAATCTGATAATTTGGAGGATAAAGGTGGGAAAGAGGGATTAAAAGAACAGAAATTATCCCCCCAAACACCAGCTTGCTTTCCCTGCAGCCTCAGGGCTTCATGTTATATTTTGAACACAACTGCAATCAGAAAACAAACAAAAAAAAAGAGAAAATAAAATAAAATAATGGAATCCATTAAAAAAAAACAGAGAGAAAACAAAATAAAATAAAAGGAATGTTTGAGATGTCTGGAGGTGCCGCCAACAATGTGGGCTGTATAAAGAAAGAACACAAAAAACCAGAAGGACGGAAAATAGCAGCTGATTACCCGGCCCTTTGGAAAGCCCATGTCATGCCCCAGGGCTAGATGACCTAAACCTTCCTGAGAAACAGTCATTTTCTGTGCCAGACTCTCCTGCAAGGCGCATTCTTCTAGATTACACATTCTGATAGAGTGGAAAGGTCATTATTCAGCTCTGGAAGCTGTTAGAAATCTGAGTAAGGAAATACATTTCTCCATGTCAGCAAAAGGCTGGCAGATCAATAGCTGATACTGTCTCTGCTGGAGGAAACCTGGGAGCTGCATCCCTGCATCACAAGTGATTCCCTGGGAGCCACAGGCGATGGAGCCACCATGGAGGTAAAGGAGAAACAGTAAACAGAATAAAGCCTGACAGAATAATTCCTGCATACGACTGAAGCTCATCCATGAGTGGAAATGGTTCTGTGTGTTACTACAATACCTCCCTTATTTTTCCTGATGTGTTTGCGCGCTAGTTGGCCCCTTTTTCCACCCCCTCAAGTCTCAGTAACATGGGAGAGATGCTTTCTGACAGACAAAAGATAATCTTACACTTGACTTCCAATATCAAGGCATTTTAACTGGCACACTTTATATTGAATAATTCATGGGTATTCAAGCTTTACTTCACTTCACAAAGAAAGTGCTTTCTCTTAGCAGCGACAGTAGATATGAGCAGCTAATTCATTATTTAAAGAGATTAAGTATTAGCAACTGGTATGGGCTCTTCAGAGCTCTTTTTATTCCCTTTGCTCATGTTATCCCCTGCCACTTGCCTGCCTAGTACAGATTTTAGATTGATTTTACCATATTAAAATCTTTTCTCTTCAACAGATCTCTACCCTAAAACCTCACCATTTCCAGCATTGCATTGTCCCACTTTAAAAATGTAAAGTAATAGGCAAAAACTACGATGTGCTAGTGAAAGGTTTTGAATCCCTGTGAGCTCATGGGTATGCACACAAATGCAATGTTTTCAGTCTTGTCAGAAAGTAGCAAAACAATAAAATTGGGAAAGGAGAACCTGTATTTATGAATGGCCTCTGGATTCTCACACAGTGGACCAGGAGGAGGGGGAAAACTTGGCTGAAACTCTGGAAATCACTCATTGTTAAACCTCGAAGGGCTGCTGCTGTGTTAGATCAACATCTTGCACCTGGAGATTTGTTCCTCTGGGATGCAGACCCTTAAATGCTGAAATCCGGTGGGACGTTTTCAGCATTGAAAGCTCTACCATTAGATATTACTTTGCAGACAGGTACATTCCTTTGGACCTGAAAGAATTAAGCTAATTCCATTTTAGTGAAACTCCTATGAGCAAATTCTTAGCTAGATTGAAATTAAAGAGACCTTTTTCCTGTGACTTGGTGGGACTTCAGGGCCACCTTCAGTTCTCTCCACAGACTAGCAGTGGTCCTGTTGCAGATTTTTTAATACACAGCCATATATTTTAATAATAAAAAGACTGAAAAATCAATCAGGATATAGCTGGAGAAGATTTTCCCTCTGATCTCTTCAGAAAACCTGATCACGGTCGCCACTTCGTTCTACTGCTTATTGGATCTTCTAGTTATGATGGACTTTCTACTCATGGACACATGTGACGTGAAAAATAGACCCATGTTTGGCTCCTCCACACTGATGAACCTGCACATCAGAACCCTGGAACAGGTTGCTCAGAGAAGCTGTGGCTGCCCCATCCCTGGAAGTGTTCAAGGCCAGGCTGGATGGGGCTTGGAGCAACCTGGTGTGGTAGGAGGTGTCCCTGGCCATGTCAGGGGGATTGGAACTCAATGATTTTTAAGGACCCTTCCAACCTAAACTATTTGACTGTTCTATGTAAGAGACAAAGGCAAGCCATGGTGTAAAGGACACCAAAGGCTGCCATGCCTCGAAGCTCCTCTGTGGCCGTGCAACTTGCGCAGTCCACAGCACAGAGCCTTTTCTGGGTCCTTCTGCTTGCTGCCAGAGCTGCAAGACTAACACACCAGCCTTTGTTGTGACAGACTCTGTAGAGGAAGAATACACATGTGTATACCTAAAAAACTCAGACCATTCTTGTGTTAACACAAGTGGCCCCAGCAAAACGCTTAATTGTTCAGAGCTGAAGCTGAAGAGCTCTGTGGGCTTGCACCTGCATGTCTGCAAAGCCCACGTTGTGTCCTCAGCAGCAAGGGGATGTCTCCTCCACAGCATGGAGGTGAGCTAAACTGAACTACTTTTGGTCAGTGGTTTCTGTCTCTACTGTTAGGGTCAAAAGGATGCTGATACAATTAAAAATGTTTAGAGGGTAGGAACCATCACAATGGCAACTGTTCCATGAAAATGTAGGTGCTGTGAATACCATGAACTGGCAGGTAAAACAGATAATTGAGGGGTAAAACAAAGTAAGGAATCTCCTCCTTGTAGGGGAGGGCAAAAAGAAGAACAGGAGAAGTAGAAGACCAGCTTAAAACAACAACAAAAAAAATCTGTTATGACCAAAACATTTTGCTTCATTTACAGTTATATCCACCTGAGACCAAACAGCCTGTCTTGTGAAGGGGGCTGCCCTGTCTAGGCTCTCTGGCTCCTGTGCCTTGACAGCGTGGCAGGGCCACCTCCACCCTTGCAGAAGCAGTGTCCCCCGCTCCCCAGGCAGTGGAAACCATCCCAGGGTCTTGCTCATCTTCAGCACCAAGCCGTCATTTCCAGGAACTGCTGGGGCTCTCAGGGTGGCATTTTGGGCATGAGTACCCAAGGAGAGGCACTCTGCTCCCTTCTGTGCAAACAAGGGCCAAGATGATGAGCTCCTGGCACACGACCAAGCACGTGAACCCAGTTTAGGTCTAGATACCTCAACTCCCACACAACATTGATAGTGTCCATGGACTTGACCTGCTTGGTACTTCTGTTTTCCTTGCTGGAAGAGTCACAGGAAACTGAATTACATCCATCTCAGACAACCATGCTGTTCCAGCATGTAATTTCTTTTCCTTTTGTATGAGTAGTTCTCCTATTTGTGCTAAAATAATCAACCTGAAGAGAAGGTCAGCAGCTGCTGCTCCTCATACTTCTCTTCTGCCTCTTACCCTGCTTCACACCTAACTCTTTTTTTTTTTTT
>VXBW01007433.1:136973-179176 GCA_013400375.1 Thinocorus orbignyianus
CATCTTATGATGTTTTAATTTAGAGCAACTGTATGGAACACTGAGTAACTTGAGTACTCTGAGGATGGGATTTCTTGGGCTGTTTGCTTTGGCTCTAATTCTGATTATTTCTTTTAACTCCAAGGTGATTGCCAATAAAACTGTCGAATTTGAGGACAACCAAGTTAGCATTGGCCATGTTTGAAAACCTTGGGTAAAGCCTTGGTCCTCCTGTCCTTCCTTTCTCCTGTTGAGGGATAGGTTTGCTCGTGTGAATATGCATTATTTACATAAATGCTGGTGTCAGGGTCGCATGCAGCAAAGCTCCATTCCTTTCCCTGTGCTTTTGTGTGAGTTCTCATTATCCTGCAGATGCACTGGAAAGAGAGGGCTCCTTGCTTTCTCAAAGTTTCAGCCCCAGTTGTTTGCTTGATTACTTATTTCCGCCCCAGGGACCCTTGCTGTTAAGATTGTTGTTAAACAAAACTGCCTCGCTGGCATTGTGTTCTGACAAACAATTTACACCTCTGTAAACTGATTAGTGCAGCGGTTTTGTCTTGACAGCTAATCCTTGTGTCACATCTTAAAGAACAGCTGAGGAGGACTTTTCTGTGCCCAAAGAAACAGGCCTGCTCGGAGAGACTGAGGAAGGTGCAACATGAATTATGTAAAATGGAAAAAAGGTCTCAGGTTTGCAATCATTTCAGACATCTAAAGACCTACAGACACCTAAATCTAGAAACAAATTATCACATTACAAGTATTTATTGTAAAGAAACAACCAGCAGAATGAAAGCAGAAATCCACTGTATTTTTTTTTTTTTCTCTGGTAGACTACAGGACATCATTTGGAAGATGGGAGAGAGACCACTCCATGCTCTGGACATCACCGAAAGGGGATTTGACAATGTTGGGGCATTTCAGACCTCTGGCCGACACAGTCCATCACCAGAACAAGCAGGTGTTGGGAAACTGCTGGTGTTGCAACAGCCAAAACTGGGAAGATCTACCTTTGGCAGAAGTGAGATGTCCCATGAAAAAATGGGTTTGCCAGCTCCTGTGGTAATCCATATCAGGAAGAGAGAAGAGAGTAAATACCCGCACAGCTCAAAGCAGAAGCCTCTGAACCCTGAAGTTTTCTCCAGCTACATCACTTGTTCCAGATGGAGACAAAATAGGAGAAATTGCAGGGTAACTGGTTACCGTAGGAATAGAAAAAAACACTCAGAGAGCCTCAGCACAGGGACAGGACAACGAAAAGAAGAGGAAGGTAAAAAGGCAACGCTAAATTCACATTTAATAAAGGAAGAAATTATGCCTAGATGTTCTTTGGAAAGTAGATAAAAGCTGCCATTTTAGTATCCTAAGACTCCATTTCTCTCAAGAAAATGGAGTATTAGCTTCCAATATTATCAGTAGAACTGAAATCAGAATGCAAGCTCTCATCCCCATCACAGATTCTATTTTTTGTTAGTATTCTGATTACAAAGCATGAAACTGGACAACCAAAGACTTATGCAACAGACTCTATTTCATCCAGCTACCGCAGTAGTATGCGTAATCTCTTATAAATTTGGTTAGTTTATTAATGTTTGAGAATAGGATTTGTCTTGCTGAATTGTAGCTCTCTTGAGTTGTATGTGTGTTTAGCCTCAGTTAACTGTTCAGGTCTTTCCACACCTGGAGAAAGGCATCTCCACAGGTTGATTCTTCCACAGAGCCACCTTGGCTGAGACAAAACTCACCAGAACTATTGGACTTCTTTTTTTGTCAGCTGAGATGGCTTTTCAGTGGCAACTGCAAATCAAAGAAATATACCCTGCTGGGTCTCAGCATCCCAGTGGAAAATTTCAAAATTTAAAAAAAACCCAAAACACTTAAGTGAAAAACAGGCTTTAAAAATGTCTTCCTGAATAAGTCTGCAGCTCTGTTTAGCAAAAATCAAAATCCTCTTTAGTTCAGCGGTTTCAAAACACTTCTTCCTGGACTTTCCCAAGTCTTGGCAAGCTCCAGAGGTGGCACCTTGAGCATCTGGGTTTCCAGGTCTGGCCAGTCGGCAGCTGGGAGCCTGGGACTTGAGGGAGGTCAATCTCTTTAGCAGTATATCAGGTGAACAGGCAGCAAGTCACATGGGATAATTTTAGAAACCTGCCTGAGCAAGAGACTTTCAAAACTGGCACAGCTGCCAGTTTCCTTGGCTTCAACCAGAACTTCATTAAAATCATTCTGTTCCCATGCAGCAGCTACATTTTGACAAATCAGCATTTTCCAGTGGGAAGAAGAAAAACAAAAACATTGAGTTGGAACAGTTGCAGTCATTTCTAGTAACAATCAAATGCGAGATGATGAATTGGAGAACAGCTCTAGCAGCGGACGTGCATTGCAGCAGTGCTGAACACCACGATCTACCACATCAGGTGGAGTTCTCTCAGCTCTTGTGTTGATGCTTATTTGTTGTCTCTGCCTAAATATATGCTTTAAATGGTAAGGAAACAGTCCTTTGCTTCTCAAGGGCATTAATTTCCATGTTCACGATGTAGGTTTCACAAAATTACATAAATTTGTAGGTTGCAGGGAGAAGATATCTTCTTTATTATTACCTTTTTGTGCATCGAAATGTCAAACCGTATATATTTTTTTAACTCTTAATTGGATGTACAAAATTCCCACCAAGAGTAGCTCCGTACAGTCAGTGTCCTTGTACTTTCTGTGATGAAAACTGAACATCTCATCAAACTGGAAAGGTAGCAAACATTTCTGAAAAACATTCTGGGAAATAAAAATCAGGTGCTTTG
Organism: Thinocorus orbignyianus; assembly: GCA_013400375.1. Taxonomy (NCBI): domain Eukaryota; kingdom Metazoa; phylum Chordata; class Aves; order Ciconiiformes; family Thinocoridae; genus Thinocorus; species Thinocorus orbignyianus. The sequence continues at coordinate 139,748 of VXBW01007433.1, forward strand.
TGGGTTATCAGTCTCTGGCTATGAGGAGGTAAAATAAAGCAGACACTGCTCCTTAGAAAGTTGAACAAGGAGCTGTTTCCAGCTGTTCTCTCAGCTGAAGCTCTTGATCAGTAATCTTGTTAGAGATAATTATGAATACTTTCAAAGGTAATTATAGCAGAAACCCATTTTAGATGTAAGCAGTTGCCCTTATGGTAGAGCAAGAGACTTCGGATCAGTCACCAAAGAAATAAACATCTGAATTTGACTTCAAGCTGCTGTTATTGCAAAAGGGAAAAAAGCCACTGGAGACCCCTGGCATCTCCATGTGTGCCCATCCCTTGTATATTTCTGTTTCCCTTAGTCGAGAAAGTTGCAAAACTGAAGGGTTTGGCTGATTTTTTGACTAAACTGTCGTCCATAGCTCTATGCTGTCGTCTCTGTCAGGGAAGGTATTTCCCCCTCTTAACCTCTGGTTCCTTCTTGGCATATTTGGTAAAAACAAAAAGGAAATTCTCCTTAGAAAGTCTGGGAACAAACTGGTGCAGCAGAAACACTGTTTTCGAAAAGATGCTTGAGCAGGTATTTGCCTCCTACTTTCTCTAGATCATTGCTCTGAGTGTCTACTTGGAAGAGGCTTTTTTACAATTATTTGTATTATGGCGGCATGTTTGATGCTTCCTCATAAAATCAGAGGGCTGTTGTATCAGAGAAGGAGATAGTCCCAACAGTTAAGCTGTTGCAATTGAAAAGCACAGATAAAAGTGTGGGAGAAGGGGATATCGTACCATTGCGCATCACACTATTAGAGTCAGGGAACTGAGACATAAAGAGATGGAATAAATTGACCAAAGCCGCACAGGAAGTCTTTGATAGACACAAGAATTAAACGCAGATCTCCCAACCCTCAGTATGGCTCTCCAGTCCTGAAGTTATTGTTCCTCTCTCCCTCGTCTCCTAATTGGATCCATCGGCACCTTCTGTCACTGACTTCTGCTAAGTATTGCACCTGTAGGTAAAGCCCTCACACTTTTATTTTAGTGCTGATACTAAACTTTAATAACTAGGGCATTCTTCCACTTTTTCTTTTTTTTTTTTTTTTTTTTTCCTGGTGCCTGACAATAATGGCTCAGTAATTACTGAACTAATGTTATCAATTCCAACAGATATCACATTTATTAAACAGAAAATGCTATGTTGCTGTTCATCAGTTAGGAATGTGTATAATTGAAACATGAAAATGAAGTCTGTACGAATATGTGTGATTCATCATGAATTCTGCAAGCCCTACACTAGCTCTTCTTTTCTTAATTAAGCTGTCAAATGGAAAACTTATAATTAATGCAACAGCATATTTTGTAGGAGTTCTTTTATACCCCCATATAAAGCTCAATTCAGCAGAAACATTGCAAGGATTACATGGGTGGATTGGGCACCCTTGTCTTATTAAGCAAAAATTTTGCTTTCCTGCGCGACTATTTTTAGGCCACTCCGACAGGATCTTCAGCGAAAAATGAACATGGGATTGAGACTCACTCATTTTTTCTCTGTCCCTTTCTATATACAAACAGTGATTTGCTTGCTATGAGAATCTCATGATACAGACCTACTAGAATATTTAGTCCCGTAAATATGAACTGCCCTGAGCAGGATGAGTAGGTGGGCTCCTAGCCTAGATTTGGACCGATGCGCATGGTCAGGCTCATCGTAGGATGTCTGCACTTGGGACAGCTCAGGGGGATGGGTATTGATTTTAAATCACCTCTACCTCCTCAAACCATAGGTTCAGGTGGTGATGGGCTTGGCTCCTCTCCTCGTTCTTGCCTAACAGTTAAAACGAGCTTTTCATTTGCCTCACATCTTTCTCAGGGGGGATCAGAGACACCAATGTGAAGAGAGCCGTCTGCTCTGCGTGTACAGTGAAGATAACATAGTCCTTTCCCTTTGGAGGGTTTCCACACTGCATTTCACTGGCGCTTGCCTGTAGGCAGCTTATGAAGCACCTTGCTGTGCTTTGTCCCCTGCTAGTCATAAAAGATAGTGCTTTAAAAAGTAATCTCTTTGGCCTTTGATGCAGGAATCTGAGTGTTTTACAGAATATTTACATTTTCCACTGCAGACTAATAACCTGCAGCAGGGAAAGCACGGTGAGTTTTGGGAGGATGGCTCAACCACCCGAGCCCATCCAGGCAGCCAAGCACGTGTATGTGAAGAGCATCCAACCAGGGATCACAGAATCACAGAATCTTCATGGTTGGAAGGGACCTCTGAGATCATCAAGTCCAACCATACGCACACCAAAAAAAAACCCACTAAAGCAACCAACAAACCACAACAAAAAAAAAAGAACCCCACAAAACAAATCACCGAACCCAACAGACTGGGCTGCTAGAGCATGTCCTGAAGTGCCACATCTACATGTTTCTTAAATACCTTCAGGCATGGTGACTCAACCACCAACCCTACCACCTCCCCGGGCAGAGACCATTCCAGTGTCTGGTCACCATCTCAGTGAAGTCATTCTTCCAAAAATCTAATCTGAACCTNCTTGCAACATCAAAGCCACAAGATTTCCATATGCCTTTTTTTCTTTTTTCTTTTTTTTTTTTTTTTTAATATATATATATATATATTTTACATCTGATTACAACTGTTTTCACTTTAGTGCCAAAAGAGAATACCTAAAACAGCGTAGAAGAGGAAGACACAGGGGTTTGTGGGCACTTGCAGCTGCCAAATAGAGCAGCTGTAATGCTGTGGGTGCTTGGGAAACCAATTAGAAACACATGGAGTGACAAAAAAATGTATGTAACTTAAGATTAGCCGAGTGAATGCAGCCACATTGTGTGAAACTTAGGCAAGCTAGGGCTGGCTGGCACCGAGGATCAGTGAAAGTAAAATGCAGTTATGATGCCTCAAAAAGAAATCGAACATTAGCGCTGGGAAGTAAGGAAATATTCTCACTGTGATCCTGACTGTGGCTTAAGTACACGGATACATCAATGTCAAGAAAATTGTTTTTAAAAGTTAAGTATGCTAAAAGCAAGTCTAGTGCTCACAACTAGGTTCTGTGGGAAAGCTGTTACCTTAAAGGGTGCCCTGACTTTTTGCGTGGCACGGGTCAGAAGCTGTGAGTCCAGGCAGAAGCTTTTTCTTTTAACCTTCGNCCTTCGCTGAGCAATGGGTCAGACACACTGAAGGAAGGTGCCGAGACAAACGTGAGACAGGTCTTCTTAAACAACAACAGAAAAAAAACCCAACCAAGATCTGAAGAGTTCTATGTATTCACTAGCTGGCAGTGTATTTTCAGACACTCATTTGTAGACATATTTTTTTTTAATACATGAGAAATGGTCAAGTCAGGCATTAGTTTATTCAGTTACATAGAGTTGCAGAGGAAAGCTGTGCTCTCCACTGTTTCCATTGTCTCTCATCAAGAAGAGAAGGAGTTCAAGGCAGAATCAAGGTTGCACTTGGCAATCCAAGATTTTTGCTCCAGAAATAAAGTCTTGGAGATGACTAAAGACCCAATATTTTTTTTTTTTTTTTTTTTTTTTCAAATACACAGAATGGAGAATTTTGCTGACAGTGTTCTGAAATTTGTAAGTATTGCACAGACTGGCAATGTAATCTTTTAATGCAATTATTTGGTGACAGAACAGAAATGCAGGTTTTGGAAAACCAATTACTCAAGGGAATAACTAGAATGATAGAAGCAAGGACTCCTGGGTGGAAGCACAGATGACATACTTCGTTATTGAAGTCCATACAGCGGTTATCACATTCCAGGATAAAAAGGATTATTTTTATTTCTACCAAGATATTGCACAAGCATATAGAAGAAATTTCCAGGACCTCATTTTCTAAATTTTTCAGCACTATACCATTGACGGTTTCATTTCTTGTCTCAGGAAAAGAAGCCCAGTGGTCTCCCAAGTGTTTGCCTTCCTGTAAATCTAACATGGCCATGCTTAGTGTATGTCCTTGAGCTGGCCCCAAACTTATTATTCTGTGGTGAGTGAACAGAAAAGAGTTGTACACCCTACATCTACTTAGTGGAACATCTGAAACCCCTTATTTATTAAGCCAGCTGTGTAAGCTTTGTCTTTGTCCTCCATCCTGCATGTCCACGGCACATGGTTTGAGTATGTAGGACACTTACTGCTGTTAGCAGAAAATGAGCAGGGAGAACAGCCTGCATTTATCTCCGCCAACCGCAGAATGATAATTATTAAGGAACAAAATTTATAAGATTTTCACAGTCTTGAAAATTGTCTCCACCTCTGCTGCCAGCAGAAAGCATGCCGCATTCAAGACTGACAAGCAAGGGTGAGAGCTTTGCTGAGCAGAATACTTTACAGATTTCTGTAAATTGCCTGTTCCGGGGAAGGGAAAAGATAGATGGAGGAAAGAGACAGCACTATGGCCCATCTGTGCAAACCAAAAATGCTGCTAGTAGGTCAGAACGAGTTGTACAACTGCCCCCGATAATTAAATCTATGGCCTCCATAAAGCTTCTTAATGAGAGCGCTTTGCTGGCTTGGCCTTATATCGCTAGTAAAAATTAATTTGCATTTTAGAATGTCTCTATTTATCTACTGTTTGCAATTTTAATATTTGTCTTTACAGAGTGAGGTGCAAAAGTCTGATTTGTTTGCTCGGGATTTACTTCTCTAATTTTGACTACCCAGATGGAATAACAACACTTTGAATGATAATTTTTGTAATATTTCAAAAAGAATGAAAAATGTTTTCCTCGGCACAGTTTTAAATTGGTGTTTGCAGTCCACAAAACTTTGAAAAACATGCTGATTTGTTTCATAGCCTTGTTCTGAAAATCTCATCCTTTGGTATTTCTATTGCAAGGAAAAAATAACTCCTGCATTTCAAGCCTATTCTGTGCAGGCCATAACGAAGATGGACTCCACATCCAGTGACCAAATTCCAGCCAGAACCCGAGGAAGAACACTTTGAACCAGTGGAGGCACCCTTACATGGTAAAGTACAAAAGCTGATCCTCAGTACTTGATTTCCTTTGAAACAACAGCAACAACAAAAAATCAGAATACCAGATGCGGATGTTTGCTCAGACATTTGTAGAAGTGAGAATGCGTCTGGCTGTTTGGAGCATTATTTCTGCATCGTGATGTCTTTTGTGCCATGGAACCTGCTGTGAAACCTGCTCTCTGTGTAACAGCTCATATGGAAAGATCAAGGGTGCACTGCTTTGCTGGCATGGCTGCAGGATAAACAGTTCTTAACCAGACTATCACACACTGCTAGAGTTTCTGAACAAGAAGTTACGAAGTTAAAGACACTGGGTTTTGCCCTCATTTAAAAATAAAATACTGCCTGGGAGGCTTGCAACTGGGGAGGAAAGAGAAAGGGTTGAAATCCACATCTGAACCAGGAAGGTATTTCTTCTGACAGTGCCTTGCTCTCTAACCAGTTGGCAAACCCGCACTAGCCAAACCTCATCATACATTTTGGCTGTAAACATCTGCAATCAGGATAAAATCTGGATTAGGGTTCTGAGGAGTCCCTTTCTGGTTAGGTTTTCATACTGATATTACTTTTGGCTATGGATGGACAGGGGAGCTCCATTTTACATACGAACAGTCAATGTCTTCTTGCTGGAGGGACTACAGCTTCTCAGGTCCAGACCTTGTTTCACACTGCCTATAATAAAATAACCAGTAAATACAGAAGTATATTCTATCTTAAGGATCAATTTTACAGGCGAAAAGACCAGAGTGGATAAGTTCTTCATGTTATTTGCTTTAAAAAGCAGTGATAGGGAACATAATAGAAAAAGTCGAATCTGCTGTTGATTGACTTGTAGAGTTGTTCATGAGCTGTACTAGATTTGGGTAATGACTTCTAAAGAATTCTTATTTAACTTTCACAGCACTTTACTGGTCCCATGCCAGCGGATACCCCTTGGATATAGATATTTCCCATGAGTTCTGAGATGGATTGTGTGAAAGTCTCAGACCTGAAACAGGCTCAAGATGACCCTTTTTTTGTTTGGTTGGCATTCTTGGTCAGTAATGCCACATGTCCATGCAGATGCCCTGAGCTTCCCTAAGCCCATTTTAGACATAGTTTTAGACACAGTTCCTCCATGTTTTGCCCACCATTATTGTTCCACCATTATTCCTCCTCCACTGAAGAAAGATGATAATAAGATAAATGCCTGGGACGTCTCCCAGAATATACCCAGACCTGCCTTTCCATGCTACCCATGGTCTTGTGAAGCAGGCACTTGACTATGAGTTATGGGGAAGACGCATCTTCTGATGATAAGGTTGGGTGATAAATGTCCAAAGCCAGCATGGGACACTTCAGAGGAAGTGCCATAAATTTACCGCTGAATCAGATCTAAGGAGGAGAGCTGGGGCTAAAGAATCACAGCTGTCATTTGGCTGTGGGAAACAGTTCAGGGATCATTAGTATTGGTCATTCCCACGAACTTGAGGTTCGCAGTGGGGAATGCCGGGAGGTGACACCACAATCTGTGCAGATCTCAGATCCCGATGATGAAAGATTGCCTGTTAATAAACAGGTTACATTTCATGTTCAAAATCAAACGCTTTTCTCGTTTCTTAGTTTTGCTCTGCTTCTTCTACAAATAGCAAAATTTAAAAAGGTAATTAGGAAAAATAGTGAGGTGGAAAGGAGGAGGGAAGGGAGACTAGTTTTTGGAATTTTCACCTTAAACTCAGTTTAGTACAATTCACTTTTTTATGTAACAATGCCTGGTAGTTGGAAAATACTGCAGAACAGCCAGCTTTTTCATATTTCACATTCTGTATCAAGATAAGTCAGAGCTTTTTGGTCAAACTTCTTTTGAGAGAGATCTCTTTTCCCAGTGTTACCCCTCCCTCTTCTCTCCCACATTATATTATAGAGAGAAAGTTAGGGAAACACAAATATAATCTTACTGGGAAGTAGTGAACCGATGCATAACACATCTCTCAACTCTCATGATTTCTACCTCTGAGCGTCTCATGTCATTAGTATTTTGACTGCACACTTGATAGAGAGCAGCACAAAAAAATACACTTTATCTATCCTGCGGTGGCTGATTTTGATATTTTTTCCAGGCTTGACTGTAATTGTGCCTCAAAACAGAATGGGGAAGGCTATGAGTGGTTAGGATAGACCCATTAAGTACCAGGTTTAAGGTGTTGCTGCAGAGCATGCAGTCTTTTTGTGGGACAGAGTTAATCATGCCCTCCCAGGGAGCTCTGTGGGTCTAGCTGGGAGAGTGAGATAAACCCTCTGGGTGCTTCATTTCTGCTGTCACCCCAGCAGAAGGACAGCCTGTGGGAAAGCAGCTTCCTAGGGGAAGAGGAGTAAAACACCTCGGTCGTCTTGTCAGTAGAGGTGATGGACTGCTATTATTACTATTTTATAACAAAAAAAGCGGAGAGGAAAGAGGAGAGAAGGACTGTATGAAGGACAAATCTGGGAATCACTCAATAGCACCATAACAGATGATTTGATCTCACTTTGTCTGCAATTCAAATGTGTCAGGGTTTTTTTGTTTAATGGCTTTTTCTAAATGCCGAATAGGTTTTCTCTTCTCTGCTACAAAAAATACAGAAACCATTTCCATAGTAATACATGATTCCTTGTAAAAAGCCAAGGCAAGCCACGGGATAAGGTTGGCATCTCAGTCCATAGGTATCAGTTTCCCGACTCTGTAATCCGAATGAAGTTTGAGCATCGTGAGGTGGACGTGCGTTGTAATGCTGGAGAGAGGCTCAGGGTCACTGACAGCCGAGTTATTTGAATATATGTATGTTCTTAAACACATCTGAGAGTCAGGATCTGAATGACCTGTTTGCCTGTTCAGAAGTAGCCCAGGCACATTGTGTTTGAAAGTAAACAGCACGTGGGTTTCTTTGGTGTTGCAATCGCTTCTGATTCCGCATATAACTTTCTGGCTTTCCTGAATGAAACTAGAATAAGGCCTTCGGCAAAAAAGCTGACTCAAAAGCACCGAAGAGGCAGTAGTGTTGGTGTAACTTCCTTATTGAAGCTTCCGCTTCAAAACACATTTTGTGGTACCTCCGGAGTTTAATCTGAATGTTATAATTAATCCTTACCCGTAGAGACAATAGACTGGATAAAATATTAGGTTTGTGGTTTTGGAACTGCTTTTTCACTCTTTTTTTTTTTTTTTTTTTAAATAAGACTTCTATTTAAATTAAATAAAGAGAAACAGAGTAAAAGCCTCCTGCTTTATTTCTCCATAGTGCTGATAAAAAGTAGGATATCTGCCTTTCAGAAAATTCTTATATTTTGATATTTGTTTTGTGCTGGAACAAGAGGCTGAAATGTTGAAACTTTTTACTGGTTCAGATAGTAATACTTTCCAAAAAGATTTATTTATTCATTTTATTTTTTAAATTCACCGTCTATTGACCAGACCAACATCTGAGTTAATTTCAGTTTAGCCTGAGAACGAAATAGCACCAGCTGATCTCAGAAATGTAGGCTTGGACCTTCACTTCACCCTGAGCGAGAGATCTCCTGTGCTTGGATGGAGATCCACAAAATTTGAAGAACTAGTGGGTTTGAAAGTAGCAGCAGGTTTAGGGGGCAAGAAACCAAGCTAATTGCCCCAGGCCATGGTAGGGTGAGCAGTAGTCCTATTCTGCCGGTGGCACAAGCATTTGGAGGTCCACAAAGATGCTCAGAGTGCTGGAGCACCTCTCCTATGAAGACAGATTGAGAGAGCTTGGGCTGTTCAGCCTGGAGAAGAGGAGGCTCTGGGGAGACCTTAGAGCAGCCTTCCAGGATCTAAAGGGGCTCCAGGAGAGCTGGAGAGGGACTCTGTCAAGGAGTGAAGTAACAGGACAAGGGGAAATGGTTTTAAATTGGAAGAGGGGAGATTTAGATGAGATATTAGGAAGAAATTCTTTGCTATGAGGGTGGTGAGGCACTGGAACAGGTTGCCCAGAGAAGCTGTGGCTGCCCCATCCCTGGAGGGGTTCAAGGCCAGGCTGGATGGGGCTTGGAGCAACCTGGTGTGGTGGAAGGTGTCTCTGCCCATGGCAAGGGGCTTGGAACTCAACAATCTTGAAGGTCCCTTCCAACTCTAACCATTTTACGATTCTAAGATTCTATAATTTATTAAGGGATTGCTAAGAGGAAGGGTGCAGTGCTTGAGTCCCTGCCAAGCTAAATCACAAATCCCTACCACCTTTGCCTGGATCACCAGGACTAGGGGAATTATGCAACAAATATTGCTTGTGTGTTTTGTACAGCAGAAGGGGCAAGGAAGTCAATGGCAAAGCCTGTCTGCAACTGCAGTACTGGCTTACACACAACGAGAAATATAACCCTCAAGCGTTTGTTTCTAACCAAGCTACTTTTACTAAAAGTTATTTACAAATATTTTTCTGAGTTAAAATTATTTTAAACCGTACTATTTGTTAAACATTTGCAATTTGTTTTGTAACAAACAGTCTAGGTGCCAACATATCAAACAAATACAAAACTCCTGTGCGTCAGAAAAGCCCAGGTATTCACAAAATGCTTCAATTTCTGTTTAAATGCCATAATCTCAGCACAGGAATTGCTATGGCATCTATCAAAACAAGCAAGCAAATAAACAAGAGAAAAAAAGAAAAAGATGAAAAATTCAAAGTCAATGGCTAAGAAGAAGCATGGAAAATAAAAGAGAAAGGGACTGAGATAGAAAGAAGATGTAGATTGCTTCTGTCTTTATTCCAGGTTTCCTTCAGGCAACCTCATCCTAGCAGTTCTGGAAAATAGTATCCCACTGGACTAATTTTTCCCTGTGCTTTTCTGTTTTTTTATGTGTGATCCTTGCATTTGCAGAAAGACCTGCAGGTGACTACATGCCACGCCTTGAAGAGAAGGCTAAAAGATGGCATGTGATTTTTCCCATGCATTAAACCATCCACTTTTTTGTGAATGGATCTTGTGATAATCTCCTTTGGTACCATGACAGTAATGGTTGTGCATTTGATCGACTGACAGAACATCTGTTTCGAGGTTCTGTGGATTTTAAAGAGTCAAGCTAATTCTTCTTTTAGAGGCATTTGAAATAATAATTTATGGCCCAAATGCAGTTGGAAAGTTTAGTTTTTTCTTCATTGACTCCTCTATCATTGATTCCGGAGATAATTTTTCCATACAAACTTGTTTCTGTGCTTTGCAGCCCAGAGATGATGCATTTCTCCTGAACATAGTCACATCCAGTATGTGATAGTTATTGCCAAGCCTTTTGCTGAATTTTTGCTCTGTTGCAGCTATAACTCCACTATGGGCAGAAGAAAAAGTCTCTAATAGTAGTATTTACAAGGACCTCTTCCAGTTCCTTTTCCAACTTCTGGGTTTATTTTCTTTGCCTGGTGCTTGAAGGTCTACATGTAATGATTACTGATTTGTCTAATTAGGGAGCGATAATTTGGTCCTTGTTGAATGAAGGGCAATGGGCAAACCTGCATATGGTTGCGGTGAAGCTGCAAGAGAAGCCAGGCTTCCTTTTGCACGTGAGCTGAGTTTACCATACCATTGCTTAGCTTGACATTTAAGTTTCTCCTCACAGATGGAGAGGTTTTCTTTTGCTAGTCCGTGGGGCTGATCTGCAGTGTACTGCCATGACTCACTCACAGCTGTTATGTGGCGAGGACCAGGGATACCTGCTGCTTCTACTAGACCTTCTCCAACATAAAGTCTTCATTAAGCCACAAAGTTCTGGGGCCACACCACTCAGTCAGAATGTCCGGTGGTTTAGCAAAAGTTTAGCTGGTGAAGGGATCTGGAATTGTCCACCTGTGGAAACTCTTCTGAAAAAAAATAATAAAAAATCTAATTTTTTTTTTTTTTCGGGGGTGACAACAACATGAAAATGGCCATATGAGACAGAAGGTACTCAGCTTGAATACTTTACTGCTGCTGAAAGAAACCCTCCAGTCCCTTGCTTGGAGCTGTGTGCTCGCAATCTCCCTGATGCCATCTCATCTCAGGGGCCTGATGGACCTGCCAGGCTGACAAAATCACAGTCTCACAAAATAGTTACGGTTGGAAAGGACCTCTGCGATCACTGAATCCAACCATACACAAACCCACAACCCACTCCCTACAATCTCAGCCACTAGAGCACGCCCAAAAGTGCCACATCTACATGTTTCTTTAATACCTCCAGGGATGGTGACTCCACCACCTCCCTGGGCAGGCCGTTCTGGTTCCTTCCCACTCTCTCGGTCAAGTAATTCTTCCTAATATCTAATCTGAACCTCCCCTGCCACAACTTCAGACCATTTCCACGGATCCAGTCATTATTCCCTTGGGAGAAGAAGTTGACACCCACATGTCTGCAACCTCTTTTCAGGGAGGTGCAGAGGGCAATGAGGTCTCCCCTCAGCCTCCTCTTCTCCAAACCAAACATGCCCAGTTCCCTCAGCCTCTCTTCATAGGACTTGTTGACAGACACCTCACCAGCTTGGTGGCTCTCCTCTGGACACACTCCAGAACCTCAATGTCCTTCTTGTAGAGGAGTTCTTGTCCCAGAACTAAACACAGGACTTGTGTTGAGGCCTCACCAGCGCTGAGTACAGAGGCACCATCACTTCCCTACTCCTGCTGGCCACGCTGATCCTGATACAGGCCAGGATGCTGGTGGCCTTCTTGGCCACCTAGGCACACTGCTGGTTCGTGTTAAGCTGGTCCTTCCTTTCAGGACCAAATAGTTGCACAGGCTGAGCTATTTAAGCTGTGCTGTCAGAAGGTGTAACCACGTTGAACTTTTCATTATGCCCTGGCAGTGTAACCAATGGGATTACTGTGTTTTTTGGTTTTTGTTTTTTGTTTTTTTTTTTTTCTAAAACCACCCTGTTTTGTTTTGTTTTGTTTTGTTTTGTTTCTGAAACATGATGATACTCTACATGCACTACATAAGAAATGTAAGGAAAAGGTTTCTTTCCGACAGACAAGCTAGGTTTGATGGGGACAACTCTGCCAAATTTCAGCCTTCACCCCTATTCTGGCTTCCTGGGAAGATAGCAAGTTCTCAAGCCCAAATAATACCGTGTGAGATCATGACTGGACAACTGAAAATGCTGCATGATATTTTTGATATCGTGCATTGGAAGGCAACTGGCTTTTCCAGCCCTTGACAGGTTACTTGGCCTGCAAGTCAACAGTTTGAGATATTGACTCCTCAATTGTACTTCTCTCATCCTTTCAGCCTTAAAACCTCTGCATCTGCCCTGCCACTGGAAAGATGGAAAGATTTTTTTTTCAGAGGCTGTAGCTGTGCTAAACGTACAGGTAGCCTTTCTCACATACCAGTGCAGGTTGATGCTGTGAGCTGTAACATCCAAAGTTGGAAGAAAATGTAGCCTTTGTGACGTTCCTAAGTCAAGGACCAAGAAGGGGCATTTTTTTCCTTTCTTTTTTTTTTTTTTAAGGTTTTTTTTTTTCCCTTCACTGTTAAACTACTCTTGGAAATCAAAACACACTGTTGGTATTTTGGGAAAGGGTTCATTAAAAATGAATTCTGTGACCATAAATCAAGTTTTGCACAAGAATTCGGCTGTGTATAGGTTTGCTGGATCCGCATGATAAGCAGTTACGAGACACAAGATTTCTACAGAAGGACGTGTGGTTGGGGTACAGGGGAGCACAAGAAAATCAATTATGGGCAGTGTACACCCCTTTTATTCTCACTCATAAGGCCAGTACACATGTTCGCAGTGAGTATTACACAGGGTTGTATTTATTAAGACACACAATTCTTTCATTTGGCTGGTCCCTGTAGCAAAACCACAATGCTACCACAGAAGGGACGGGCCCAGTCGTGCTCACCTCAGCTGCCCTTTCAGCCACCACAAACCCTGCTTCCCCTGAACAAAAAGGCAAAAATGTTGTTGTTTGCGTAGCCTAAAAACAGATTGTGCCTTAGGAAAATAGCCAGAGGAAAAAACTACTTCAGAAATACTGAGAAAAGGCTAAAAGATGTTATGTAGCCCTCAGCTATGCACTCCCTGCGGAATGATTTTTGTTTGAAAGCTACGTGTAAATCCATAGCGTGTTTATGCAGCCATTACTGTTTGAAATTTAATTCTCCTGTGAGTGTTGTCATGTGTGAGGATTCTATTTTACATAGGCTCTGGCTGCTGTAGGTAACAGGATGTTGGTATCGTAATTATGGTCAATGCAGCAGCACTTCAGTCAATAGACCGTGGTGTTGCTTAGGCATGCTGAGAGGATTAAGAGACAAATGTCATGGATTACCTGTTACGAGAGGGCTTTTTTGAAAAACACACGGAGCAGTAGGACTTCAGCAGCAGAATTTCTCTTGGCTTCTCCTTTCCTTTGCACTTCCCTTTACTCCTCTTTTCTGCCCGTGTTTCTCTCCATTTCGTCTTTCTTGTCTCACATCTCCCCTCATTTAAGCTATGTAATTATTCCTTTTTCTTCATCAGTACCTGTTTTTTCCCTGCCTTATTTGGCTCCTCTGATTCTTTTTTTCAGAGCTAGGATGCTAGACAGCAGTTAAATCCAGATATTTCTTGGAGACCTGCTTCAGGAGTTTGCTCCAGAGCTAGATATCTCAGCTGGGGAGGTCAACCATCAAGTGGACGACCTGATGAGCTTAGAGGGGCAACACCAGTATGTTCATGGAAGATAGCCCGCCAAATGTAGCTCACCATTCTTGAGGGTTTGGTGTCCCTTTTATTTTGTCTCCATCCAAATCTATGTCTCCAACTTCAGAGGGACAGTGAGTCTGGTCACGAAAAGAGTTCCTAAGATACTGTAGTCCCATAGACAGTAATAGAGACTTGATTCTGCATTTTTGTGCATGTACATAACGTTGCTCCAGATCATAGTTCAGCTTATCTGAATGGCAGTTCAGAAGAGTTTGACTGTAAGGCCTCGAAGTAGCAGTTCTTATCAAATGCAACTATTGTTGAAGCAGATTTCTATATTTTAAAAGTATTTAGCCTACATAATAAATCTCTGTTTAAAGTTCTGCTAAATTCCCCTTTCTGCCTTCCATTCTAATAATAAATAAATTGTTTGCCTAACATTTGGGGAGATGTTTATTTTTTTCCATTGCAGAAGAAATTCTCATGGAAAACACATTAGCAGCCTTGGAACAAAAGGCGCAGAATGGGGAATTTCCCAGTGCATTCCACCGCCTGATTGTTCTGCTCCGTGTTGAGAACCAGTTGGTGTGCTCATTTATAACTACGTGTTTTTGTAGACAGTCATCGGGCTGCTGAGTGGAAAGCACAACAAGAGCCTGCATGGGCAAAGAGCGTTTTGAGAAGAACCCAGCTGAGCAGTTGGCTCAGGCGCTGGCTTAGCAGTGCCTATGTGGATTCTGTATATCCCAAAACCACCCAGAGCTGAGACACCTGCCCCTGAAGCAGGTATTTTGTCATCACAGCCCAGCACAGGAGGGCACGGGGGAAATATATGTTTTCTGAGATGCAGCAATTTCTATTTATTAGGTTATTTGACTGTAATGTCAAAACCCTAGAGTACGTGACTTTTAGCACTTCCCACAACAGATAGGAAAAGCTTGTAGGTAGACCTCAGGTTTTATTCAGCAGATGGAGAGACCTCTAGCCTGAGAGGGGTGGTTACTTCCTGGCTGCTATGATAAGAGCTATCAGACCTGTGTTAGTACGCTTCAGCTACTTTTGCCAAGTCAGAAGGCCACTCAGAGGTAAGGTGGCTAAGAGGTGACATCTCTCCTGTCCTTCTGGCAAGTAGCAGGGGAGGGTCGCTTTATCAGGCAGTGGAGCAATAGAATGAGGACTAGCAGTTTTAAACTGGAAGAGGATGCATTTAGACTAGATAGAAAATTCTTTCCTGTAAGGGTGGTGAGACACTGGAATAGGTTGCCCAGAGAAGCTGTGGCTGCCCCATCCCTTGAGGTGCTCAAGGCCAGGCTGGATGGGGCGTTGAGTAACCTGGTGTGTTGAGAGGTGTCCCTGCCCATGGCAAGAGGGTTGGAACTTGATGATCTTTAAAGTCCCTTCCAACCCAAACCAGTCTATGATTAGAAACATCTAAAACTGCAAAATTGATCTTTGGAGCAAGGGCAATGACTTGATGCTATCTCCTTCTTTTCCTCAGAACATGCACCAATCTGGGCTGTCATGGTCATTGACACGATGAAAACAGCTAGTCATGAAGAGTTGTGCCTCTATGGGGTGAGGTACAGGAACAGCAAATGAGACTGAGAGGTAACATTCAGAAAATGCTATACATTTTTTGGATCCTATGGAGATTTCAGAGCCACCAGCCGCACTCCTTGGGCAGGTTTGTTCTGTTTTTCTACTTCTGGTGGAGATGTCTCCAAGAAAACAGAAAGGTAGGGGAGTAGAACTGGATGATCTTTAAGGTTCTTTCCAGACCAAACCAATTATTCTATGATTCTATGATTTCACCCTCATGTCATTGGCCCTTTTTGGAAAGGGCAGTATATGACGGTGGTGGGGATGTCAGAGGCAGCAAGCTTCTGAGTGCTTATTCTACCAGATCTGCTGTTGCGAGCAGTTTATGCCAACAAATAGACTTGGTGTATTCAAAATTTCAGTGATGTGGATGTAGTCATGCAAGTTATCATCTCTGAAAATTTATGTAGAAAAAATGTAATTACTCCTCTGTAGAGATTGATCTGCACCCTGTGTCCTCTGGCAATGTTACCCCTTGGTGGGGGAAAACACGAACTGCAGTGGTTTCAGTCAATTCTTTTTTTTTTTCTTTTGGCACAGCCGGTGTATGAATTCCTCATTCTATGTTATCTTTGTTATCTTCTCCTTGTGTGTGATCCTGTGTGTGCTGGGTGCTGTAACGCTCCAATGTGTGCAGCAGTTTGTCTTCCCACCCTGGTGGCGTGTGATGGTTGTCATCTCCCTGTAGATGGGGAGCCTTTGCGTGCAAAGCTGTTCCTACAGCCCCATGAGTCAACTCCTGGTCACGCTTCCCTAAGGCAGAGAGGGATTTGGTGCTATGAGTGTGAAGGAGAGTGGTTGATGCCTGATATCTCTCCATCAAGGACCCTATGCAGCCACTGCATCCTGCTGGGTGGGAGCAGGGGATGTACGGAGCTCTTTAGCAGTGGACCTGTGGCAGGTGTCCATCTTTCAGGAGGCATTTGCAGGAGCAGAGCCACAGTGAGCAATTACTCCTATATTTCAGAATAAACATGTTCTGAATGCTGATGAATGAACCAAACAGCTGAATTGTGTAATTTGGAAAAGTGGCTACTATATCCCTGCAGTAATTAATTTACTCTTACACCCTGTGCCAAGTTCCTGAAGACAAGGAGAGCTTTCTGACTGTTGCAAGGTGTGGCTGGACTGAAACACTCTCTGAAATTAATTCCTTGGACAGTTAGTGCCCTTTAAGGAAATTTGCCCCAGCATTTCAGCAGTGCTTTCTGCAAAGCAAGCGTGCTGCAAAGGGGAGGGACGAGCATGAAGCTTTGATTGCTCACAGAATCAGAGGACCATGAAGATGATCAGNGGAACTTGATGATTTTTAAGGTGTCTTTCAACTTTAGCCATTCAATGATTGTATGAATTATGAAAGACTTTGTCCACTGCCTGAGTCCTCTGCCCAGTGACTACCCTTGCTTGGCTTGTAAGAGGGTGGAAAACTAAAACTCAGACCCTGCCATCAGCCAGGGGGTAAATTCTCACCTTCCCACTGTCTGCTAACGTTTTTTTTTCTTCCTGGGAGTGAATTAGAAGAGGGTCATGGGAGACCAGACTGCACTGAGAAGTCCAGTGAGAAATGGAGGTGGGGTTATTTTTCACTCAAAAAGGAAAGTTGGAAAAAATTAAGGACAAAAAAGCAGATTGGAGAGGCTCAGAGTGGTATGTTGGTGGCAGAGCAGCTTAGCTCTGTGTGTGCAGAGGGGACAGAGATGCAGGTCTGAAAAAAAACCTCAGGTTGCCAGGAGGTATTTCTTTGGCCAGGTCTCCAGGCCAGGTCTTTGCCCACAAGGCAACATCACCAAAAGTGACCTTTACAGCTTCAGAGGGCAACTCCTGTCACTCAGGACTGCTTCAGCTTGGTGTGGTCGGCCCCATCCGCTTTCCTGGCAGGCTCTAAATGCACGGGGTGAAACGCCTGAGAGCATAAAGGAGACACCTTTTAGCGGTGAAGGAGCCTGACAGAGGTTTGATGGGAAAGGTCTGGAGTTCAGTACACGCTCTGATGTCTGAGTGCTGCGCTCCTCAGGGGTCCAAACCTGCTGGTGTAAAGTAGAACATCTTTATAGCAGCTCTAATTTGTGCTGATGGCTGAGCTGGCCCCCGGCCAACGCGAAGTTGGGGCAAGCAGAAGGAAGGCTTGCAATCACCTCTTCCTCTCCACCAGCGCCGAGCATAAGCTTGGCTCAGTGTGGGACTGTGTCACTGAACGCCTCGCAACAGAACGCATCGGGTCCAAAGCGTGCATTCTGGTCTATCAGATAAGCAATATGCCTTTTTAAAATTGTCACCGGCACCTTTATACATGCCAATTCTGGTGATAATTGCTGAATTTCTACATTTAGAGGAAGCGAGCGCTTCATTAATATCACAATGTGCTATTGTTTATTGCACGTGTTCCTCTCCTTCTAAATATAGAATTTAGGTAATTATCACTGCGGCTATTTATTTACTCATTACGGTTCAAATGTAGATACATAAGATCCTGCAGTAATATTTATTTTTAAAAGTTTGGAATCTCTGAAAAATCTCTCCCTTAGATGGGTTCAGCTCTTAGCTTCCTATAAAAATTTCATATCGCATTTTTGGATGGCCATCTGGTTTGTTGAAGCCTGGAAAATCTGCCTTACACCAACGCAGAAATTTTGCTTAACAAAAAAAAAGAAAGAAAAAAAAAGAAAAAAAAAAGAAAGAAAAAAAAAAGCCACAAAAAACCCCCACAACACCCAACCCTCAGAGAAATCAAAGGGCTTTTTGCTGCATTCGTAGCAATTAAAATAACTTTGTATGTATCTTTTGTTAATCTTTAGTACTGAAGGATTGCAAGCACTTCAAAAAATTAATATATGGAAAATAGTCCGGGAGATATTTGTAATTTTATTCTGTTGTGTTAGTGGTGAGCATACATTTGGGTTTTGTCTAAAATACCAAGGCAACTTGCACTTGATCAAATGCAAGCTCCAGTTGCCCTGTCCAAGGCATGCTGTCCATACCTGTACTTATAAGATCTGGCTGGTCAGGAGGTGACTAGAAGGTCAAGAGACTCCTGAGATGTGAGTTTTGGCCTACCCACTCATTCTGCTTTATTCTTGCAGCACTCAGTGTTGGCTTTTTTTAAGAACAACTCAGCTCTTTTTCTAACCAAGTATGGCTTGCACCATGTTGTCACAGAAGAAAAAGGTAGATAAAACCCGTGTAGAGCTCCAGAGATGTGTTTCTGTGCAAAGCACAAAGTACCACCTAAAATTTCCTTGTGAGTCTAACCTGGCTGAGTCTCAGGTGACTGGAAAGCTGCTGGCCAGCAAGCCTAGAGAAGGACAGATGACAATGCAAGCTTAGGGTTTTTCATCTCTGCCTCTTATCCATAAAGCATAGCCATGATCTACCAACCCTACCCAACACCGAGATGCTTGGGACTCTGGCTGTAGGAAATCATCTCCTTCCACCAGACTATGTAAACTTCAAAAAAAGTTCATGCTGCAAAGAGGTTGCCCTTGGTTATCTACAGTAAAAATGCCAGTGCCTGGTGAGGAGTTGTAAGACCGAACACGAGACAGTGGTGGTGTCTTAAGACTTGATGCCTCTCCTAGGTTAAATAAGAAGCACCATTCCAGCCTCTGAACTGTGCCTGCTGTTAGAAGCAGAGGTCCTGAGCATCAGTGTATTCACAGTGACATCCCAGCTGCTGCTTGTGGCTCTGAAAATCTGGAAACTGCTGAATTTCTTTGGTGCAGCAGGTACCATTTAATATCACAAAGGAAGAGCAAGGCAACAGAAAGAAAGCCAGAACACACCTTTTCCAAGAGGGTGACTGAAGTATAGCTTTCAGTAATTTTCTGCTTCTGGTAACAGATCACTGTCTTCACTTTTTGGAAAGGTATATAATTAATTACTGTCAATTACTTATATATTTGTATATCTCCAGAGAACTGTAAATACTTCCTTGCAAAAATTACAGGTCAGTGGCCCAAGGAACATTAAGATCCACACCAGCATTAATATAGTAAAGTTTACCAATCCCAGCCAATGGTCTCCTGAGGTGCACTAACAAGACCATGGCCAGCAGGTTGAGTGAAGTCATCCTCCCTGGTGAGGCCACATCTGGAACACTGTGCCAAGTGCTGGGCCTCCCAGTACAAGAAAGACAGGGAACTACTGAGGACGGTCCAGTAGAGGCTACAAGGATTATCAAGGGACTGGACCAACTCTCTGATGAGGAAAGCCTGAGGGATGTGGGATCTGTTCAGCCTGGAGAAGAGAAGACTAAGGTATCATAATTGCTTATTAATATCTAGAGGGTGGGCATCAAGAAGATTCAGTGAGGCTCTTCTCAGTGGTACCCGGTGGCAGGACAGGGGGCAATGAGCACAAAGTGGAAGACAGGAAATTCCACCTGAACACGAGGAAAAAATTCTTTACTTTGAGGGTGCCAGATCCCTGGGACAGGAAGCCACACAGAGAAGGTGTGGATTCTCCTTCTCTGGAGATATTCAAAACCCTCTTGGATGTGTGTTTGTCCAGTGCACCTGCTTTGATGGGACAGTTGGACTAGATGATCTCCGAAGGTCCCTTCCAGTCTCCCCTCTTACCCTTCTGTCATTCTGTGATCACACTGAAGAAAAGGTGTAGGGGGAAAACTGTGGGTTCCCAGAAAAAAACTTCACAGTGGTCTTACTGCTCAGTGATGTGGGTCTGCCATTGCTAGATGCAGTGAAGACTCAGTCAAGACTGTGCCTGCTCCTCATGTAGAGAGTTTCTGAACATCTCCCACACATGTGTTGATAGGACACCTTCCAATGTATTTAAGGGCTAAGCATGCCCCATGATTTCCTATGCTGCTGGGCAGGCATATGGACTGGGAACACACAATATTCTCATCCCCTCTTTAAACATTGATGCAAACTAAATCCAACAAGACTTGGTAATGGCTTTGGGATTTGCCTACAAAGAACAGGTAATTAGGCCTCTCCTCATGTTTGCCTACCTTTCATCAAAAAAGAGATTTGAAAGCAAGGCCCAAATAGGTGCTAATTGTGTTTTAAAAATACATTTCCTTTGTTTAAGCTTTTAACAGGTTTGTGCTGATTAATCTTTATTTTTTTTGCTACTGTACTGACTGTTCAGGTCATCAGACTGTTACAAGGTGTATTGAGCTTTTGTTCTTTTTTCTTCTTGTTTTTAGTTCTGAAATGATTATTGTTCTATTCTCTATGTATTTATTCATTGTCTCAGGTACATATAGAGAAATAAGCATTCCTGTGAGGCATTGCCTGTTCATGCTGTGGTACTGTGTTTTGCTTTTCTTTGATGTATGGCATTTAAATTGTTTGCTCACCTCTCTTTTCCCTCCTGCCAACCTCCCATTACCATGAGCTTGTCCTACATTTGTTGGAATATGCTCAATTAGAAACCCTCTTGCTCTTTTTCCTCTGTTCTGTACAATTTCATGTGCATTTTGAGTGTTTCTTTTGCATATCACTTGTTGTGGTGGCTTTATCAGCACTTTTCTAGTTCCCCAAAATTGCAGGGAATCCAGTCATTCTTGGTACAAAAAGTGTGTGCACTTACTGGAAATTATTTTCTTCCTCCCTACAACTCCTTTCTCTTCCATTTCACAAGAGAAGATAAGGTTTTTAATTTCGGGTTTCTAATTTAACAAATTGTTTGGGAACATTTATTTTCACACTGGTCATCTGCTTCATAATAAGGTATTATGGAACTCCCTGGCTAGAGGAGGGTCACTAAGAGACACATTAGTTGTTGCAGATGTACACCAGGAACATAGTGAGGTTTTTGACAGTTCCTTGCAATTGATCTAAACTAAAGCACCAGGCAGAAAGTAAAAATCTATTTGCAAAATGACACTCAAAGTGGTTATCAACAGAATTCTGTCAGAATGAGTTTCTGTAAGGATCACTCTTGATCTGGCACTAACGAAAACTCTGACCACATGTTGGGTTCATTAGCTTTATGCATGGCGTGGGAGGCTGGAGGAGTCCTGGAGTTCAGAAGTGAAAAGAGTCTTGGCAAATTTACAATGCCAAGATTCTGGTTGATGCAATTCAACAAAAACAAGTACAAATACCTATGTTAGGCCAGACTAAATATCTGTACATGCCTTCTGTCTGGGGAGAATGAGATATGGGTTTGGGGAGGTCACTTGCAGCTGAAATGAGTTGCCCATCATAATCCTGTTATTAAAAAAAAAAAAAAATATAAAAAAGAAAGGGCAAATCTATAGTGAAACAAAGCCTGTCTATAAGAGATGGGGAAACCATTCCACTCTGGCTGATGGCATCACAGTTGAGGGAAAGTCCAATTATTTGTGCCTTCCTCCAAGAAAGTCTGGATTCATAGGTTTTACTCAGCTGTCTGCAGAGAGAGTGATTAGAGATACAGAAAATGTGACTTGCTGGGAAGGACTGAATGAATTTGGCTTTTGCAGCTCTGAAGGAGATTATGGTGGCAAAGGGCTTAAAAGACACTACTTTTGCAGGGAGAAAAGTTTGCCATGTTTACCCTGTGCCCAGTGAGTAGGTCGGAAAAGGGAACATTTAAACTGCAGCCTGCTAGGGCTGGGGCTGCAGAAAAAAAAAAACAAACAGAAATAATGCAAAAGATTTCATGGCCATTCCAGGCAGTGCCCTTTGTTGAAGACCTTTAGGTGGGAAATTTGGCAGAAGTGTCAAGTGTTAGGAGGGAGAAGTGGACTTGTACTGGAGTGGGAGGATTGCCCCACCTCGGGTCCTACTGCTAATAAATTTCCAATAGTAAAATTACACAGCTGCCAGTTACTGACTTGACACTGCTGCATTCGGATGTTTTAAATTCCACCTTGCCAAGGTTATGCCTTATATTTTTCCTATCGGCTGGTTGAAGATGCCTCCACAACATGTGTCTTAATGCACTCTGAATTGTACTTTAGGGGTCTTTAGAGGCACCTTTAGAGGGATGAGAGAGTGTAGTCAATGAAATTGCTCTGTTGAAGTATTTTCCTGTCAACATTCAGACCTCTTTCTTGGCTGCAAGAGAAATTCACCTACTTAGTGAATTTCACCTAAACATCTTAGAGTGGAACAAATTATTCTGCTATGACAAAAGTAGGATAGCTTTGACATATGGGTACAAATTCTGGCAGCAAGTGGAATTATCCTAGATAATTCAGATGATGTAATTAGGTGAAAAATATAGAAAAGTTAAGAAGTAAAGGGTGGTAGTGTAATAAACAATGTTCAAATTTAGATGTTCCTTAGTAAAGATTCACCTTTATTATTGGATGCTGTTTGTGGTTTTTTAAATTAAAGATTTTTGTCACTTAACATGCTTTAAACTGAAAATAAAGTCTGTTTTAGATTGAAAAACTGAATTTACATCCTTTTTTTTTTTTTTCTAAAGGAAAGGTGTTAATGAAAATTAAGTATAAATATATGTATAGAGTTTGAAAATTGGAAATGTTGAACCGTTGTACTTGTGATTTTGCCAGTCTCCTTCCTTTCCCTTATATGAAATTTATTTTTATCCCCCACCAGCCTTTGTTCTTTGCCATTGTGCTTATTACCATGGAAGTCTATATTTTAAAGAAGATTTAAAATTAAAATCAATGGGTCTCAATCACCTATTAAAGATTAAAATATTAAGACAAGTGTTCAATGAAGAGTGTTAAAGATGAACAAATACAGTCTGGTCAAGTGTGTCTTTCCTTACTCTCTCTCCAGTATCAAATGAGGTTCTGTCATTTGTAGGATTAATTTGAACTTCTGTAGACGCTGGTCTTCAAATAATGAATATTATTAGTTTGGGGATAAGGTTATGCAAGGAAATGCACCTGGTCAGATTAGAAATTCTGATTTTCCTGACATTGTTTTTTCCCTCTGATAGGTCACTGGAGTAGAAGGTGCTTTGTTAACATGAAAACAAATGTCAGAGCTTTCAGAATGGAGTAAAGGTTTTGGTTGGCAATTTGAAAGTAAATACTTTTCTTTTTCCAAACCGAACAAGTTTAGCATGTGTTCACTGAGATCAATAGTTTTCTATTTACAGAAGCAATATTAGAGTAGAACTACGCTCTTTAGTATTACGTGATATAATTATGTGGGGTTTTTTTTCCCCCTTGTCATGGATATTGGGACTAATTTTGGTGTTACAGAAATATTCCAGGGCAGAATCCCAGCCTTTGCTTCTCTTATTTTTATAGCCAGTGGTAAGAATAAAATAACAGTATTTAAGCATGTTGCCCTTATTTAATACATAATTTGTTGCTATCAGGCACAAGGATTTTTAGCTTTATGGACCCTTTCTCACACAGAAGCACAGCCCCTGTCTCAGTTTTAAATTAGCAGTTCCAAGAGCTGGCTGCTAGTTTAGTAGGGAAACTGCTTAGATGATGCTAGATAACATGAACATTCTTTATCCTCTGTTGTGCTCGTAAATGGTGTGCCATTAGTATTTAGGGTTAGTAAACTCAGGGGGCAGAATCTACTCAATGTGTTTGCTCCCAAGGTGCAGCTCTATCACAGCTTGGGATCTTTGCACACAAGTTTATCCTGGATGGGGCTAAATTAGCCACTTTGTTTACAAAAAATACCATCCCCCCTCTCTGATCAAGTAAAAACACACGCCAAATCACAAGTGTATCTTAGTCTTTTTTGTTGACCTTAATGAGGCTTCAAAATTAATCCAGGAAGCATATGGTATTTTTGTTCTTTTAAATAGCCTTTTACCAGCACTCCTCCACACAAAATGTTCCCACACTCACAGGTAATAGAGCCTTAAAAATTAATCCTTAAAAAGTGCTGCAATATCATGGTGGGGGACGGGGTGGGGAGGAGGGAACTGCTAGACTGGGATTGGAGACCTTTACTTTGTTCTTGGCTCCACCACCGAATTGCTGCATCACAGAGGCAACTTTCTTATCTGTCATATTGGGTCTCTCTCTCTCCCTCTGCTGTAAAACTTCCAGATGGCTTTTTTCTACGGCACCTAGCACAGCGGTCCTGTAACCTCGGCAAGAATGCAGTTGACAAATTACGCGGCACCTTCTCTCCTCGAAATCTGCAAACCCACTCAAAAGGGAAGCTCTACTTTCCACGGGCGCCGGTGCCAGAACTGGGTCACAGGCACTCAGAACTACTTTATCTGCTGAGGTGCCTCTCCCGGTCTCCCGATGTCCAGATTTAGCACAATTTATAGGCTTAAATGCACCAAGTCTATTTAATGGAAGAGTACATTGCAATGATTTTTTTTTCTTTACATTTTTTAGGAGAAGGCAGTTCATGTTTTCCTGCTGCAATCTGTATGTTTACATCCAAAGTGCAATATTATTTGTAGGTTCAAAGATAAAGTCCTAACTTGACTCATATGATAAAAAAAAAACACCTTAATCCAAAAATCAAGCCCTTGCCTTTGAAAGCAATGTAGTAGAAACACGAATTCTAGCTTATCTGCTTATTTCCTTTTGGCCTGCTAGTTTTCCCTTCTTTTCATCTGACTGCATTTGACCCTTGTTTTCATCTGATAAAACTCGTCGGGTGCTTGGGAACTGGCACTCATCAAGCAAGAACTAATCCTCCGGGATGCGAGGCTCTCCGTCGCCATGCACAATCTGCTCCGTGCCACTCATGACAATGTAAGGCTATTAGAAGCGAGTGGAATAGATGAAGAATAGTCTCTGCATCAGGGCAAGGAGGCTGTCGCTCTGCTGGCAGCCCTGCAGAGCCTCACACATCAAAGCTGCCACACTGAGCTAATACTGCACTTATCCCGCAAGCTTTCCAACGTCCCATATGCACTCGCTGCGTGCAGGGTGGATGTGTGTGCACGAGGGGAGCTGGCGACGTGCGAGAAGGAGCTGTAGGAGATGAAAATGAATGTAACTTTTCTCCCTACTTCTTTTGTTTTGCTTTGTCTTTATTTCAACAAGTAACCCTTGTAATAACGGCATGAGGTCAAAGCCTTCGCTTTTCTTCCTTTTTGATTTCTTTGCCACTAAATAATTGAAATTTGAAGGAAAATTTTGGTTTTTAATCTCTTTATTAAGAAACCAGATGGAAAAAAAATCATCAAAAATTAGGAAGAGTGCCATAGGTGGCTGCCTCAAAAAAGGTAGTGTCATTTGGGTGGTGATGACTTACTGAAACTAGAGGTGTTTTCTGAGCTACTGTAGAGCGGGGTTTTTCCCCCTGGATCACAGAGGAATAAAGTTTTTGGTTTATATTTTGTAACTATGTACAGCAAGGATGGACTAGCACAAAGAATTTAGATAAAAAGAGAAGAAGTTGTTGAATGTGTGATGGTTGCGATACTGATAGAAACTCGGTAAACTCTTTAGCCCACATATATACACTTTTGACAATTTTGGAGGCAAACCATTCTAAGAAACAGGGCTATGCGGCTGTAAGTGGTGAGGATCTGGTTATGGATACTTCTCAGAGGGTGCAAGGTCCTCACAGGCTCACTTACAGCCAAAATTCAGCCCCTATGCAGGTGTCAGGCTTCTGTGTATGCAAAGATGCGTGCGCAGTTTCCATATGCTTTGCAGGTTTTAAAATCCTAAGATTAATTTAAAAAGGAAAAAAAAAATTGCCCATTATAAGTTGTATCTGAGATCTAAGATATTTTTTTTCTCAAGCAATGCGGTATGGCTGGTTTATTTTTAAACCCTCAAATAGCTGGGAAAAAAACCAAGGACAGCCAGAATAAATTCATATAATCTAGATTTCTAATTTTACCATTTACCTTACAGGAAATAATTTAAAGACAACCAGTACCCGGGCTGGAACACCTATGATGGGTGAGGGTTTTTTTGTGAGAGAAAATCTTTGGGTGAATTTATGAGTTTTACAGACAGGGTTAATTAGGTTAAACCGAACTAAAATGGTGCAATACTGGCCTTTGAGAAAAAATCAGACTGTCTCTGCTCTTTCTGATATGCTGAAAAATCTGTGTGTAATGTTTTCGTTCCTATTAATAGTTGTATATGGAAGCATACTTTTTTTTAATCTAATTTCTTTTTTTTCAAACTAAAGCCAGCACAAATCTTCCAAGTAAGTAAAAGTTGTTTCTCCCTTTTCCTACCTGAAATCTCTAATACTGGTTTAGAGCCAGGACACCAATGAAATCATAGAATCATGGAATGGTTAAGTTGGAAGGGACTTTAAAGATCATCAAGTTCCAACCCCCCTGCCACGTGCAGGGACACCTCCCACCAGACCAGGTTGCTCCAAGCCCCATCCAGCCTGGCCTTGAACCCCTCCAGGGATGGGGCAGCCACAGCTTCTCTGGGCAACCTGTTCCAGTGCCTCACCACCCTCACAGGAAAGAATTTCTTCCCGATATCTAATCAACCCCACGGTGAAATCCCATACATCTCCACCTATTTCAGACATTGCTCTCCCATCACTTGTTGACTCCTGTTTGTGTTGTCCTGTAGGCTTAGGCTCAGTACACCCAATTACTCGACTCCTGATCAAGACAAAGTCATGATCCTTCTGTGACAAGGATGCAGTTGACTCAGGCATCAATGCCAATGGGGCTATAGAGACTGCTGCTGGTCTCAGCAAGTGCCAGAGGAGATTTAGATAGGGCTTTAGGAAAAGTTTCTTCACCAAAGGGGTTGTCAGGACTTAGAACAGGCCGCCCAGTGAAGTACCTCACTGGAGGTACTTAGAAGCCGGATTGACGTGGTGCTGAGGGACATGGTTTACTGATGGACTTGATGATCTTGAAGTTCCCTTCCAACCTAGACAAATCTGTGATTATTTCAGGGTTTTGAAGCTGGCCAACAGAAGACAGTGCACTGAAGATGCTTGTATCACTGCCAGCACTGAAAACCACTCAGTTCCTGCCCCTGCAGACCTTTCTTTTCCTTTAGTGATGTCCTGCACAACCATTCAGTCTGGTGCTCAGTGGAGAAGAGACTGCATGTCTCCTTTAATTCCTACTGACCTGCACCTTGAAAGTGGCAAAATCTTGTTTCTACGACTTGGTTCACAGCTTTAGTGCCATAACTGCTTATTTAGAGCATAAAAGCACTTATGGTGAGCTTATATTTGGTTTTGTATTAATACTATCTACTAGCATTAAGAGATTTTCTTGTTCACTGCTGCTAGTTCTCTGTAATTAGACACAGCAGTCATACCACATACCAGCCTTTTTATCAGGCTAATCTAGGCATCTTCTGATCTCCCCTACATGGTAGGCTTCTCATAGCATCTATCTGCATGCTCTGCACTTATTTCAGCTGAAATTGAACTGCTTGGACAATTAGAATAAAATTTCTCGATCTTTCTCCCCTTTTTCATACTTCTACCATTCCCCTCTCTGTCCCTTTCCCTCCTTTTCCTTGCTTTGGTTTGCTTGTGTCTCCTTGAAATTGGCCTCCACTAAAGCCATAGCAGCTTCTGGGTTTTAGTTTCCAGAGGGCAGCAGTGATGAAATGTCTTGGATGATCAGGGGCCAGAGAAAACAGCCTTCCTCTGTTCCATGACCATCACTGAGGTGCCCCATGGCTGCACCTGCCTGCCCAGGTACCACTTCTCAGCAGGTGAATAAAACATGCAGGGAAAGGGGAAAATATTGGTCACCCTCTCTGCTTGCCCCTGCGGATGTGAAATCACAGCTGGGCTGTCCTGAGCCTCTGCTCCTTTTCAGATACGCAATAAAAGTTTGTTCAAACAGATTATACAACTTTCAATTCAGCCCTTTTAACTATTGAATTAAAGCTAAAGAGCCTGCCAAGGGAGGCGGGGAAGCCAGATTGGAGGGGGAGGAGGTGAGAGGTGGGAGAGGGGGAAGCAGAGAGAGGAGTGTGGAAAGTCTTAAAGCCAAGAAACTTGAAGAAATTGGGAGGGGGGGGAGTTAGTAAAAGAAGTAAGAGTTATTTTCAGATCATTCTCTCTGTAGTTGGCATCATTTTTAATTAGAAACTACTTTTTTTTTGGTACACACTGGAGAGAATTAGTTAATAAGCCATTGTCTTAGCCTTCCTCCCCCCCTACTCAAAGCCCCCCCACAATACTGAGGGAGCCTTTTCAAAAATTGTGGCAGCGTTGCAGGGCACGCTCCGCTGGAGTAACATCTCTTGCTCTGAGGGCAGAGCGGGTTGCTCTCGGCAGCATCCAGCCCCTGGCATCATCCCTGATAGCCCGCCTGGAGCTCAGTGATAGCCTGGCACGACATGTGCCCTCCCATGTCATCTCACGTGGAGACATCATTCACTCCTGCTGAGCGCATTTCTGGAGACAGTAGCTAGAGGTCCAGTTCTGCTGTCTAATATTAGATATAGAGAAAGCTTCCTAATGTTTTTGGCAGGCAGAAGCCTGGCAAGAGCAGTTCTGGCTCTCCCACTTCTCCACTCAAACCTCTTCAATAGCTTCTGTATCTGTTTGATTCATTTGGCTGTTAAATGAGTGAAGCGATGGGTACGAGGCTTGAAAGTTTCTTTATAGCTGTTATCTTGAGTAGGCTCATTTGCTGGAGTCAGTCAGAGCATCAGTAAAGCACATATCCCAGCAGAGGATCCAGCCCGCTGCATTAAATTGAGGCTAAATAACGCTTGTTATCAGTGTCTCCTAGCATGTGAGATCACAAATCAGGCTTTATATGTGTAATAGAACGGTTTAAATTTCCTCAGAAACATATTGCTGATTGAAAGAAGGTGGATGGATAGGGCTGAGCCGGGATGTTGCACACCATTTTAGCTCAGGAAACAAAAACACTTCAATTCAAACATTCAATTAAACTAAAGAAAGAACTTAGGTAGGTGGAATATAGCTACTTGCATTTGGCACAGTACATGGGATAATACCTCTGCTACTGTCAACTGAAGTGGTTTTGAAGATTGGGAATGGCCAAGATTTTCATTGGTGGATGGACTTTTTGGTTGGATAAAAGCTAATTTGCACATTTTTTTTTTTTCAAGTCTTTTTTAAAAGGAAAAAGTTTAGATTTCAGCTTTTTGACTTAAACTGGGGGGTGCTTCACATTGACATTGCTGTTTGCTGAAACATGGTGATATTTGATAGCAGAGCACTAAGAAAAGCGAATTAAGCCAGTTTGTTTCTTTATAGGAACTTAAGAGGCCTGGGAGCCAAATGCAACTAATAACCACTGCACTCTGTAACAGTAGGAGGGGAAGGGAATCTGGCCTTTTCAGTAAAATGATGTCTGATGAAGGAAAGCCAAGGTCTAGTGGGAAAACCGTCTCCAGCCTTAGATAAAATGCTACTGTTTAACCTAGTCATGAACTGTACTAATTCTATTACTATTGGTACAGCCCTACGGTAAACCATAAATTGCAGTAAAGCAGGTCCTTTCTAGAAGAAAAGGTGCTTTTATACCCTTGCATTTACTGCTTTGGTCTCACTTTGTACTAGAAGTTGTATCAGTAAAAGGGGGAACTTGTTTTGTGAGAACCTGCCTTTAATGTTCTGAGAGAGCTCTTACTACTTCCAGCTTCAATATCCAAGGTTCTCTCACCACCCTCAACAATTTTTCCTTAATGAAATGAAACTTTTCATTATTGCAAATCTAAGAAAACCAAAATCTATTTTTAAAGAGATTCCATGTTTATTTGTTTCAGCATAATCACGTATGATAGTGAGCACGTTGCCCTCCCCTGCTTCCCCTCCAGCATGGATGGTTTTCACATTGTACAATGTGTATTTCACTACACATTTTCGGAAGCCAAGATTACAACAATTACCAACCTTTAATTCACTGGAATCCTCTCCTGAAACCTGACATATCTATAAAAAAAATAAAATAAAAAAATAAGGAAGGCAAATTTGACCAATACTACCTTTACACATTGATAGATAACAAGAAGAAGCCAGGGCGAACAGCTTTTTTTATTTAAATTTTTATTTTAATGAGCCTAATGAACAGTAATTTCTACTGAGAGCCGTGTAAGATTTGTGACTGAGAGAAAATGATGAGTGCAAACCCCCTGTAGAGCGGCAATTGCTGCTCACTTGGCCACACAGATTTTTGCCCTGTTTTGCCCCTGCTCAACACCATAGAGGAAGGTGGAAGGATAAGGACAGCAGAAGGATTTCTCCATTATCTTTCCCGACTTTCCTTTGATCAATAACCCTGTCTTGCTGACCTGTTTGAGAGCAGACTGTTGATGTCTGCTTGCTGCCTGCTGATGGCCTGTTTGTTCCCATCTCCTGCTCTGAGAGCAGCAAAGGGGTGGAGGAGCTACTTCTGTGTGTTTTGATGCTGCTAATAAAGAGCTGCGTTAAACTGCATCTTCTAGATGTCTGGATACTACTTGAAAACTTGGCTTTTAATAAACTGGGCTCTCATGAAATAGAATTAGGTCACTTGCTAGACTTTTTAATTAAGGCTCAGAACCCGTATATAAAAAAATTAAAAAAAAAAATAAATTTTGAAACTTAAAAATTGTTCCTGCGGGTTATGTGTGGTTGGGAGGGATGGAACAACCTTTGCATTTCTTCTCCATCATGTATTTACATTCAGTATTTGCAGCAAAGACCTTCTACAAGGGGTAAAACCTTCTGAACTTGCCTAGTTTGTACTGAAGTTGAACCATACAGGAGTGTTGAAAGTTTTGAGAAATCTGCGGTATACAAATCAAATTCCTACTTACTTTCAGTTGGATTGGGTGTGCAAGGCCTAAATCCTCAATACAGACAAGTTTCCTCACTGCCCAGAACTCAGAGAAACAACTCAGGGAAACATTACCTGAAACATGCATGCTATTCCTAGATGCATTTTTTACTAATTTTTGCTGGTTCTTTGCTTTCTTTTCGATGCAAGTAGATTGTGTCAGCAAATAATGAGCGCATGGTGAAAACACCTTTCTCTTTTATAATCTCAGTTTTGTAAAGACGTGTTTATATGTAAAAAATAATAAAAAAAACCCAACAAAAAACAAAACCCACCAAAAAAATCACCAACAAACAACCCTCAAAAAAACCAACCTGTGAAAATAACTTGTGGTAACAGGCACGGGGATGAGGGAGGGGTACATAACAGTTTTTCAAACCGCGTAAACTTATTATAGTTCAGAATACTGTTGTGCATGTGATTAACAGCAGTCTGTCAGACAGAAAGAAATAGCTGTGGGGAAAAAAAAAAAAAAAAAAAGTCCCTCCTGATTGTTATAGGAAGAATCCAGAGTCAAGAGCATTTTGTACATACACAAGGGCAGTAAAACTGCGTAAGATCACTTTAGAGCATTCATGGCGGACTTGAAAGCTGGGGGACAGGCTGAGGAAAAACTGCAAGCATAATAATAATAATGAAAAAAATGAATAGTCTGTCTCTCGGAGAGGCAAGGTGGTTTCTCTGAGATACTCCTCGTGCAGGAGGTGGAGCGGGGCTGTGGTTCTTGCTGCAGAGGCTGATTCCTCCTGGCACAGTTCCTCACACGGACAAATTTCTCCAGTCTTGTGTAGGCGTGTGGAATTGCAAGTGAAGGGAAGGAGAAGGAGAGGGAGGAATTTTACCCAGAAAGATCTGAGAGATTTTACTTGTCTATGGGCTATGTGATTGGGCCACCACGTTTTGAGGAAAGTGAGACTTTTGGGACTGTCAAATATGTCAGTGCACCTCTGCAAGCACTTTGTAAGTGTTCAAGGTAGTCTGTGGCTTTACCCTTTACATTTTCACGCACAGTGGAATATACATGTGACTCAACCAGCTTACAGAAGCCTGAAAGACATATCAGGTATGGAGACTGTGAGCAACTAGACATAGCCATTTTTCTCTAAACTTTACATTACAGCTCTCTACCCAGTGCACATGAGCAGCAGCAGTTTATAGCCTACCTGCTAAAATAATCATAGAATGGCTTGGGTTGATCAAAACCTTAAAGAACATTGAGTTCCACCCCATTGACCTGGGCAGGGACACCTCCCACCAGACCAGGCTGCTCCAAGCCCCATCCAGCCTGGCCTTGAACACCTCCAGGGATGGGGCAGCCACAGCTTCTCTGGGCAACTTGGATCAGGGTCTCACTGCCCTCTCAGGAAAGAATTTCTTCCTGAGATCTCATCTAAAACTCCCCTCTTCCAGTTTAAAATCATTACACCTTTCCCATGGCTCCAATCCTTGATCAAGAGTCCCTCCCCATCTCTCCTGGAGCCCCTTTAAGGACTGGAAGGGTTTTTAAGTTCTCCCCAGAGCCTTCTTGTCTCCAGGTTGAACAACCCTGACTCTCTCAGCCTGTCCTCACAGCAGAGGGGCTTCAGCCCTCAGAGTATTTCTGTGGTGTCCCCTGGAACTGCTCCAGCAGGTCCATGTCCTTTCTGAAATGAGGACTCCAGAACTAGATTTAATACTTCAAGTGGAGTCTCAACAGACTGGAGTAGAGGGATAAAATCACCTTCTTCAACCTGCTGGCCACACTTCTTTTGA
This sequence comes from Thinocorus orbignyianus, assembly GCA_013400375.1. Classification (NCBI taxonomy): domain Eukaryota; kingdom Metazoa; phylum Chordata; class Aves; order Ciconiiformes; family Thinocoridae; genus Thinocorus; species Thinocorus orbignyianus. The sequence continues at coordinate 172,327 of VXBW01007433.1, forward strand.
TGGTCATAATGATCATAACCTATCTGCAGTATTCTCTCAATCTATTGGGCTATAAAAGTCCAAATATATAGATAACGAGCCTTTCAGGATACAGGTTCTTTCTGACTTAGCTTTGTGTTCTCTGTGTCAGCGCAGGCAGCACTGACCCTGAGATCCATCAGTCAAATGACAGTCATCTGAAACGGATGGTGCATGGGTGGATACAGCCTTTGCTAGCTGTTAAACCTTATTCTGGTTGTACATAACGTAATGTACTAGGTGTAATGCTGGATTGACATCACATGTGCCTTAATGACCATGGTTTTCCTGGTTTTATAATTTAAAATGTCTTACAGTTCGAAGACAGAAGGGAAATTAAAAAAAAATAAAATGGTTATCTTCTTTGGTAAATCCCACAAAATCTGGTAGTGGGTGCTTTGCAGCCCAAATGACATGGATCTGCCTATCACTTTTTGTCAGAATTACATGTTTTACTCACCTTAGTTGTAATGTAGAATTTATCCAACACAAACATTCTGGTAATTTAAGACTGCATTATGATACTGCATTAAGATAGGACTCTCCCCACCTTTCCCAAGCCAAAGGAAGATATAGGCATGAGTCAAATAATTAACAGGGATCCAAATATTTAACCTGCATTTTAAGTTTTACTAGTTCTTAGTAATATAAAAGGGGTGATAATGCTGCTGCAATTCTTTCATATCCACAAACAAAAAAATCAGTGAGCTGAGTTCTGGTTCTCATATTTTATATATCATAAGATGTATGTATGAGGCAGATCCTTCTGGTTATTGGAATAATGTAGACAGAACTGTTATCTGAGATGAGATGATGAGATGAGATGGTGTGAAGTGCACTCAAAATGGAAAAAGTAGTGATATTGCCAAGTACTGGTCATGAAGTATAAGATACCTGGGAAAGCTGAAATAGAGTAAACACAAGAAGCTGTTAGTTCTTTCCAAGGAACCTAGAAATGTCCCAGGTAAGTGCCTAGGGCAAGTACGAATCCTTTGTGCTAGTTATGTGCTGAATGACTGCATTCGGCTGGCTGAGAAGCTCTCATCCACTTAGATTTATAGCCACTTGTGAAGGCTTATCTGTGTGAACTTATGGTTTAGCCTTATTCTTGAGCAGCATTCATTCATCACATGAAGGAAAAGCCTAACAATGTGGGTCATTCCGAGTATCAATATATTATAAATTGACTGAAAATTGACGAAAACCAGAGCTGAGACTTTCTCAAGGCAAGCATTCAGCTCTGCTGCTCCCCTCTATGGGAGTCCAAATCTGGCATATGCAAGCCAAGGTCGGCTGGCTTCTTCTCTTATTCCTGTCACTGTGAACCAGAGGTGAGTCAACCACAGGTAATAAAGGCTGTACTGATGTCTAATTCGGGCAAGAGGAAACTAGGGTGTGGTTTCTCAATTGCCCAAATCTTGCACAAGTTTCTCAGTTTAAAAATGACATTTAGTGTGACTGGGGACCATGAAAAATCACCCCAGTCTTGAGAAAATGGATAGAAATTTTTCTGTGATTATTACCACCAGGAACCAGGTATTTTTTTATTATTTTTTTTTTTTTATTTTCAATTTATTTTTTGGGTTGAGCTCTATTATATTTGAAATCTTTAGAGAGTACTCCCTATAAAGTAACCTCTACTCTCAGGTACTCTGTATAAAGCTCCGTGCTGCAGGTCACAAAAGGAAGGATATATACAGGCTTTGTTTCATTGTTCAGATTTCCATCTGCATGTACAGCATGAGTGGGTGTAAATCATCACAAATTCTGATTTGGTGCACAGTCTTGGAAAATCTACAGCTTTGTAAAAGGAACCTGCGAGTTGTTGACAGCCAGCTCTTTCTGGCACTTGATGGGGAAAAATCAAACAAAATCAAGACATTTGAGAGGATAGTATAATATGGTAGAATAATCAGCTCCTCTCCTAGTGCTTAGCTTTTCTCTTAATGACTGGAGTGATTTGTCGTTATGCTGGGGCAAATTTGTTGAGTTTGCACCAGGATGATGCAGCTGCTCATCAGCCATTGCTTTCAAACAACAGCAGCAAGAGCAAGCCAAAATGAATGATAGCTTTAATTCCTGTATTCTGCAACCTGTGGATTCAGGATAGGAAAAAATCATTTATTGGCACAGAGGGTTTCACCTCTGGGCTCATGTATTGGTTTAGATCACCAATGGATAAGTTTGTTGGTCCCTGTCTACCCATAGAAACATGGATGTTTGAGATGGAAAAGTATTATTAGTACATGTTTATCGCCCTTGCCAAAGCAAAATTTTCCCCTATAAATCCCTAGCAGACATTTCTTATGACAGAAAGCACCACATAACTTGGCACGTTTGAGCTTCTGCTCCAGAATACTCCAGATGTGAGGGACTGTATATGCTGTGGTTGCGAAGGAACATGCACTGGTATTTTAGGGCTGTCTTCACAGAAATAAGACTTCCTTGAGCAAAAACCAGCAGGGTTGTGCCCCCGTGTTTTGAGGTTTGCTGCGTGGATGTAAGATAGGTTACACGATTCGGTACAAGCGTAGATCTGGTTAGTTTTATTAGTCCCTCCTTTTCATGAATGTCAAATTCAAAACAGAGATATGGGAGAAGTAATCCTCTGAAAATTCCTAAAATAAGGCAGCTTTCATAGTGCGACCTGAAAAAAATGATAAATATCCAAGGGACAGATACTTTTTGTTTTTACATATTATTTTTTTTCCCTGGATTTCATAAATCAAGAAAGGCAGCAAGATAAAATGACAGAAATGACAGGTTAACCACTGTTCTGGTTTTTTTTTCCATCTCTCTTTTCTTTTCTGTATTAGTTTGTTGGATTTTCCCCCCCCGCCCCCCTCATTTTTTTAAAATGGTTTCATTCTCTTCTGTCGTTTCTATATACCAGCTACACGACAATGCCATTTTTTCCTAAAGCATAGTTTTAGGAATTGGAGTACATTGTATGCATAACTAGAGACAGAAAAAGGTTTGATTAGGTGATTAATCACCGTTCTTCACCTCAGGCCAAAATTCAGATGACTAAACCCACATTTTAAGCGTACAACTTCTGAAACTCAAATCCTTTCCAGCCTGCTTTTTCGGAAGAGAAGCCCTTCCTGCCTTCCGGGCATGGTTGGGACTGGGCGAGACTTTTCACTTCTGAGAAATGCTCTCTAACACATTTAAGCCCCTCTGACATTTACAGTAAGCATTTCCACACTTTGTTATCTGTGATGATATGCTGGACTAGGGATAAACGGTAGGAAAACATAAGGGCTGGTGCACAATACATGTATGCCTACTGCAAAAAGGAGTTGGAGGTACAGCTACTTAGTTTAGCGTGAAGCAATGCAATAGCTTCAGGAGAAGCAACTTCACTATATACTTAACCTGTTTCTGGGTAGTTGAGGAGGTTCTTACGGGAAAATTCATTCAAGCTTCTCTTAGGCAAAATGGAAATTTGAAAATGCTTTTCCTGCCTTCTGCTCTTGTGTTACGAAAACCTATTCGCACAGGTATCTGCACCCTGCTGTACAAGCCAGGATGACAAGGGCTTTTTAAACCAAACTCATAAAGGACACCCACAGGGATAAAACGGCCACCTCTTTGGTGGCAGTGAAATCTACAAGTTTGGAAAAACTGATGCAGACCATAATTTAGCAACGAGTTGGATGGTACCTACCCAGAGGGCACCGTTTACAGGAGTTCTGTCATTCTGTTTTGTAGATCCTTCACAGCTTCAAAGCAGGTCTCACTGTGCAGCAACTATTAAAATTGAGCCCTTCTCAATGGTACCATAGTAAAACTTGAAGTAAATCTTGCAATTGTTCCAGTTTTTGTCATCCCCTCCCCCCCCAGTTCTTCTACACTTTCACTTCTTTCACTTCTTTTGTTGTGAAGCTAATCACAGTTCCATATGCATACTGTCTCAATGGTAATAAAGAATTCAACAACAAAACCTAGTGCATCATACATTGCTTTGGGATGCAGTGTTCTAGTAGAGGGGGGAAAGGCTCACTGTCGATACATGCTATTCAGCAGTCAGTGACATTCTTAAATGGCATTATTGCATGACATACCTGTAAAAGCAACAATTATTTTTTTTTTTATTATTTCTCCTATGTGTTTGTTGGATTTTAATTAAAAAAAAATAAAAATGAGTAAATGAAAAGTGTTGGATTACTTCCCATCCCAACAGCAAGAGGAAAATAAACCCAATCCCCGCAACTGCAGCATGAAGGGCTATATTATGTATTTATATACTACTGAATGGGGCTGCCTGGGTTCATTGACCCCAGTCTGGCTGGTGCTAAATGTACAGAAATAAATCCATCCCCAAAAGATTGCAATCAAAGGATAAAACAAGAAACAGATGGCTGGTCCTGCATGGGGAGTGTTAAAAATAAGAGGAAATTGACTGGCACAGTAGGCAGTGGTCTCGGCACACCAGCTGCTTAACCATGGACAATTTTTTTTAAAGCATCATGGTAGTGGAGAATTTTTAAGGTTAGTTCTGAAATGGGAAAATGAAGTGGTTCTTCTTGTTTACAGGCAACCCCATGTTCTCATGGACAACAAGACTACAGAGCACCAAGGAAATGTGTGTTGCTGGTTGGCTGGAGTTGTTGACACCAGTTGTTGTACGAGGAGTGGTCACTGTGTCAAGGTTGGAGTGCAAGATGAAGATCACAGCAGGTTAAAGAGAGGTGAACAAAATGGACTACAAGGAAGGTGATGTTATCAAAACGGTGGACTGGGGACAACTTTGGGAGAGTAATAAATCTCTACTAGCTTTAAGTAGACACAACTGACTTCAATGTTGACCTGGCCTTGATTAGAGCATTCAAGTTGGGAAGGGGGAAAGTGAAGAAAGCTCTTCACTGCAAGATGGATAAGAGAAATCTGCTGGTAAACTGCCATTCTCTGGTGTGTATTTATTTGAAACATATAAACCTCTGGAAAGTAGGCACCACAGCAGCAGCACTGTACCTTTGACTGTAGTCATAAAAATGTCACCATCGCTGTTATAAAGTACCCCAGGATCATGAGAAGGCAGATATAGTGCAAGGAAAATTATTCACATATTTCTAACCCTGACCTCTTTGTATGCAACTTAAAAAAATAATAACCCTGTTCTCCTTAACTAGTGTTTTTTTGTGGAGCTCTGCTGAACTTTTTTATTGTTTTGCTTTGCTTCAGAGCTTTTTCTCTGGTAAGGGACTATCTAACCCCTCGTTCTTCCAGTACGTGGCACAGGATGATGTCTGCCTGAGAATCCAGCAGCTACACAAAATTGGGTCAGGTAGCATGAACTATTTTTAAAATTATAATCTTCTTTTTCCTTCAGTTCTGCTACTTCCAGTAGGTATTACAGTCTGTTTTAGTAGTAAACTGGCTTATTTCAGTCAGTGCTGTATAGACTTAATTCTCTGGAAAAAAAAAAAAAAAAAAAAAAAAAAAAAAAAAAAAAAAAAAAAAGGAAAAAAAAAAGATGTGCTTCAGAAGTCTGAAATACCCAGATCTCTCCTAATTGGTGAAAGAGAATGCTGAGTATGGATGGCAGATGTTTGCTTAATTAATATCCTACTGGGTTAATCAGCAGAACCTTGGGAGCTGCTATGAGACTTTTGATGTGTTCAGAGAATCCAAGCCTTGATCTATAGACTTTAAACTCGTATTCATAACTGCTCTAGCTATTTGCCTATGTGATACTTGCAAATAGGAGAGAGTCTTCAGTCAGAAGTCGTCTTTTGTATAACCTAATTCTGTGAACATTTCAATGACATTTGTGTTCAAAATTTACAGTAAATCTTGCATGCAAATTGAGCTCCTCTCTAAATTTGAGATTTCTTACAGGTTTTAAAAAATTGACTTATTCACAGTTCAGAATGTTTGCCTTTCAATCTCCTAAGAACTCAATACACTATTTTTAATTTTGTGAAGTCTGTGTTTTACCATAAGTAGGTTTGATACTTAGAAAATTTGTCACGGACCTAATGGCACTCATTAGAACCGCATGTGCTCTCACTGAAAATAGAGCTAAGTCAGGAGGCGAAATTGCTATCTCTCTAACTTTCACAAGCTGAAAACTTGGAAAAAGGCAGTCATTTATCAGTTTTTTTGTTTTCACATAAGTCTTTCTGTATCTTCTGAAAGCTAAAAATTTGAACTTTTCACTGAAATAACAATGAAATGGGATGAAGAAAAATTTTTCCATTTCTCCTTCTGAATGTCTCATTTTGCAAATACCCATCTTATAAACATTCAAATTTTAATCAATTAGCATCTTCTGGAAAATGCTGAAGGCTCATCCCCACAAACTCTACTTATAATCTTCCTTATACAGCTGCATATGGAGAGGGGTGAGGCAGTTCAGAGTGAGGAATACTGCAGAAAAACTGCTTTTGTGCCCAAGTCAGCGATGGCTCCACTCTGCAGCAAACCACTTCTGGGGTTTAAAAGTGTCATGGAAAGCTCATTTAGTGGCTTGGACTAACCTCCCTTTCTAACCATGCCTTCCTAACAAAATCCTTAGCCTCGTCCTTTGAATGCTACCATGATACTGCAGTATGAGTTCATATGCTGCTGCGTGATACCAGGGTATGGAAAAGCAAAATTTGGCTGTTATCTAGGTCATCGTTTCTTCTTGGAGGAAACTCACACCTGTAACTAAACTCTCTGGAGAAAAGGACTGGGCACAAGGCAAGGATGTGCCACAGCTTGAGAATAAAAGAGGGGCAGTGCAGAGCCCTCCTTTTGAATAGCTCAGCCTCACTTTGCCTTACACAGGGCACTTAAATAAGGGATCTAGCCTCTTTTTATATTTTTTTTCTTTTTTTTTTCC
>VXBW01007433.1:194899-208475 GCA_013400375.1 Thinocorus orbignyianus
TTTTTTTCCTTTTTTTTTTTTTTTTTTTTTTTTTTTTTTTTTTTTTTTTTTTAATTTGAAATCAGATGTTACTGCAATCAGTCACTTTATGATAAGTGGTAAGTTTTTGGTTTTGTTGACCCTAACTCACTCTTCAAAGGCACTGTGACTGAAAGCATGACAGCTGAGTAATAACTGCAGTCTCCTTAATGTTACCGTGAACTTGAGTAAGATCTATGAAATTATCAGATCATTAGTGGTTTACCATGTTCTTTTTTTGTGAACCTCAATATGTGCTTGCATTTCCCAGCATTGCAATATCTCTTCTATTAACACTTTTGTATATAATGTTGTTGTAAGTACTTTGCGTATGTTATTCCTTTGAGTTCACAGACACACAAATAAGATTTTGCCTTTGAGTTTGTGCACACACACACACAAAAAAAACAACCCAAAACCAAATAAGCTTTCCTTGAGAGCAAGGTATCCAGGTTCTTGTAATATGTTACCAGAAGAAAGCTAAAAAAAGAAAGCTGCAGAAAACGTTTGGGTGGAAAGATGATGAAATCAGTACCAGACGGGCGACTGTTGTGGTATCATTTTCCTTTTTTTCTCTTGAGGTCTTCAGATTCATTCATGTCATTTGCTCTTGTGTCAACTGGCATACATTTCTTAGTTACAAATAGCTCTAATGGGAAATTTTGATTTTGAATGCATATTGATAGAGAGGTTTGAATTGCACTTAATTTGGGGACCAAGCAGAGTGATTAAGAGAGAAAAGAACATTCCTGATCCGTGAGATTTTTCAGATGAACTAAACCAGATTTGCAAATCATATGGTCCTTGGTAATGTGTCTATTCAAGCAAAAATACAACACCAAAAATTACCCTTTGTTCTAAAGATTAAAAAATGTATTCTGCATTTCATAGGTCATGGCTGTCATGCTCCATTTCCTGATATAAACANTGGGATGGGTAAACCCTTTTTTTTTTTTTTTTTTTTTGGTTAAATTCATTAGTAATGAGATCGCCAGTGTGTTATGCTGGCAATTAAAACCTGAAATCACTGCACCACTCGTTTTCAGTGGTATATGAATGTTTGTATTTTCCCTTGACAGTTCTTCTAGTTTGATTATTTTCAAATATTTTGAAATTGAAATTCAAAGCAAAAAATGTAAACAGTACACAACCCACTAACAAGCACAAAGATCTCAAAGCTATTGGCAAATTCTTATAATGTTCACTACTGACTTGACACATGGATGTCAGAGATCAGACATACCTTTCACTTACATCCCCTGAAACTCTGCTGTCATTGTTTGTCATATATACCAATTACCTTCAAAAACCAGAAAATTGAAAGAGATTTGTTGAAAAATAGCAGGGATATTCTTCATTTTTTTTTTTCACTTTCAAACTAGATCTTGCTTTTTAGGCACCTGAATAACCAAGATAGGTCAAATGATTATTTTAAAAAAAGCGGTAGAGACAAGTACATTTTTGCTTGTATAAGTTTAGATGACTCATATGTACTGTAATAACACAAAGATGTTTATCATGTCAACTCTTTTATGTGTCAGAATTGGAACTAGTTACATGAACAACGAATGAAAAAAAAAAAAAAAAGTTGTCAATAATACAGGGAAATTATTGACCTACTTGTGGCAAGGGGAAGACTATGGTAAAGATTGTTTTTAACCTGATTTTGCAGAACTGAGATACACTATCACTTAAACTCAAACATCTTGCTTAAATGAGAAGTTTGAAAATATACCCCATGTTATATGATCTTAAGAAATTGGAATGTATTATTTATTTTTATCATGAGCTCTTCATGTGAGAAAGAGAACTGAGTTAGTCAAGAAATTACTCCTTGAAAATATAAAAGCATAAAAAGAGCATTTAGAGAGCGAGATGTACTTAAAAACGGGACCAGTGTTTTCCTCTGTCTCTTATATGACGAGATCCTTCCTGGTACTCAAAGGGAGAATTGAACTTGAAATTGATTATAAAATGACAGACTTTGGTGCAATGTTGACAAGGTGTGGTCTGTGTACCAGAACGGTGTTCAATTGTCTTTAAAACAAAGACTACTGAACCTCCCTCAGTAGACCCAGCTCCTGTCTCCTGTTGGGTCTGAGGACACCTGGGAGATCTTGCACTGGCAAATGACACCTGTGAATTACAGGAGGCTTGTGGGATTCCAAGTCCACCCCACATTTGAGCCGCCATGTAGATTAGGACCTTGCAGTGTGGCATAGTCAACTTTTGATCATGAGCTGTGTAATGAGCGTTCCACTCAACTGATTCTATGGGGACAGGGAACAGGAAAAAAGGCAACAATCAACCTTTTTCTTTTTTGTTTTTTTTTTTTTTTTATGTCTTACCATCCCCTGCTCCAGATGGTGAATCTTTTCCTCTTGTACTCCTCTCTCCTCTGCGTGGCTTGCATTGCAAAACCCCTAGGCAGGGTGAAGGTTGCCTTATCTCTGCTGAGGCTTTCTTCTGATCAAGTCCAACACTGCGTTTATGGGTTTGACCTGGTGTATGAGCAGTGAATGCTACACACAGAGGGTGGATGAATTCATGAAGTATCAAGAGGCTGGCTCATAAAAAACCATATGAAAACAACCAACAACAAAGTCCCAGGAAGTCCATGAGTGTGAATGGTTGTGTCGTACTGCAGTGAGTGTTCGTATTTCTCATTTGACTATTGCCATTCCTGTTCACTGAGCTGTTCAATCTACTGTATGAGCACAGGTAATGTTATAACATTATTGTGGTGGCAGCAAAAAACGTTTTTAGATAAAGCTTGCAACAACAACAAAAAATTCTTCATGTTGTTTCGAAGTGAAGCTTTCCCATGTAATTAGTAATTAATGCAAGTATTTTACAGTTATATTATGCTCTGTAAAAACAAAGACCCTTATCCTTACTTTTCATTTACTTTCCTTTACCTGTACTTCAAAATTACACCTCTGCTTCAAGAAACTACATGTAGAGGTAAACATCCAAACTATTTGTTCACTTAGAAATTTCTTTTTGCTGTTCTCCAGTTTTATGTAGGTGGGGTGTATTGCTGTTTTTTTTATTTTACTTTCATTTATTTTTAAATAAAGTAAAAAAGAATTATTCTAATATATCCTTAAGATTATACTTGGTCAGGAAGTTACTTGTTCATTCCAAAACAGTCTGTTACTTGTATTGTTCTATGTCTTATCCTGTAAACCTCCCAGGGAAAAAAGAAGAGTCAGAAGGGCTACCAAAAACATCTCAACCAATCCTACTGGTGATATGATCATAACCTAATTAGGGCATGGAGGTTTGCAAAGGTGTCAGGACTCCCAGAAGGGAGGTCAGCAGTGATGGTGTGTGAAGCTTGATGAAGGAAGTTTATAAAAGCAGTTGAGTCTTATTATATGATTCCTATCATGTTCTGCCCTCCCTCAAGTCTTCCTAGAATAGCCAGGTGATTAGGGCACTAACCCTTGGTGTTGAAGCCCAAAATTCAATGAATACTTAATACAATTTATACAAAATAGAGCTGCTCTAATAGTTGAGATTGAAAATGTTCTATCAAGAGTAATGGATAGCCTTGAGGGCTTACTGGGGAAAGGATGAAGCTTAAACCTTAGCTCTAACTCCAGGGGAACAATGGCTGAACCTGGGTCTCCTGCCTCCTGGACAATGCTCCTGTCACTGTGCCTCTTGGTTAGCCTGGTATGCATAGTATAGTCTTTCTGAACAAAACCCCTGTAGTTGCTTCAACAGATGTGTTCTCTACACATGATGCTACATGTCTTGGCATCAATAAATTGACATTTTCCAATGATTTTGTAAATGGAAAACTTGGGCACATGAAATCGGAAGGCTACTTGGGATGGAAAAAAGGACATCACAAGGTGACTGTGTTTTCTACATTGTCTCCATCTGAGTAATGATGCAGCTGCCTACTGCGAACAGTAAAGTAGACACTGCTTGTCTCAAGACATATTTAAAATGTACTTCTTTTTTATAAGCCTCTTGTACTTGCTTACTTACTTAAGTTGTTTATCTCTGACTTTGCTAATTTTCTATCCCCTCCCCAAAGTGATCCATTTTTCAGCCTTAGTTTTGCTTCCGGCATTGCCCCTGGCTTTATGCCCCTCATTAGTTGAATTTCTTCTTACTTTGCTTCTCCATCAGGAAGGTTTCTGCCCCTTCTCCCAATGAGGAATTTATCTTTTTTCTGTGTATTTAGTGAGACTTCTTAAGTTTTTCTTTTTACTCCTTATCCATAGAATCATAGGATGGTTAGAGTTGGAAGGGACCTTAAAGATCATCGAGTTCCAATGCCCCTGCCATGGGCAGGGATATCTCCCACTAGACCAGTTTGTCCAAAATGCCATCTATCCTGGCCTTGAACACTCCCATGGATGGAGAGGATTGTAATTTATTATAAATGAACCCAGAATAACAGAAAAGTGTGTACTAACAAAGGCTTGGACACTCTTTGACTGTGTAGGTGATGTTTGTTCTGATTTTACAACATGAAATTCCTCCTGCCCTGAAATCTGCTGTTCGTTGAGGTCCTTTTTTTGTAGGAAGATCTTCCCTGAAATATTTAAGAGTGCCCTGATAGCCTGAAAGTAGTTATTTCCTGGGAGCATCAGCTCATTTAAACTTACGTACTTTCAATTATTCTCTCTCCCCAGGGATGAAGGGCAGAAATATATAAGCATTTTCACAAACGTACTAGAAGACAATGTGGGAGCATCGTTGTACATTTTAACAGCCAAAATGATTTTGTTATTAATGATGAAAATTTTGTCGCTCTTGCTATGGAATTGCATGTGGCTCATGTTTTTGCCATGATTGACAGAGGATCCTTGCCCAGAGCCAGCTGTTTGCTTACTGTGCACCATGGAAAAAGCATTTGAGATGGGCCTTGGCTATCACATTTTCATGTGATGTGAACTCTCATATACATGTGCATATTACACAAAGAACAGAAGAGCTCACAGCAGCCCCAAAACGGCATCTGTTCTTTATAGTGAGATAAAGAAGCTGCAGAAGGTTTGTTGAAACTTGCTGATGCTTGTTGTCACTTAGCAGGAAGTGTTTAGGAGTTTGTGAAGAACAAAATTACAATTTGTCAAATGTTGCAAACCTCAGAGTGATTGCATATTATTTGATTTCAGTGTTGCCATAAATAGGGTTTCACTTTTTAGGATTACAAAGTGACCAACTTTCTGTTCAGTCAAATATTAGAGTTTTAGTCATTCCCCCCCCCCTCCCTGCCCTTTTTTTTTTTCTATAATCTAAAGGGTGAAGTTACCATTGCTTTAGTAACTCAGAGTATTCTTCTGCCAGCACACATTAACATGTGAAATCCAGACGTTATTTAGCCTTCTGCAGGATGACACGACAAGCCCTGTGCTGTGATGAGATGATTTTCACATATGGTGGTGGCGTCTTCTATCATGGCTAGAAGTGCCTCATGTTCTAGTCCTCCCTGAAGTACTGAAATGGAAAAATATCAAACCCTGAGGCTTGAATCAAAAGGTATTTTGGTCAACAGCAATAATTCCATTCTCTCAAATCTTCTTCCATTTGGGGCCAGCATTATCCTCCACGAAGATCTGTGTGTGTCATCTTCACCTGTGGCCCTGTGGAATAAGCCACCATTGAAAAATGTCATGTAAATGCACTGTGAAACCTGGCATAGTTTTTGACATTGGGAAAAACATCACGTGTTTTCAAACACATTTAGGAAGGAAGTTCTGCAAATAAAGGGTGAATGGGTCATTGTATATTTATGGTAAATGGTGAATACAGTTTTATGTTTAAGCAAATGTTGTTAAGCAGTCATTTTATTGCGTTTCTTCACATGTAGAAAGCCAGTGTTTATTTTCTACAGAAACATAAAACTAAATTTGTTGATCTATAAGGAATAAGTAGGAGGTGAATCCCTTTGAGAGCAGAATACAGAGAAAACAATATCTTCCAGGGCTAAACACGTTGGTACAGGCCACTGGTATATTTAAGAGCTGTGAACTAGGTTTACAGGCATGACAGAAAGACAATGTTTTACTGGACACCTGAACAAGATGCTCTGGCTCAGGGATATCCTTATCTACTCCCCTGACATCAGTCAAGGCAAAAGAACAGCCAAGAAGTAGACAGTAAAAGTCGGAGCTATGGGTGTAAGGCACTGCTTGTGAATGATTGCTGATGACTCTTTTTCCAACTGTTGTCTCAGTCTCTGCAAATGGGGAACAGATAGCAGTGAGGCTTTTACCCCCAGGGCTGGGTGATAAGGCTGCTCAAGCTCTGCTGAAGGTATTTGACCTGGAGTGTGCCTTTCGCCATGCAGTGCTAATGGGAGGGCTGCAATCTCCTAAGTGCTTCTTCTGAAGCTACCCCTTGTCACACTGAGTCATTCACCACTGCCCATAACAGCCAGATGTACTTGTTTCTCTTTACTATCAAAATTAATGGGCTGGATGGGAGCAAAAGCTGCTGCTGCATTACTGACCAGCTGAGTTTGCCTTAAATTGAGCTTTCTTCAGAAATGGAATAAAGGTAACTAAAAGTTATCCTTTCCCTGAAGCATGGAAAAGAGACTTTCAGGACAAAATGAATGTTTAGAAAACCTTCTTTTCCCTCTTCAATATCTCCAAAGTTTTCAGATAAATCTGCATTGCAGAGTCACTTTGCATCACACGAGGAAATTAAGCCCACTAGCATCTCTTATTGCAGTTTTGATTTGGAATATAAATGACTACACAACTTTTGCTGCTTATTGACTCTGGAACTGGTGGAAATAACTTCCCAGAGTAACACAGGAGAAGTTGTGTGGGGCTTTTTGTGAAGAACTACCTGCATCCTGCAGAAAACTGAGCAAAGACGAGGGAAATGCAGGGGTAACACACAAATGTCTGCAAGACTTTCCTTTCTCTTTCTCACTACAGAAGACAGACAGGCTCAGGGAAGTTCCAATGGAGACTGAAGGCAGTCAAAAAGAGAAAACGGGATAACAAGACATACATGAAGTAAAAGACACAAAAAGAACCGGCTCCCAGGAAAAATATCTAAGTTTTACATTATTTATTTGAAGATTTGTTAAAAGATTAAGTATTTTAATTTTCTCCTAACATCAGACAATTTCCAAAGGAACACATTAATTCAGAACCATAAGCAGTGGGGATGGTGGGTAAGCATTCTTCTGCCTTGAGCAGACAAATAGGCGTAGGACCAGTTCGGGGTTTAGCACCTCGCTGGTGACAAGATGGACTGTCAAGAGCCTCCATGTGGTACTTCTCTACTGCAATGAAGGATTTTCCTGTCACTTTTTAAGAACTTCTTATTCAAGCTGCTGTTTCAAGCTTCTTGGTTGCATTTAAATTCTGAAATACTCAATGCAACACTCTTTATAAGAACAAAAGTGTTTTCTTTTTTCTTAAAATTTTACTTACATTTACTTACATTTTTACATTTACTTACATTTATTACTTACATTTTCATTTTACTTACATTGCATTGGATTGTATGTTTGTACCAGGTTTCTATAAGGTTTTAGGATCACTCTGTAACATGCTTTTTTGGTATCAGCACCTACCCTCTCCCAAGAAGTTGCTGAAGTTTATAGCCAAAGTAAAAGCAGAAGCATGGTTGAAAGTTTCAAGTGTCTACGGAAAAAAATCAACTTCACCTCTAGGCTAGGATGTATGTCATCAAGTTTCAAAATGTGGTAAACTGGAAAGAAAATGAAGGCAAACGAGTGCCCAGACCTGAGTCATGTCAACATAAACCATTTCTGACTAAACCCTGACTGGACAATGCTCCCTCAAGCCAATATAAACCATTTTAAAGTTGCCGTAAACTTGTCCTTTGGCAATGAGCTAAACCAAGATGAGACATATCATGAGAGCAAAGGGATTGGGGCAGAAAGTGAGCCAAGTCTGTATGATAGCATGGATATTTGCAATTTAGAATTCATTTCCTAGAGTGTATATTTCTTGAACTGTTCCTGAAATTCAGAGGCTGCCAAACTTTGCTTTACAGTTGAGATTGTGCCATGGGAGCTAGACCAAAAGTTATATGGAACTCCAGGAAATTCACAAATCTCAGTGTAATGTATGCACTTGTTTTTCTTCACAACACTAGAAATTGACTTGCTGGAAGAGGAGTAAGGTAACGTAATTGTAACAAAACTATGAAGAATATGGCTGAGAAAATGTATACAAATCACTGCCCTTCTATTTATTTCTGATCTGTCTGCTTAATGACTGATGTACAACCAGTAGCTGTTGCGAACCTAATTAGAAATGACACATGCAGTGTACAGTACTTATATTTTGAGGATGCTAGCAGCTTGCTAATTTTCTCCAGTGTATTAGTGTACTAGCTGCACGGGGTTACATGTACTCCATGCATGTTAATATACTTTTTTCTCCTGTATTGGGGCATCTTAGTAAAAGCTGAATGCACTTAAGTGTGTCATATAAACTGCGCACAGATGGATCTATAATCCATCCCTGGAAAGCTGAAAATGAAGTTTTCAGGTCGTTCAGCAAGTCAAAGATCACTGAAGTTCTTTTATTGGAAGAGAAGTGCATAGTTTTCATTCTCTGCATCAAAAATTGCTGTGCAGGTTTTGTGGTCTTTCCAGGAAGAAAATTGCCTTCATAGTGAAAAGTAAATGTTTAAAGTTATAAGAAGAAAATTTAGAAGACTTGTGCGGAAATAAAGAAGTATCAGGTTCAAGTCATTCTTGTTCAGGCTGAGTTGTTTACAAAATTCAGTTGATAACTGTATTTTTAATAAATCTTCTAATTTAAAAACTGGGAAGACATTATTACAATGAGCGTTACCTGCTTACTTCTCATAAACGATGCTATTTTGTCTTGCAGATTCACTTGTAAAATACACCTAATTACTATTAGAACAATATATATGAATGATTCAGAAACTTAGATGGCACAATGATCAATATTAAAGTCTTATGAAAAAAAAAAAAGGAAATTAAGTACTTCATAAAAAGGAGACTAATGTATCTTTACCTAAAATAAGTTAGAAGTATACTTATACTTTACAGTGTTGGCTGGTGCATCTACAAATCCTTGCCCACTGTAGTACTCTGTTGTTAATTATTTATTGTGATCCTTTCCCTTTCCTCAATTCCTGGTAATGCGTGAAGGGCTGTTATCTTCACAAAATTTAACTTGCTGACATTCACATTGACTGTGCTATATCAAACCTCTGCACCTTGGGGTGGTGCCTTCAAGGAGTGAGTTGTGTGGCTGGTAGATAGATTCTGAGGTACCTGCAGTGAGGACACAGAAAATTGTTAAATGGACAGCCAAGTCAGAGGGTAAATATTCTTTAATGACATGTCCCCATCTTAGAATCGTCTTACAGATGGTCTTACAGACTTCTTTGCTGTGAGGGTGGTGAGGCACTGGAACAGGTTGCCCAGAGAAGCTGTGGCTGCCCCATCCCTGGAGGGGTTCAAGGCCAGGCTGGATGGGTCTTGGAGCAACCTGGTCTGGTGGTAGGTGTCCCTGCCCAGGGCAGGGGGGTTGGAACTGAATGGTCTTGAAGGTCCCTTCTAATTCTAACCATTCTATGATTCTATGACCTATCACTACGATGATCTGCTGAAAACGGGGGTGTATCATCATGTATGTGCCTAATAGGCAAGCTTCAGGGAACCAGTGGGAGCGCCACCTGTGTATCTCCTGCCTCCTTCCCCTTCCCTTCTCCCCGAGATCCTTGGAGGCTGTCCTGGTTTGAGGTAAAACAAATCAATTTTCTGATTTACAATTTTACTTTTTTAACTGGGGCTCTTCTAGCTAACTAAACTCTGATGTTACAACACATGGTTCAGAAAATTGTTNTCCTGATGCCTGCTGGTGATATGATCGTTATCCTAGGATCCTGATATGGTTTTGTATATACCGCATCTATTTTATGATTTCTTCTTACTTTAATTTTAGTATTGATACTTCATTAAAGTAGTTTAGTTCATTCTAAGCTCCTAAATCCCTTCCTCTCCTTTCTTTCTGGGGGGAGGAAGGGCCATCTGTCAATTTGGTTTCGGTAAATTTGGCTGAAACCACAACAGAGGCTATTACAGTGTGGGAAGGGCATCGACAGTCTTCAAAAGGGGAAATCCTGCTATAATCTCCTTCATTAATCAGAGAAAAAAAAAAAAAAACAAACATGCCAAACCTGAACACTGTGTTGTCTAGGCAATGGTAGGTAGAATTCTGCTTTTTGGTTATTTTCTGACATTTACTAAGGGTTGGTTGACTTCAGGACTGCCATTCCAGAGCCCCATGAGCTCAATTGGTGTTTTTCCAGTTGGACTTCATTCTCCAGTTGGTCTTTGCCTCAGACTCTTTTCTTTCGTATATCAGCTACACTCGTGGGCTGTTTCTATGCATAAACAAGAGCTGTGCATAGCACGGGTGAGCTAAGGACAGAGCAACAAACCTTAACTCTGAGTTTCCTGGCTGCTCTCAAAGCACTAGTGTTTTTTTAACATCTTTTCCTATTTCATGAGCATGCAGCCATAGACATAAATATAAATACGTCTGTCTTTGATAAATTAAAATCCTAACAGGTGTGTGAATCCTTGCCAAGATAGTTACGAGCTGGTCAGTATATATATTGCTTGCACTTGGAAGTGGTACATTAGAGAACGCTCGACTGTTTCACTGCTTTATAAATAGATGGATTTGGCATTTCTGCAATCATCTGAGGAGGGTAAGAAAGTAATAGATGGATAAAAGTAAGTATAGATCATGTTTCAGAGTCTCGCAGATGAAATGAAATTATTCCACAACATGTTCGTTCCTGTTATTAGCTTTCCCGTTTTCTTGTGTCATTTTAGGTTCATTAGAAGCAGCAAGAGAGAGGAAAGATGTTGAAGTGCTGCGGGTGCTAGTCCTGGACCTCAGAGACCCCAGATCAGTTTCCTTTTCTGCCATAGACTTCCTGCATGACCTTGAGCATGTTTGTTAGTCTGGTTGACATCCAAAAAAGCACTTAGGAACCTACAGCGTAACAGAAGCTTAATTTAGGTGTCTTTGTTCAGGGGAGTGCTCCACAAAAATTCAGCCCCACTTAGGTGCCCATGAGAGAACATGGATCACCATGGCTTCAGCTAGAAAAGACGAGACAGACAAAGATCATTTAAACGTGTTCAAAGGCACCACTGGGCTGAGAATAGAAGTGACCTCACTTGTAGTCTATTTAGAAATGACAAACAAGTTATATCCCTGAAGGTCCTGGTCTGCTAGGTGTCCTCTGGTTGCCCAGCATGTGCAAAGATCTTTGAGTCCAGCACAAAGTGTGGTAGTTTCGGCAACATGTATGCATTTTTTTTTCAGTCTGGGAAGGAGAAAGGCCTGTTGTCCACCTGTTGTACATCCTCCCAGTGGTTATAGTGCTCTGAGAAGTGGGAGGAACTGCCTTGTAGGCTCTTTCCAGCATGTGGTATTTAAGATTTACTACCTCTTACTGTGGTCTGCTCTGAGATAAGAGAAGATAACCGCTGTCCCTATTGTATTGTTATGCAGGAAGGACAACTGAGGTTCACAAGAGGGGAAAACACACATATAGAAGAAGAAACATGACAGCAAAGCCTGTGGTTAGAAGGCACAGCTCTTGGTTCTGCTTTCTGCTTCCACAGAAAATGTTTATCCATTTTACCCAACGACTGCAGAGCAATGTGGGGAAACTGTCACTGAAGCAAGGTGCTGACAGGTTTTGTGTTCACAGCAAAACATCAGAGTTTGAGCCGGGGGACAAGAAGATCTCAGAGATCTTTTCTGAGTTCGTAGAGAGACGGATCACCTTCAGAGAGGACAGTCCTTTGTAACATGTAGCCTGTTGTTCTGTGGTTGGTATGGACTGTTTAATCACAACTCCTGTCACCTTCCATCTGCTTCTGGATGTACTTCTCTACCTTCCCTCTGAGGTGAACCTTGGGAAGAGACCATTCTTGGGTTCATGTTTAGTCTGCGTCCACTGCTCATTCATGTACCAGAGCCCTGAGCTCTTCCCTCCCAGGACCATATGCTCGATGTGCTATGCTCTAGCCAAAACTTGTTTTAGCTACTCTCTCTTCTGGTGGGTCATTTTGCACTATGTCCTTCAACAAGACACACCTTTTCCCTCACTGTTACTTTGGTAATTAAGAAACTGTGAAAAGTCTGGGGCACAAGTTTAAACTCTTCAGATTTAGGAGGGCTACTCCTTTTGCTCTACACTTACCTCTTGTCATCCTGCTGTGTCCTTGGCTGCTTTTATAAAAATTCCTTTTCTTCATCTGAGTATTTGCTTTGTCTTAGTCTATTCCCAGATTTGCAGTCCTGAACCTGCAGAGATACCAAACTCAGAGATGCTCTTAGGCAGGACAGATAGGATTTGAGAAAACCTTCAAATTCAATGTTTTGTGTTGACTGTTGAGAATCTTGTTCTAAAAGTTGGATCTACTCTTTGTTCTTTCAAGAACCCAAGCCTGGGAATTACATGGCAGGGCTGGTTGCTGAGTCATAATTATGCTGCTCTGTCTCTGGGACTTTGACCTGTAAATTGAGGATGACATAATTTGCACTAACAGTAAGTATGTGAACCTTGTTTTTGGGGTGGGACAGTGTCATTCAACCCCTATATGCTGCTTGGGTATCAGAGTAACATGAGCCACGTAGGAAGGAAGGGCTGTCCATTGAAACTGAGAGAGCTGCATTTGCTTACATTGTAAAATAAAATCCCTTTCCTTCTCTTTCCAAGCATTTCTTGGCCTAACATAGCATGGAT
Organism: Thinocorus orbignyianus; assembly: GCA_013400375.1. Classification (NCBI taxonomy): domain Eukaryota; kingdom Metazoa; phylum Chordata; class Aves; order Ciconiiformes; family Thinocoridae; genus Thinocorus; species Thinocorus orbignyianus. Next base: position 207,689 of record VXBW01007433.1, read on the forward strand.
AGAAATCAGCCAAGGTTCTGGTATACAGCAAAGGGCCTGTTTACTACATGAACCTTCCAAGTGATCTCAGAAGGATGAACTGCCCTTTGCAGGTGGTCTTGACCTCCAGTTTGCTGCAGTTGCACTTGTAAGTTTATGAGGCATGTTTGGCTATCTCTGCACCAGGCTTTGCCACCGGGGTTGCTTCAGAATATTACATATCATTTGGTGTGGGTCCTTTGTTAAGTGGGCTTTTGAGTGGTCCCTTCCAGACCAAGAGTAAACAAAAAGATGTCATCTTTTTTTTCTTTTTTTCTCCCCCTGCCCCCGAGTAATACAGAGAGCTCTTTGGTTAGACATTATAGAGCCAAAACACATCACACATTTTAATAACACACTTGCTCATAGTAGCATAATTTATACACCCAGATGGACTTTGAAATTAAACTGGACAAAAGACCAGGAAATGTTCTGTGGGGAATGAGCCTTCACTGGCAGGAATGTCTCATCTAATAGTCACTTTCCATTTCTGATGTCCATGAATCACAATTCCAACACATATACCTTAAACACCAATATTTGAGAACCACTTGGCAAGCATATGACCAAACTGAAAAGTATTTCATTATGAATATCAGGGGATCAAGGTGATTTCAAGATTAAATCACTCCAGAGAGCAGACAATAATTTCCTTACATATTTTATTCTAACCAAAACACTATGATCTTGGGTCAAGATATCAAATAATATTAGCCCTATGAGAATTTTGGAATGAAAATTGGTAAATGTGGAGCATTCCTTCTATTCT
>VXBW01007433.1:224336-236266 GCA_013400375.1 Thinocorus orbignyianus
AGAAAGAGTGCAAAATATTCCATTACATGCTTTTCTTCTGTCCCCATAGGAAGATGTCTCAGTGAGTAGTTTCACACCTTGAGCAACGCCTTCACTGAGACCTAACCTTTTCCTGCAGACAGCACTACTCATGAAACACCTTCTTCTGGGGTCTTTTGGGGGCTGTGGTTTAGACCGTCACTGGCTGATACACGAAATCCCTGTCCAAGCCTCCTAATTCTCTGTGCTATACAGAAAGAATCTGGGCAACACTGTTCATTCACAGAGCTGGCTGACAGATTTTAAGCATTAGAGATTAAAGTATCACAAAGCACAGAAACCTGCCATGTCACCTGTCCCAAACGCCCTTGTTCAGTACATAAATGTCTTGTATTAGCTGTGATAAAAAGTTTGCCTTCCAAAGAAGAACTGAAGTTCACCGGGGGGGTTAGACAGCTAAACATTGCGTTAAAGGCCTGAATATCAGAGATGCTGGTATTGCCACTAAATCCAAGGGGTGTGATGTTCATCATTTTTTTACAGAGACTGGAGCATTAAGGCTAAGTAGGAGCCCTGCTGTGAAAATCAGTCCCAGAAGTGGAAGGGATGGTTAATATTAGTTAGATTTATTTATTTATTTATTTATTTATTTTTAAGAAGAAAAAGAAAACAACTATTTTCTGCGCTGCACCCTTTTGTTTATCTTAGTTTTTGTGCAGTAATGTTCACAGGAATGAAAGGAAAGCTCTGATTTCTTCTTAGTGTTGCATGCTGAACGTTTTGCCTTATCCTCGGAGTTTGTAGCCATTTGTTGTTTTCTTCTTAAAAATGCACATGTGAAATATCCCATAAGGTTATACCTCATTTCCCTGCAACAGGAGATATATTGTGCTGCGTTTCCTACGCACAGCAAAGTAGACACCCAGTGTTTTACATCACCTGCAAACACGATGATCCCAACACCCATCCTCCTCAAATGCATTCATGGCACTCTAAAACCCTTTTATTGTTTCCACGGTCACTTTCCGGAGGTGCACCATGTCAAGAAGACACCTTCAGAGAAGGAATTTTGAGTATCACTTAACATCTTCAGAGGCATCTTGAGGAATTGGTCTTGTTCCAGGGGCTGTGTTGAAATGGTCTGGAGTTAGCCAGAGGCGAGGGAATAAGGTCTATACATGAGGACAAGACAAGGAAGACTAATTGCACTCCTGGGAAATCCGGGCTTGGATGATTATATTGTCAGAATCATTGATCTTAGTTTTGCTATTCCTCTCCTGAGAGGGAAAGAGGAGATTCTTGTACGTTGTAAGCCAGAGAAGGAATGATACTAAATATCATTTTCTTTATATAAATAACTATGATGGGAATTGGGTGCAAAAGAATGTTTGCTTCCGAGTGAAAAGGAAAATGTGTTATAAAGGGAAGAGGTATATATTTTGTTCAGTGCCTGCAGGATTTAATCATAACCCAAAGGTGCCAATTGTATTTATTTTATGGGACTAACATCTGTGTTCTGCAATGTAATTGGGATTTCAGGTTCAATGTGAAAAAGCTCTGTTTATTTTTCTGCTATCGTAGATTATTCCCCTGTTTGTGCTAATTGCCCCTCTGTGCTTGTGGTCCATATTGTCTCGCTTTTGCACCAGACAACTTCATTTGTGCTGTGCTAGTCCCAAACACACCTGCAAAAACCTGTAACAGCTTTTAAAGACGAAGATGTTTCCCTAGCCCCCCGTAGCACAACAGTCACGACTACCTGAGGTACCATCCTGAAAGATAGGGTAATTAAAGTTGAATATACAGGGGGAAGGAATGCAGTGGTAGATAAAATATAATCATTTAAGATACGTGGAGCAATCTGGGCCAAATAGCAGTGGTTCATGTCATCGACCTCCTGGAATTGCACAGCTATTTCTACCAGCTCCTCTCGTGTTATTTAGACATACACAGTGCTGTGAGTTTAATCTAGTTTAGCAAATAAAACTGTTATTTTCTTTGGAAGGAAACCTTCCTGCCTTGGATTTTGTGATTCTTAAACTACCTGACACTGGACACGAGCTGGAAAGCAAGGGTGGGTTGGATGAAGTGGTATGTTTTGGTGTGGGAGAAGGTTGGCTAAAAGCTGTGTGCAAGGCTAGATCTCACTGGGAATGCAGAAAGACCGGGACTCATTTTTATTGTCTGGTTGTTGTTTTTTGGGTTGTTGGTTTTGTTTTGTTTTGTTTTTTTTCGGTTGGCATTTTTTTTGTGATGGACTTATGAATGCTAACAGCTCTCTAGGAAAAACCCAAAAGCACGCAGAACTAGGTCTTCACTGGATGAATCCTATAATTCTTTATCACAGCCTTGCTATGGTGGGTTTTTTTCACTCTAAAACCTGAAAATGCCAGTTTCTCTGACCTGATGATGCTGCTTTGCATCATTCTGACAGCTCGAAGAAGGCTTAACTGGGCAATTGTGGATTCCATTTTTAAGGGTATAATGACTCCTATGATAACCTGCTCTGGCTGTTGTCTCGGGGTTAGAGTATGACATGTTGACTTTCTGCTAACTCCCTGCCTGCTAGAAACAGCCTTCTGGGGTCAAAGGCATGGTAAAATGAGAGGACTTGGGGCTGCTGCAGTTCCCACCAAGTATTACTAATGTAGGGAGAGAGGGTTTTCAATAGTCCCTTTCATTTCCTCTTATGGTATTTGGCAGTTCCTGGGTTTTTGCTCTTTTATTCCTCTGTTCTGGAGAACAAAAAGGTACATTTTGGAATATACACGAGAGAAAAAGGCTTCAGGGTCTGCCAGCTTATGGCAACACACTGTCAGGCTGCTGTATGGTCATTTACACCTGCACAAGTGCCTGAGGTCTTGTATGCAAGTATGAAAAGAGAATTCTGATGAGGAAGAGCATTTTATAAGCACTTATGATTAAGGCTATAAATGATCCCACAATGTGCAAAGCCATGCAGACTGAGGCCTGATATCTCCTTCACATGAATAAGTGATTCTTGCTTTTTATTCTGCTCAGCATACACATTTGAGATATTTTCAGTAAGGAGCAAACACATTCTGCTGAAGAAAACCATCTATTTGCATCCTTGTAATCTTTGCACAGCTGTATATCATGATTTCTGATCTACAGAGTTCTTCTGAAATGGATGAATCTGGGACACCTGAAAGTCAGCTGAAGATGTGTAGGCAAGGGCTCTGCACGGGCTGCTTCGGTTCATTTCCTGTAATACAGGACTCTGATATGGTTTGTTGATTTGTCATTGTCAAAGAAGTGTGGAAGAAGGCTAATAAATACTGCCAGGCTGCTTTTCTAATCTCCAGTGTCATCGGCACTGCCCCTTCCTCTCACCTCGTGTTATTCATCAGCTTGCAGGTATGTTCTCATGAAAACAGGTTACTCCGTGGCACTGGGAATAGTTTCTCATCTTTCCCATTTTATATATTCCACAAAATAATGTTTTCCTCTTAGCTACTGAATTATTTAAATTGTTGTAGGTAAAGGTATAGCAGCCAATTTCTTTTCCTCCTCTCTTATTTTTTTTATTTTTATTTTTTTATACTGCACAAAAAAAGCAGAATCAACAGGAGTTAGGGGCTTTTGGCTTTTGGTAGTTTTTCTTGATTGCTTTTTTTTTTTTTTTTTTTTTTTTTTCCCCTGCTGTAACACGTCACCATTGAGGTCAGATCATATTCATGAACCTTGAAATATCTATTTGCTAATTGCTTCTGACAAGCAAGCTCAGTAAAAAGGAAGGGAGCTGGCTTAAGATGGAAAAATACATGGACTTGTCTGACAATCAAGAATACCAATGTGAAACTCAGAATCTCTTCAGGCAGGTAGCAAGTGAGTTATCTCATAAGACCACTTTTCTGGAGTTTGTAGTAGACACCAATTCATGTTAAATGAAGTTAAAATGGTATGCAAATAGCCTTTGAATGATATTTTTCTTGTGAAATGTCAAAGTTAAATAGATGGCAAACAGAATAAAAATGTCACAATACCATTAAAACTCAGAAGAAGTTCAGTACAAATTGATTACTGGACAAAATTTTCTGTCTATTTTATTCCTACCAGCTTGTCCATCTTCAGCAAGTATGCTTTTAAATAATGGGAAAAAAAAAAAAAGAGGACTGCTGTGAAGTGCTTTGGCTTGCCTACTTTTCCATTGCACTGCAAATTTACATCTCTCTAAAGGGCAGAGCCATCCATGCTATTTCCCATTTATATATATTGGTGTTTTTTTTTAAAGAAAGATGAAGAGGGTCATCCTGAAAGCCTTTGTTTTCTATGTGTCACTAAAAATATGGATATCCTTTTGCCTCCCAGCCTGTTAATTCTGTGACAGATAGCGGTGTTATTTTTAAAGGTAGCCCACCCAGCTCTGCCCCCTTGCGAGAACACCCCGTGTGTGGGTTGGTCAGATGATAACCATGCGGAGCTCTGTGTGGGCCCTTAGTCAAACGGGCGTGAGTATCGTTACTCAAATGAGTATTCATAGCCACTACTTGCTTTATTTTTTTTCTAGAGCAGCAACAAAATGGCAGAGACGACAGCTGCCACATCATATACATACACACACTCCTACACAAACTATGCTTTGTACATCAGAAGCAGCATAAATACCATGGCATGTGGCAGTTACCATGGCAACGTGTTTTTTTAATGAATAGCAGATGGAATAGGCATGTAAAACTTACATAAGTTGTTAGTAATTTGTAAGTTACTGCAGACCAGCTACTGCAGTAAACTTTTTGTTTTCACTGCTTCTATTTTTTCCACATAGAGTGTTCAGTCACTCCTTCTCTTCCCACTGACTTTACCCTGATCAGGAATATAGGCTATGGTGGTGCATAATAAATAGCAATGGCTAATTTTTGGGTGGGTGAGGTTCCATAGTACAGACGACACAGGAAATACTATGGCATAGCACTTTTTTTCCATTTATTTTTAGAAAATTACTTTGATGTATCCTTTAATGGTAAAACTATAAGGCACGGCAAAAACTAACCGAACAAAAAAAAAGACAGCAGCTTTCCATTCTAGATGCAAACTCCTTCTGAATGGATATCAAGCATTAAAATTGGGGTGGACAAGTGAAACCATCTGTATGAAAATTCATGATTCGGATTCACGTTCTCTCTAGGCTTTGTTAGGAGACAGAATTTGATAATTTACAGATCATCAGGGAAAGATAATGGGAAATGCTCCTCACTGTAAAATTTCAGCCAGTAGAATGCTGATAAAAAAGTATTCTTCCTCTAAATTTGAGGTGTGAACTCCTTAGGAGGCAAGGTCAGACAACAGTAAAGGCAGAATGGGAGTTAAAATGGAGCTCCCTGGTCTAACTAACCTTCAGTATATCCCAGTCAAACCATATAGGACAAAATCAATTATGATTTAGGTTCCTAAATCCAATTTAAGTGCATGATAGAAGTTAGATGACTACATATTCCTATACATTTTTCTGATCTGGATTATGCATCTTGTGATAGAGGCAGCTTCATTAATTCAAGAGAAATTGATATTAGAAAAGGAATGATGGGAACAGTTTCTGTCCCATAAAAGGGGAAGTGGCTTCCCAACAAGTATGTTGTTCAACAAATATTCAAACTACTGGTTTCTGAGCAGCCTCTGGGGAGAGAGTTAACAGGCTCAGATATCCAGGCAGCTTAAAACGAGTCTGAACTCTGGACTCTGGGCAACCACTCTTGACATTTGGTGGGGTTTGGGTGTAAGAGTTCCCTTAGGGTTGTCCAGTTCTTGGTTACAAGCCTCTTCTCTGAGGCTTACATTTTCAAACTGCCTTTTCTGTTCTTTCTTCCTTTGTCTGGCAAATTGATGCTGGTCTCCTTATTGAGGAATATCTCTCAGCAACTGAGTGTGGTTGAGGAGTGGTGAAGGCTATCTTTTCCTTTCCAAACTGCTCATTGGTTCCCAACAGCTACTCCTGGTTGTACTGAAGATTCATTTTCTGGTCAATCATAGAATCATAGAATGGTTAGAGTTGGAAGGGACGTTAAAGATCATTGAGTTCCAACTCCCTGCCACATTTCAATCAATCTGTTTTAATCGGGACTTTTCAAGGAGGCATGCTGCTGAAAAAAATTGCCAACTCTTAGTACTCTGACAGAGTAGCACAACTGGATCTTTAAGGACTGGCATTAGGCAATGGCTTTGACTGAATTCGAACAATGGTTGTAAAGTTAATTTACTAGAGGTTGCTTTGGGTGATTATTACTAATAGCCACCAGAAGATGTATTATGGTATCTTCTAGAAATAATACTCAAATATTTTGATCGAATATGCTGCCTGCACACTGGAGCAACATGCAAAATACGAGTCTGTGCCCCGGAAAGTTCATGATTTCCATAGCATTTAGGATACAGCAGGATGAGAAAACAGCCAGGGTGAGCACAGAAGTATCAGCAGTGACCAGCTGCAGAGCTGGGCAAAGAAACAGATGAAAAAAACAGACAGAAGCTGTTGTCACTTATCTTCTTTGTTGCAGGAGGAAAATCTACCTTGATTTTCCTCCTGCAACCTCTGGCTGATCCAGCATCTCCAGATCTTATTCGTATTAAATGCTGGCTGTCATTGCTGCTTCTCCTGGACTGACCCACTTACTCTTTCTGCTCACAGTAACGATGATCACAGAAAGGCTCATTGCCTGATACAGTCATCAAACAGCAGTTTTGTAAGAAGTAACCCACCGTGTCTCTGTTGTCTTCTGGCTGGTACCTGCTGGAGCAGTATTTCCAATGAGTCCCACAGTACTCAGGAATCTTCTTCATAATTTTTTTTTTCATATTTTTATACACCTTCCAGAGGATTAGGACCAGAAAGAGCAAGGTTATCACCGAAGAGAAAGTAAATAAATCAGACTCTTCTCTTTTTACTGTTATTGAGAACTCCAAAGTCTTTCTTTTATTCTTCAGGCGTATATTTCCAAAGCAGTAAAATTAAGCATGCCATTCCCATGCATTAACTATAACTTAAGATACACAGGTAGATCTATGCTAATTGTTCCTTCTAATGTTCCAGGGGAGTTATAGCTAGGTAAAATGAACACTTGATTTAGGCCTTAGAATTCAAAGTCTTAGAAGTTATTTTCACCCACATATAAGATAAGAGCAATTACTGCAGTCTTCTTATCTCTTTTACCAAATTAACCCTTCATTCTGTGGGAAGCTAAGTGAGAATTAAATGTTCCATCTTCATGATGGTTGCATGTATTTTTAAATTTACATTTTATTAACAGAGTAATTGTGGACTTAAATTTTGTTTAAATGGTATGCTTCATATAACTGCTAAGTAGCTGTTATACAATTGTAGAGAAAGCTTTGCAAGACATTGAGACACTAATGGCTTTTCAACCTCAACAAGACACCTAATATAAGAAGACGTGAGAGCCTTGTAATTAAAACAATCTTCTCAGTGAACTGTTGATATAGAAAACAATCTGCTCTCCTTTACATTTTCCATATTAACTGACTGAAAAATTATGAATAGTACGTTTTGTGAAGGTGCACTTTGGTAATTTTTATGTTATTGAGAACACTTTAACTCACAGTGCTACCATGAAATTGTATTGAATATTGCAATTTATCAGTATTAGTGTGAACTAGAAGTATATAATTAGACAGCTCTATTACTAATCCAAGTGTCCTTCCAGAACTCCTTTGTTAACCCAAAAGCTCTCACCAGAAAAGAATGCTTTGGGAATCTGGCACCCCAAAGGTCTTGAAGGGAGCAGCTCTGTGAGCCAATGTGGCCTTGTTTCCTATGCATTTCTGTCTAGCAGATAGATATCCCAGTGCCTAACACCCTGTAAGTTCTTTCCTGAGCCGAGGCACTCAGAGCATCTACCTTCGCTGTGAGTTTTCCATCATCTCTGAAGCTCGGATTGCATCACCTAGAGAGAGGGCAGTGAGAAAGGAGAAGGGAGTCCTCTCCCCAACTCCTCTATTCCCACAAAACTCACTTAACTTGGTACTGTGGATCTCACTGAGAGTTTGACTGTCCCTGCCTTGTTTCTTTGGGAGACCACATCAGTCCTCAAGCCTTTCTTTTCTATAGCAGCACCAGGAATCAGTGTGCTTTGTTGTAGGGCACAGTGATCGTATTGCAGCCTGCCATGCAACCATCCATCCTCTATATATCCAAAAGAGGTGACAAAAAGTACCACAAACCCACAAAACATCAAGGAGAGAATATCAGACCGCTGGCAAGTCTCCTCCTGACTGCAACATCTGTGATGAAGGAATATTACAGGTGGGAAGGTGGAGCGAGGTAAAGTATTGGGTCAGAATAAATGGAAGTCACCTAGTTTACAATAACTGAGTTCAAATGGTGCATGCTGCACAAGTAAACTTTTGGTTTTTGTAGTATTAAGACCCAAGATTTTCAAATTGAGTAAAGAAGCTGTAACACTCAATCAAACCTTTACACATTTCCATGTGTGAGAAAATGTACATACTGTCTTCCTATCGATGCGAGTCTCAATCTGGAATTATCTAAAAGCTGAGAAGAACTGCTGTGAAACGTTAAATTAGTTTATTCATATTAAGGACTTTGGGCCTGTGCTGAAGTCACGGTCCAGTTGTCACCATTAAAATACTTCAGGAATGGCTTTGTGGTAGAAGTCTCAAAAGTCTCAAAAAAAAGTTGTCTGGGACTTCTGATGTTGGCGAGGTCTTGTTTATAAGGTTGCTGTGCTCCTCTCAGGGAGTGGAAAAACCTCTGTGAATAATTTTGGGTTAAAACTGCTTCCTATCATGCTCTGCTTCCACGTAGTTGCCGACACGTCAATAACCAGCATGCTATTTACCCCCCGATTATACCAATTACAAGCTGGGCACACTTCATGTGCTGTGCAGTGCGGTGTATCAGTGGTTCTTGCTAACTAGTAATTGATAGTGTCACTGAAATGATAGTGGTTTTTCTTCATGCGCATACTTATCAAAGATTCTTTGTATCTGCAGATGAATAGCCTCCTAGAAATGAAATAAAACCTGCCTACTGCATTACTTATGAGGCATTCTGCCATCTCAGTAGGATCTCTGACTCTCAAAATGCTTGCAGTGTCTAATAATTAGATTTGGATAATTCTTTCTCTTCCAGGCATCACGTTTTATTGTAGCAAGTATTTCCCTCCACAGTAGTGCTGTTGAAATTTTGCATTAGGAGAAACACAAAAAGAGCATGTGTGTGTGTGCATGTGTGTGCAGGGGGGGAAAATCCTTAAAAAATGGTCCTTGGGGTGCAAAGCCTGCCTGGGAAGAAAGAAGTGTCACAAACTTCTCCGTTCTTGATGTACAGTTGCGAAAGGAAATTAGCTCATTTGTAATTTCAGGCAGTCCCCCCATCCCAACACACACACATCCCATTAATAATGAGTTGAGAGAAAAGAGATCCAGTGTGCTCGCCCGCTCAAATAGAGCGTGTACTTAATAGTCCTGTTCACACAAGGCTCCCCAAACCTGCCCGCGACGCCTGCGGGGACTCTGCTGGTGCTCGGCAGCCGGAGCTCTGTGGCCCAAGGATGCCATCACCCCCATGCATTCCACAAAATCCTTCCTGAAAAGAATAAATTAGGCTAGAAAGCCACTACGTGATTAGGGAAGGCAATGTGATCCTGCTTAGAAAGTGGCAAAGTGCTATTCTCCGCCTGCGAATGCTCCTCTGCCGTTTGGGTTCCAGCAGATCCTGGTGGAACCATTTGTATCTTCACCTGCTGGTGTGTTAGAGCTGTGGGTGCAAAGTGTCCTCGAACCGAATCATCAAAGGTGTTCGTGTCTAACCCCCATCGGGGCTTGATTCAAGGAGCTTCCAGAGGTCGGCTGTGTACAGATGGAAATGGGCAGCAAAAATGGAGAAGAAAATGATGCCTTCAGCTCTGGTGGGGGTTTGTTTTGAGGTGGTGAGATTGTGTGCATCTTATTTGGAATATCTGGGTTGTTTTGGTGGTATCTGGTATTTTAGTAGATTTGTTGACTACAGCGGTGGGTTTTTTTGAACTATTTTTTAATGATTTTTTTTTAAAAAAAGGAAAGATCTAGATTTTTAAATAGCAAGTGTTTTGTATTAGATTAGAGGATACCAGACATGTTGGACCCTCCAATGAAGATAGCCATCCACACTCCTCAAATTCTGCCAAGAGTGTTATATGTAAGAAAAAAAAATATAGATTAAAATAGATTAAAATTTACCTATTTATTCTACTCACAGAAGTTACCATCTTGGCTGTGGTTTTCAGGGTGGTTTTTGGGGGGATTATTTTTTGTTTGGTTTTTTTTGTTTGTTTGTTTGTTTCGGTTGTTGGTGTTTTTTTTTTTCTCCACACTGTACAAACCAGAAGGGCTGTAAGCTAAAACTAGTTTATAGGGGCAGACAACCTAGAAAAGACAGTGAACATCCACTGAGAGTCCTGAAAAACAGATTTACAATGACCAGGATAAAATTGCAGGGACCATCAATCTTCACGCTTTAGGACAGAAACTGGTCACCAGCTGGGGTCAGAAAGTAATTCATAACCATTACTATCAGGGCTTAGCATTATATAATTTGGGTGCCTTATTCTCTTACCCAGAACAGAAAATAGCTTCCCCAAACGGATTCCTGTTACGACGTCGCAGCTTCTCTCTGTATTTGGAAAGAAACAGGGAAGAAAATGTGAAGGACCTCGTACAGGAAGAGAAAGAAAGCAAACAATTATTGACAGGAGCAAATGGAGTCAACCTGATCTTCTCTGGCTTTTTTATTCTGTTTCGTTTAATGCAGACAGCTTTTGTCTCACCATTCAGCTGTACGTGTGAATGCTCTTAATAGTCCAGGATGCAAGAAAGCTAGCTTCATCAAGTCTACTGGCAAGTCTATACACAACAACCATCCAAAATAAACACATAAATAGACACAGTAACCTAAGCTCTGGACAAATCACAAATGTGTTAAAATAAATAAGAATTATAAGGAAACCAAAAATATACACCACTCCATTAGAAGGGAATTCTATTCTTATGATCTTAAAATATCCCTCTAATTTGAACCATAATGCCCTTAATGCACAAAGAAATCCAGCTCCAGCAGATGTGTTAAATTCATGTAATGAAAAGAAGCCCCTTTGCGGATTCACCCTTCGCTGGGACTCGGCTTCTCCACCCCGTCCCCACAATTGATGTGAGTTTCAGCCCATAACCAGCTCAAAGTGAAAAGTGAAAGCCAGCCAGTGCTCCAAGCCAACCATGCGAACAATAGACAGCATGCCACCATATGGGACCTCTCCCGAACATCCTGTTCTTACAGGCTTAGCAGGAAAGCCACAAGAAAACCAATGACTGGAGAGTGTGACTGTTCCTGCAAAGAAGAAGCAAATGTCAATAAACAGGGATGTCTTCTGCGGGATGTCAAAGAGTGACCCACCTGGAAGAGTTAAAAAGGCTGACAAAAGGCTGACATATTAACCTTTGCTGTGCCAAAGTCTTTTTCCATCTCAGTTTCAAGGGCAAAGACTTGGCCATGCCTTCTTTTCACCAGGACAGTCGTCAAATCATTACTGAGATCTTGTGATTTGCAAAGTGGTGCGGTCATGGACGTATGAGTAGAGGGAAGGTGAGACAGCAGAACAGTCGTCGGAGAACGGTGGAGTTTTTTTGCAGAGTGGACCTTTAGAGTGCCAGAAGTGTGCCAATGTTCTGCCGTAGGTATGTTTCTTCTTTGGATCTGATGCACCAATTGTGTCTGACACAATCAGGGACAACCACTGTACCTGTAATATCAGCCTTTATAAATTGTGGATGTTATTGACATGTTCTTAGAACCATAGAATCAGAATGGTTAGAGTTGGAAGGGACCTTAAAGATCACCCAGTTCCACCCCCCTGCCATGGGCAGGGACACCTCGCACCAGACCAGGTTGCTCCAAGCCTCATCCAGCCTGGCCTTGAACC
>VXBW01007433.1:237458-250609 GCA_013400375.1 Thinocorus orbignyianus
GTTCTTACAGGCTTAGCAGGAAAGCCACAAGAAAACCAATGACTGGAGAGTGTGACTGTTCCTGCAAAGAAGAAGCAAATGTCAATAAACAGGGATGTCTTCTGCGGGATGTCAAAGAGTGACCCACCTGGAAGAGTTAAAAAGGCTGACAAAAGGCTGACATATTAACCTTTGCTGTGCCAAAGTCTTTTTCCATCTCAGTTTCAAGGGCAAAGACTTGGCCATGCCTTCTTTTCACCAGGACAGTCGTCAAATCATTACTGAGATCTTGTGATTTGCAAAGTGGTGCGGTCATGGACGTATGAGTAGAGGGAAGGTGAGACAGCAGAACAGTCGTCGGAGAACGGTGGAGTTTTTTTGCAGAGTGGACCTTTAGAGTGCCAGAAGTGTGCCAATGTTCTGCCGTAGGTATGTTTCTTCTTTGGATCTGATGCACCAATTGTGTCTGACACAATCAGGGACAACCACTGTACCTGTAATATCAGCCTTTATAAATTGTGGATGTTATTGACATGTTCTTAGAACCATAGAATCAGAATGGTTAGAGTTGGAAGGGACCTTAAAGATCACCCAGTTCCACCCCCCTGCCATGGGCAGGGACACCTCGCACCAGACCAGGTTGCTCCAAGCCTCATCCAGCCTAGCCTTGAACCCCTCCAGGGATGGGGCAGCCACAGCTTCTCTGGGCCACCTAAAAAAGAGGCCCAGGGTCCTCCTCCGAACAGTGTGGCTTAAAACATTCAGATAACAGGGACTAAAGAGGAAGTTAACACAACAACTGTCTGAAAAATCAATAAATTCACTCCAGGTATTTGAAATTACGAGAAGAAAATATATGTAAAGCATGGTGCTGTGCCACACCCTGCACAGAGTGAGTTTGTGTCCTCTCAGTAGTGTTGTACAGTGATACTGAAGGCCTCATAAAGAGTGAATTTCTTGTATCTAAAATGGTCCTGGCTTCAAGGAAACTGGAGTAACACCATCCAAGCTGCTAAAGCAATATCCTTTTTCCTTAAGCAACCCCAGCGTCCAGGTCTTCTGACCTCAGCTAGAAAGGAGGCATGTGGGACCGGCGTCCTCTGTGGGACTGGTGTCCTCTGGATTTATCTCCTGCTTTTGGATGGTGAGGGGGGGAGACAAAGGCACCTCAGTCCAAACAGTATCCCAACTCTAATTTACTTTCATTAAACACTATGCATCTCGGCACACAGCTGCCACCCCTGGCTATCTTTTCCTGCTCTGCCATCTGGGTAAGCAGCAGGACCAGGAGAAGTGGATGGCATTGGTGTGGGAGGGGAGTTGTGGTGCATTTTTGTAAGACCATGTGTGCTTAGACTCTCATGAGACATTTCACACAACCTTCGTCCTCAGTGTGCAGGCTGCTATAGCCCACACTCCTCTACATTCTCTAGTTTATGGGTATCACTGCTGGTTCCAGAGATCAGCCTTGTGGCTTCAGCAGTGAGATCTGTTGCTTCTCCTGGAGGCTGTCATGTCAGCAGCCATCACTGGGACCTCCGTGGTCTGTAGAAGATCAACAGCAGGAGCCTGAAACTGCTCTTTTAACCACTTTCTGCTTTTGCCTCAGTGTTTAAATAGTGTCACTTCGTGGTGGCATTCTAGAAACGCCAGTGCTAACTCTATAGCCATTTTTCTGCGAGTCAGGAATTTCAATGCATTAATACTGTTTTGAGGACCAGGGGGAAGGATGCAGAGTAACAAACCGTAGTCTGCATGGGATTAGTCTGGCTTTGAAGCTAGTTCTTTTCCTTCTCACCTTGCTCAAGTCGCAAAATCTTCATTTCTGGATAGGAAACACTGTTTCTCTTAAACTTTTGAAAGCACACCATGCCTTTTGCTAAATATTTTATCTTATGTCTCACTCAGGCTAATGTCATGCTTTCAGCCAAATTTACCAAAACCAGACTGACAGATGGCCCTTTACTCCCCCCAGAAAGAAAGGAGAGGAAGAGATAAGGAAATTTATAAGTTTAGAATGAACTAATCTACTTTAATGAAGTATTAATACTAAAAGTAAGAAGAAAAAAATAAAAGAGATACGGTATATACAAAACCGTATCAAGCTCCAAGGATGATGATCACATCACCAGCAGGCATCGGGAAAAGTCCCAGACTGGACTCAGTGGCCTACAGGAGCTGGATTCCAGATCTGGAGTCAGGAACGCTCAGATTGGGATCAAAAGCAGGCGGACAGGCAGGGTCCTCCTCGGATGCTGGCCATCAAAGAGAGAGATCTGACCCTTGGATCCCTCAGCTTTTATACTGAGCATGATGTGGCTGGGATGGAATGCCCCAGTTGGTCAGTTTTGGGTCCCCTGTCCTGTCCGTTCCTCACTACAGCTGTGGCCCCTCGACACTTTTCTACTTCAAGCCCTCCAATGAGATAATAATGAAATTCCCGGCCCTTAGTTATTCTAGCAATAAACATAAGCAAGAGCCTCTCTGCACCACCCCTTGGTGCAATCAGGTCTTATGACTGTGAGAGTGAAGAGTTTTTCTGAACAATGTGCTGTTAATTTCAGAATTTAGTTAGTTAGAAGAGGCCTAGCTAAGAAAGTAAAATTGTAAAACAGAAAATTGGTTCATTTTACCTCAAACCAGGACAGTCAATAGAATCCTTAAGGACCCTAACCAAATTCCCTGTTGTTGAGTAGTAAAACTACTGTGCATATATAAAAAATCACATACATGCATACATATATTTAATTATACATGCATTTGTATATATGCATATACATTATGTATGTATAAATTTATATAAGTCCATATACACCTTAACACACACATATAGGAGTAAGTATACACGTCTGTACATGTGTCTATGTTTATACATACTTGTTTAAGTGTATGAGCTACACACACAGCCTGAGTTCCAGCTCTGTGCTGGGATATTGTGGAGAGTTGTATCGTTTGAGCAGAGACTCTTGATAGCATTATTCCTACCGTGCATAAAATAAAACTCCCTAACTTCTGGAGTGTTTCGGTTGGAACAAGACACAGCATATGCTCTGCTTCATGACTATTTCTGTTGGTTTGTGTAGAAGAGGTAGGCACTGCCGTGTCTCTTTGGCTCGTGGGGTAATGCCAAATGAGGAGCAATAATTATTATTCAGGTGCTGTAATGACTGCAGTTGATGACGACCCCTTTCTGCTGAGCTTGGAAGTCTCATTGGGACTATCTGCATGCATAAAATATTTATTTCTGTGCCAAAGTGTGTGAAATCAGTGAGTGTTAGTTCCATCCTGCGAGGCTGGTACAAGATCTTTAAAAAAAGTGGCAAGTTGCCATGAAAAATGTGGCAGGCAGTAAAAAGAGATTTAGCAAAGGCCATTTGCTGAGGGAGCAGGGCAGAGAAAACAGTGACAAAAGCTGGCATAGAGGATGCCCAGGGAGAATGTTGGACCCAACGGGGTAGTTACTGCACCCTACTCTCATTTTCGGAACTGGGCAGTGCCCAAAGCTACGGGCCGGTGGGTACCTTTGTTTTCCTTCCTGGACTCCCTCACTTGTCGAGCAGCATCTGTGGGCAAGACAGTGATGAGTGCTATCTACAGCTCTGAAAAAAAGGAAGACTCAGGCAAGGCAGTAAGTGAGGCAAAGAAGCCGCCTTGCAAAGCAGCCATGTGTTTCGGTGCCTGCTTCTGCTGGGCTGTCAGAGGACTGTTTGTGCAGTGAATTGCCTATCAGGCACGAGAAGTTAGCTCTGAAGATAAAATGCCATGCGTATGAGGTCACTCTGCTGAAAGAGATTGTTGCAATAACTGTCTGCAGCCCTCTACAGAAAGAGGTTTTTGAAGGGAGCCCACAGCTCATGGGCAGCTGGGGATCAAATCTCTGCCTCCTCTGCAAAACACCAGACATAAGGTCAGAAACTCCGGAAATGTACAGAGCCATTTACATTGCTTTTAACCTCTCTGGGCGCTGTTGTGAGATAGAAATTGCCAGAATCTGGGCTGTTTCATTGCGTAGCCTATGCTTTTGGTTTGGGGAAGATCAGTTATTCCATATGTAGCACAAACTTTCAACAAGAGAAAAATAATCTCCTTACGCAGGCTGCTTATGTCTTTTCTAAGACTGAAGGAGAACACTAAGCTGGAGAACTGGCTTGGACCTGGTCTGTTTTAGGGTGATACAAATGCAGGGGTAGTGGTTGCCTCTCCTCACCCCATTCCAGTGTCTTTAAGCCAATGGTGGGTGAGTATGTCTGTTTGCTCCTCAGCTTGGACCCAGCTCTGACCCTGCAAAACGGTGCAGTCCTGCCTCAGCTAGTGGCCAAGGTAGGTCATATCTCTTCTTTAGCTCCTAGAACATGTGAAGTGGCAAGAGGGTCTTCTAAATTGTCCATAACACCTTGTGACACCAGTCAATCTGCATCATGGGGAGAGTTAGTAGAGGCTGTACGATGGATAGATGCCTTCTTCCAGGTTTAGCTCCCCAGCACAGCTGGACTGGAAGGCTGATCTCTGTGAGGCTCCTTGCTCTCCTGTGTTCAGAAACCAGACCTATTAGCTCGGAAGACCCACACGCACTAGGTCAGCTGAACAATTTCTCCTAAAGCTGATTGCCCCATAAGAGCTGCACCGTGGGCAGAGCTGTGTTCATACCAACACCTCACAGGGGTGCAGGCATGCCTTTTAGCTACCACAAACCACCACAAATCCCCTTGGTCTCATCTCTCACCTCTGGCATTTTTTCCATCTGATCCTGTTGCCTGCAGCCTGCGTTTTGCAAACTGTGCCTCTGCCTCTAGCCTGTTTTGTTACAGAAGAGAATTATGATGCTTTAATTATTTGGAAGAGAAGAAAGTTTTCCACACATCCATTTAAAATATCAGCCACATAAATGTCTCTGGTATTACAGAAATGGAAGATCTTTGTATAGGACTAAATAAAAAATTTGGATGAACATTGAATCCGGCCAGAGAAGAATGTCATTTCACTGATTGAGCAAAGACACTAGAGGGATGCTTGAAATAGAGAGGAAAAACTCCCCAAAGTCTGAAATCCCACATATTTTTCTTATTTGAAGCAGTAATTCCAGAATACTGGGGCATCCCATTAGCCACACTGTTCACGCTAGGATTTCTACGGCAACTGCCAGGTTTTGTTTCTCATGGCTACAATAAACTCTTGACATTGATAAACCGCACAGAACGAGGCCCATGAGTTTTCTGAACCCTGAGCCCAAACAAGAAAGCCAGGGAAAAGCCAGACCATTATTTCAAAATGAAAGCCTTTTGCTGGTTCTCTTTCCAGCAAGCAGTTCTCTCTCCAAATAATTTTGTCTGAGTACAAAAACACCTAATTTTTTTTTTCCTCCTTCTTTTAGTTAATGTTGGTGGAGAGAAATGTGCAGGGCCGAAGCTACAGGGTGGAAAGGATGCAGATAAGTGTCTTTTATTGGTCTCCACAGCTCAGACCAAAGGACAGTCAGTACTTTCTCTTGTGCTATCAGTTCAGCAGAAAGTTACATGAGCACGACTGCGCCAACTTTCCTGAACAAGGAGTGGAACTGGGGCCGATTTGTCCCACAAAGCTACATGGCAATCAACAAAATAATGTTTTTGCACTTGAGAATGTGTGACTTGATTGATAATATCTAATTTTACATGACTTTTAAACAAAACCAACAGAAAGATATGGAGACTTTTTAGGAGCAGAGGGAGAATGAAAAGCTGAATGAAGAAAATTGTGCTGCACATCATCTTGTCTTATTACTGTTAACGCCAGCAGTCATAATCAAGAGTTTATTGTACAGGGCAATCTGGATGATTAGAAACTGGATTCAAGTTCATAAAAAACATNNCATCTTGACATAAAACTCTTTTTTTTTTTTTTTTTTTCACCAATAACACCAGGAGGCAAATTTACTCCCTCCCTCTGCAACCTCTTTTAATTCATTGAAATTATACCAGGGATAATTTTAGCCAAGTATCATCAGGATTCTTTTAAAATTATATTTCAAATAAATGTACATTTGCAGAAATATATTATGTCATGATGAAAGGTATTGATATTGTACATGTAGGTTGCTCCTTGGTCTTCAGTTTGTATATTTGAAAGTTGGAAGAAAGAGAATACAAACAGGCCAAAGAAAAGGGCAACTATTGTGGACAGTCATATTATTTTCTTCTAATCAATTCTGCAATTGTAGTAGAGATCACTTTCCCGTAGTCAACTGTCTGAGCTTTGTCAGGATGACCACATCAGATCCAAATGAATAAATAGCAAGATATTGCTAGAAATTTGGTCATGAAATGAACCATACCTACTTCTAGAGACAGCATTGAACCATATCAGAGGAGGCACCCAGGAATGTTTTTACCATTGCTTCACTCAAGGAAGACTCTCACATTGTCTTTCTTCCTACAGACTCTTTTTTTTTTTCTCCTCTAATTGTCTTTCTTTCCTGCTTCCTCTTGTAAAACAGTTCTTGTCTCTTTGCTCTGTTCTATTCTTTTCCTATCTGCATGATGCTCCCTATTCAGTGGAACCCCTCTTTCCTGGGCTCTGTTTTTTTTTCAACCTTAAAAGTAAAATGCTTATCTACTAACTCCTTAAACTGTTTCCTGCTCTGGGGTAAAGTGGTGGGACATTTCTCAGGCTGCCCAGTGCTTCAGCCTACTAAGGTTGTGACTGCTACCAGTCATGTTGATTTTCTTTCTCCTCTGGAGACTCTGATGGCCTTGTATCAGTTAAGATGGTCTCGTTGTGAGTTTACCAACAGATAGCTTTGTGGGAACATTCAACAGCCTCTAGTGAGTGGAAGGACTTAGTGAGCCGTTATCCTACCAAAACAGAAACCCTAAGGACAGAGGTTTGCACACAAACTTGTGTCTCTGCTTCATGGGTCAATAATGTTGTGTGGTATGATATGGACATACCATGTGGTTATCCAAGCCTTTGTACTATATATACTGTCGTATTAAAAGTGTTTCATTCTTTGAAAATGTAGTCACGTCTGGGGTGGTACATGGGTGCTCTGTAACAATGAATAGCAACACGGTATTTTCCAGCCAGGAAAAGAACAATACGTTGAGAAATATATTTAGAGTGCTACTTGAGAGCATTGAATATGGTGTCCACATACCCTCCTAGACCTCCTGATTAGGCATTATGTGGAATTTGCACAAGCTTGAAGTACCTTTCCAATTTAACGGCTGGGCCTATGAAAGGATGAAAATCACTCTGTGTCACCGTAAGAGAGATACATCATATTTATTCCTGCACCAAAACCTTCATTTTGTGAACAGTAGTTGCAGACACTACAGATGGAGATTTGAATGTGGTGTGATACAGCACAGCAGGAACTAGTTAAGGTAACTGTTTTGCAATCTGCAATTTACTCCTGTGAAAAGATCCCATGGCACTTTATCCGAAGGTAGGGGTGTTAGCCCCTGCATGCTGGATTCATTCCAAGTTCTGCTATGTGCATCTGGATCATCTCTGCTAGTTTCCAGTGGATATATTACTCTTCCCTTCACATCTTCAGAGCTTGTGTACTCCTCCTGGCAGTAAGAAGTTGGTACGAACACCCCCAACCAGACATTACTTTAATTTAAGAAATCACTGTGTTTCTGCAGGGTGTTGGACTAGGTGATCTCCAGAGGTCTCTTCCCAACCCCATATCATTCTGTGATTCTGTCATCCTGTGACTCTACCTGAAAGCTGCAGAGGTTGTATTTCCCGAAGGAAACAGGCAGATGCAATACTGTGCCTCATTTTGCACTTTTTAGCTATGCATTTATTAACAAAATAAATCAATTGTCCTAAATCCCCAACTGGTTTATAGATAATTTCATTTAAAAGCAAAAAAAAAAAGAAGAAGTTTCTGGGTTATTTTTCCTACTTGAAGATACAATGCCATATAGCTTTATCTAGCTGATAAACTCTTTAAAGAGTGCAATAAAGAGGTGTGCTAGAACATGTGTGAGTCAGTGTTTTCACTGAAGGGTTCATCTGGCCCACAGAACTACCTTAAGGCAGGAAGTTAAGGTATATGAGGAGCAGTCCTCAGGCTGCTGCTCTCGTACAGAGATAAAGCTGACCACGGACCCAGGACATTATTTATAATAGGTGACATATACGGCACAGCTGAGATCATAAATGCTCCTGCTGAGAAACTGCACACTGAATGCCACAGGGCAGGAGAGACGTGCAATGTGACCTGTGTATTCCCAAAATCTTAAAAATTCTTCTATTGTCAAAACAAGATCTCTCTCTCAAACCAGTTGTCTTACGCCAGAGAGGAGGGCGCAGCAACGGAAGCTTGTTGGAAGAGGGGGGAAAAAGAGGAGAAGCTTTTAAAACCAGTTGTATCACCTTTAGCAACCCAGCCAGGAGAAGAGGAGCATATGCTGGTGTAGACGTTGCTGCTGAGCAGTGCTCCGGCGCAGATGTGCACACCAGGAACCTGTGATTCACTGTTTTATGGCAAAGACACTGAAAACTCCAAGCCTCCCTCCCACTTGCAAGACAAAAACCGCTTCCATACATCAGGCTTTAATGACTCTTTAGGTCTTCCGCCTCTGCCAGGTGCAAATGACTTTTCATGTAGGCCAGCAGCACACTTCCCTCTCTGCCTTGTGGTTTTCTAGGGGATTTGAAATGTGTTTTTCCCCTTCTGGAGGGCCCAGTGATTTATTCCTCTTTTCAGCAGCCCCACACTGGTTCGGGGATGGGTTCTGGGGGTTTTTGGTTTGAGTGCAGTCTGTTTTTTTTAAGGTTGCTGCTGCTGCGGTGTGTCAGGAGCTACTCCAAGCTTTCTGATTTCTGAGACAAAGCCTGAAGATGGATGAAGCTGTAAGGAAGCTTTGCTAACTGCTTTTGGAGCTCTGTCATCCCTGAGTTTAGCAGGGTGTAACGTGTTCTTCCTTGTAGTGTCAGCTGTTGTATTTCAGCCTAACTCCACAGAAGCCAACAGCGAGATACAACAAGCTGAACCAACTGAAGCTGTTGCAGGACTGCGTTAGGTGGGATGATGTTTGATGGAAAACTTTTGATGAAGTTGTCCCTTTAATAATCATGCATCTTTTTTGGAGAACATAAAGCTATACTGAGCACTCACTGTTGGTTTAACACAATGGAGAGATCAAAGTCTTACGCCGGAGGAAGGCTTCTATTTCTGTTTAGAGTTAGATATGAATTTCTTCCAAAAAATGAGCAAGAATTAGCCTTTTCAAAACATGGTCGTGGCAGCTCAGTGTGCAGTATTTGCTTAGGCTGTAAGAAAACCAGTTTCAGATTTCCATTTGACTTGCAGGGGTTTGAAGTCCTACAGAGGTATTTTTTTTCTGTTGGCAGTGGGGTGTCATTTTAGGTCTGGAAACTGGACGACCAAATTAATATCCCAGTGTGTTCAGACTAAGTGCCTGGCAGAGCTGCTGTTGCTGTTATACGGCTTCCCAGACTGGAACTGGCGTGTGCCTGGGGCAGGTGGGATCCATCTCAACCCGTTCAGATAGACATGTGCAAAGTTCCTCTTAAAACCCAAGTCCATGAGCCTAATAGCAGCATTAGGTCTCATAATGCTTTTAAAATCTGGTCCTTTATGGTCCTCACTTTACTTTTTTCCGGTGTTTATCTTGAATGATCAGGTGCTAGACACATTGCTGTCAGCTGTGTGTAACTTTCTGGATTTGATTCTGATGCTCTAACAGCCATTGCCAGGCAAGTGCTGCACAAAATTGCTGTGCAATTTTTGTATTATTAAATTCTAAGTGAACTCACGTTTAAGGTGTTGGCGCTCCCTTTTCATCTGCTTTTCACCTACGTCCTTGCAAGTAAGTTTTTGGTTGCAAAAATATTTGCAGAAGCAGCAAAATTTCAAGTGAGGATGAAAAATATTGGTGGGAAGCAGATTCTGTATTCATCAGAAACCTTGCTCTAAGAAAAATCCTGTCTGTTCAGGGAGCTGAAGTGTGTTAGGTAGCTTTTAGCTAAGCTTGGTCTAATTTTGAAGATTCAACCATTTGCAAAAATCCTAAGAAACGGTATAGATAGTGAAGACTTGGGGATCACTGGCTCTGTCGCCTTGCTGGAGACATCATCATTAAGATCATCTTAAAGTTCGCTTTCTGTGCTGGCTTAGTTCCATCTTAAGGGTGAGAAGGGTTTTGGCTCCTTGTGTTCCTGCTGGGAGGCTGCAGCAGTATCTAAGAACAACTAATGGTCGCTCTGGGGAGAGACAGACCAAAAACCTGGGGAAGCAGGTAAACGATTTCAATAACCAAGTTTCTGCTCCCACTTTTGCTGTAACTCTTTACATATGGCATCATTAATCCATCACACTTATAGTCAAGTCTTTTGTCTTGAGATCTCATCCAGCATGCCCCTGTTGGCCAGACCTGGATGAATTTTCCCTCTAACACAAAATCGGAGTTTGCTTCCTGTGAACAATCCTCTCTGTTTGCAATGAATTTGCTTCCA
Source organism: Thinocorus orbignyianus (assembly GCA_013400375.1). Taxonomy (NCBI): domain Eukaryota; kingdom Metazoa; phylum Chordata; class Aves; order Ciconiiformes; family Thinocoridae; genus Thinocorus; species Thinocorus orbignyianus. The sequence goes on from VXBW01007433.1 coordinate 247,908, forward strand.
GCAGCTGTTTCCTGCAGTTCAAGTCATTGGGTCCAGATTCTGGGTCCCGCTTCTTGCCGCTCGGTCCTTGGCTGCCGCCGAGAGCAGCGCAGCAGTTGCTGGCAAACTGCACCGTGTAATAAAGTTCAGAGGATGCAAGAGATCAAAGGGGTCTGAAAAATGACCAACTGTTACTTCTACTTTCACCCAAGAGCTGGTGTTTGTCAGAGTGCAGCCGGCTGAATTTACACTGGATTATCCGAAAGACAAGGCTCCACTTAGCAATTATCATAGAAATAAATTCCTATTCATCACACCTAGTTTATCCGTACGGTGAGACAGTCATCTGGACCTGTATTTAGCCTGAAGCATGTGTATTCTTCCATCTTTTTAGAACTTCAGATTGTATTTCCACTGGCTTGTCGAGCTTGATACAGCTTCAAATGTTTAACATTCAATGATGCAGTACACAACAGCACTCCTCTAATTTCCTGTATTGATCATTCAGGTATCATTTTCAGTGAGTCCAAGAAAGGAGGCAGAACACTTTACCCGCTCCTAAGCAAAATTCTCCCTCTCTCAGCCTGCTATTTCCTCTGACTCTGCTTACAAGGCTTTTCTTTATCATTGACACAGGTAGATAAATTTGTTGTGGAATTCTGCACATTTTACAAAAGTGACAAGTTCAGTATGCAGAAGAAAAAGCAGAACTTTCTCTGGGCTCGAGACCTGAGACTGTCTCCTTTCCAGGGCTGTCCAGTCATCCCAAGGTACTGCAGTTTATCAAACAATTTCCTCTTTAGTCCTCATCAGTATCAGATGCAGGAAACCTGCCAGTGAGTTTTTGTCCTATTGGTTTAAATTAAAAAATGTAGGGTTTCTCAAGACTGAGTGGAAGACCCGTTGAATGGTTCATATTAAAATGATGTCTTGGCAAAGAACCCAAACATACCTATGGATACTCGGTGTGTGCTTTCAGTCAAACATAGAGCTTTTGGCACAACTGCTTCCACGTTGCTTTTTTATGCCACGATATGATAACACTACAATAATACTTAAATGCTGACACAACAGAAAGCGTTGCCAGTTTGGACTCCCAGGCATTGGCAAGCTTTTTGTTATACTTGCAACCTAGCACTCTCTGTGAGCTTCACAAAAATGTTCATCGCTTTCAATGGAGGAGGAGGGAAACCAAAAAAAAAGAAACAAATTGCTTTACAAAGTGTTGAGTTGGAGAGGCTAAATATCACAACAAACGGAAGATCTGCAGCACGTCAGAACCTTCTTCTTTCTTCCTTTCCTTGAAAGCGTGAGGTTTTTCACTGGATTTATCTCTATAGGTGCAATCCATTTCCATTCCACCATTATGTCATCTATAATTTAAATTTACGAGACAAAACTTTAGGCTTGCCAGGGGAGCAGCTGGAGCGCTCTATTCCCTTTGCCATATAAAATGTAGATGCGCTGAACGTATTGTGTCTGACAAGCCCCACTGAAAGTACTCCTATCTTTTCTGACAAATATCCATCAGCATGTAATATTTATTCTTCTGTTTTAGTCTCCCTGCAAATAATTGACGGTCCCTCGGCAAGGAGCGGGTTTCCTGCTGAGGCAGCACCACCTGTATGGTTTTCCCAGGCTCACATCAGATGCTCTGCAATGGAGGCTTTCATAGGGCTAATGGATAAGATGAATGAAGCAGATGCAGGGAAAGGCAGGGGAACAGATTTTTCTCCTCAAAACAGCGCCGTTAGTGTTAGCATTGCTCCACAATGACACCTTTATACAACATTTATTGCAGACTTTTCAGACTTTCTCACTTCTTGCATTTTATTGCCCCAAAATCTCCCATTCTTGCAATATGTGTCTTTATGCTTCCAATTTTAATTTTACTGATGTAGACAATATTCCTGATGCTCCCCTCTACTACACCCTTAAACTAATATTTTCAGGGCTGGTTAAGTATCACATGGTTTTGAGTGGACAACAGGAGCTATGTTATGGGACCCAATCATCAGAAAAGGTTACTTATTCCACCTTTTAAACTTGGATACCTCCAGAGATGTCCCAACTCTGTTAGCCCAAAAAGAATCTGTTCCCCCCACCACTTTTGGCCAGTGAGGTAACTGAGGTGATTCATGCAGGCAGAAGTGACTCCTGAAACCAGAACTGATGGTGAAGCTGGTGCACCACCGAAGAACACAGGAGTATTCCTCCTCTTCCCAGGGAAAGACCAAAAAGGCCAGCTGTTTTCTGCTTTTGCCAGCCACGATGTAAGCCACCAAGAGAGCACAGCTTGATTTTTCCGGTGCCAGAACTGTGTTTGCAGAGCCGGTAGCCTGAGAAATCTTGGTGGCACAGAAGCTAATGTCCTTAGTGATTGTTTCTTTAAATGTAAGTGGCGTTTTAATAAACGTTGCAATAAAATTGCTCAATGCACTGCCTGTTTGACAATTACCGATTCTTTGGGGGATAAACCCCACGTTATTGTGCAGCAAATATTGCCAGTAAGTGTCTTTTATGTGCCTACCTCCCTGTTTAACCCGCACAGGTAAATGTGTCCCTTGTAGCCATGGTGACGGTCCCTGCTTCCTTAGGTCATCATCTTCCTTGTAGCTCTGAAGGTCCCGCTAGGTGAGGTGTGTAAAAATGATGTCACGAGAATTAATTTTATGATTGTTATTTGTTTTACGCTAGAGATCTCAGCGGGGGGGGGGGGGGGG
>VXBW01007433.1:260396-296301 GCA_013400375.1 Thinocorus orbignyianus
TGGACACAGTCCTCCAGGTGGGGTCTCACGAGCACAGAGTAGAGCTAGCTCCACACCTGTGAGGATTTTCCCATTGATCTACCCTGCTTCCAAGTGTTTAAATTTTTTCAGAAGCTACTGAAATAATGCAGCAGGTCAGGTTTTACTAACCCAAATACCAGGGAGGCAGATTGAGGTTGGTGCTGATACCAAGCCATCCAGCTTCACCCCTGCAAAGATCCTGAGCTGGAATCAGTCAGGTGGTGGCGTGTTCGATGGTTAGACTCTCCAATGGCTAAATTTTAGGTGATTTGTTTCCAAAAGGAAGTCTGAAAACCATTGTTGGATTTCTGAGCTTGTGTGGGAAGGCTGAAGTGGTTTAAATTAAGTCAATCCGTTCCTTTAGGTAATGGATTCCAGTACCTGAAGGATCCTACAGGAGAGATAGGGAGGGACTCTTGGTCAGGGAGCAGAGCCATAGGGTGAGGTGTAATGCTTTTAAACTGAAAGAGAGGAGATTTAGATGAGATATTAGGAAGAAATTCTTTGCTGTGAGGGTGGTGAGATCCTGGAACAGGTTGCCCAGGGAAGCTGTGGCTGCCCCATCCCTGGAGGGTTTCAAAGCCAGGCTGGATGGGGCTTGGAGCAACCCAGTCTAGTGGGAGGTGCCCCTGGCCAGGGCAGGGGGCTTGTAACTGGAAAATCTTTAATGTCCCTTCCAACCCAAACCATTCTGTGATTCCACAGCTTTGCATGTTGGACAGCCTGAGCAAACGGGCATCTAAAACCTGATACCTTTCCCATAGATGGTAGATTTGAATCAGGCTCATTCCAGGGCCAGTTTTTTTTTTGGTTGTTGTTGTTGTTGTTTGGTTGGTTTTTTGCAAAGCACCAACACATTTACCAGACAGAGGGAAGATGTTGATGGTGACAGGGAAGTTGCCCGTGTATGATGTGACAGCCCTTAGTGCGTATCTCAGCAAGCAGAATGCTTTGGCTCACATCCGTATCTCCAGCAATCCTAGGAGAATGGCCAAACAGCACGCTCAGGAAGATGGGGTTAGAACATAAAAAAGGAACAGAATTTAAGCTACTTTCCTTTTTTTATTATTATTTTTTGAGAGAGAGAAAGACCTTTCCTACTGGCTCATTGAAATTGCAACCTGCCCTTTTATTCTCATATGTTTTATAGAGAACCTAGAAACCTTTATGGAGCTATAGATTCTGCCATGATTGTAAGTTACCTGGTGTCCTTTTGTGGATTTAAGCCTCTGTTTGATACCTATGTAGTATCCAGGGAATAGTTTGAGACAGCAGTGCTGTTTGCTCAGGCGTTCCGACCATAAAGACATGTACCTGGTGTTTATGACAATCTTTGACTAAATAGATCTAAAAATCAAAGATAAATCATGCACACATAAATCAGCACTTTTTTACAAAGGAAGTATTAGATAGGTTTGCTGCTGTACTGCTAGCCTCTTGCTCGTTACAGAAACATATTTCCCAGAGAAAAAAAAAGAAAAAATACACGTTTTCACCGCCTGCCCCGACAGCTCCAGCTCTAATGAGACCAGTTTTTAAAAATTCTTTCTAATAGGTTGACACTAAAAAACGATGCTAAGAACTAACAAACTAAGGAAATGCAATGCAGGCTGCTTTTGTTTCTTGTTTGAAATGACTCCGTATTCTGGAGAGAGAGGAATTGTGTCATGGAAAACATTTGCTGCAGTAAAAGTTTGGCTACTCTCCTAAACCACTCTCATGGCCAAATTGACCCAATTCCCGCTTCCCACCCCTCACCCCAGACCATGTCAAGGTTTATATGTATTTATTTTCATAAACAGCTGATGCAGACTTTGGAAAAGGTGTGATGGGGCTTGTATTTTCATATTCCTTTAAAAGGTGTCCATTAAATGCCACAGCTCATACAAATATGATCTTGGGCCTTTATTTTTACTGAAGGTGAAAACACCCTTGATATTTAGGGACAGCTTATATGTTAGAGAGAAACTGATGTAAATGAAATGTAAGTGTTGGCATTCTTCACCTAACAATTAGTGACTCATTTAATAGGTTTTCCTTTTTTTTGCCCTCAGTTGTATTATGAATTGAAACAGCGATGTAGATTAAGTGGATCATTGACTGCTCTGGAGATGTAGTTTTGATCCTATCTCCAGTACAATTTTTCTGAAATATGCAACACTTTCGCCCAGTGGAAATGTGATAACTTGAAAATTCATGAGTCTATTGTAGCGCAAGCCTTAAATCCTGCTGCTGGGGGAGGGACTTGTAGGTAGGCTTGAGAGAGTATCTGAGCCAGGGATTCATTCCTGAGAGGGTCGGGTTGTAAGGCGCTGAATCAACAAGAACTTCAGCATGTGCACAAGTCCCTTTGAAGCGAGCCAGACTCAACACATACTTAAGTGTTTTGCTGAATAAAGGTGGGAACTAGTGTGTTTAGTTTTTAGCACATGCTCAAGCATTTTTTTTCTAAACCAGGGCCCAAGTCACTTAAAAAAAAAATAAAAAAAAAAAATTATACACACATGCACTGGCACCACATGCTAGACAGTTTATGAAGAGTAAGTTTTTCCACAACAGAATCAGCAGGAACTATTATTAAATGCAGTCATGTCAATAACGCGTAGCGTGGATCTGTGAGCCAAGTGGAAAATAGCTCTTGTGCTCAGCGCTCTGCTCTGACGGGAAAATGGGACTCCCCAACACCAAAGCAAAGCAGAGGCTGCAGTGAAGCTGATAAGTGGAAAGGGTTACTAATAAAAATCCAGATGCTTTCTGGAGCACATGTGAGTATACATGAAGCCTGAAAGCACGTTGATTATTTAAAAAAAAAAATAGAAAACAAAAGTTTTTTGATTTTCTTTCCCTTCACTCAGCCGTTTTTAGCTATTGCTATTTTTCAAGGTGTGCAAAGAAAATCGGAGGGGCTTGTTGCTAGTGTACAGGCCTCTGGATAATGTCCTTGCTTGTCCTTTTCCTTGTTCTTTTATGTGTCAGCAATTATTGACCTCAACCTTCATTTTTGATGAGCTATATAAAACATTAATAAATGATGAGGGGGGGGGAAATGTTGTGGCGCACGATAAAATCACCTGGGTTACAAATAAAATGTTCACTTCTGAGATTGCCAGCTATTTTTACATGCAGTGCTCAAAGTGTTTAAACACAGTAGTGCTTTAGATGAAATGAACAAGAAAATCCATTAACAAACAGGGTTTTGTTAGAAATGGATAAGAATGCTGGTTCTGTGCTCATGACGGGTAAAATACAAGTGGGGAAAGTGTAAAGCTTTCATTAGTGAAAACTATAAACATAGCTGCTATGCTCTGTTTTTAAACAGAGGATTGAGACAATAGAGAAAGTCAGAGGGAGAAATGGATTTCATATTTCAGTAAAAGTAGCCTGGGGGATGGGAAGAGAGGATTATACAGAATATTCCCTTTCCAGGAGGAAAATCTTGCTTCCCTGTGTTATGGGTCTGTTTCTCTAAGGGAGGTAACAGCATTTCTGTGAGGAAGGCACCTTGTCCAGCACAGTGAAATCACAGACCAGCGGAGGCTGAGCTTATCTGAGCCTGCTGCTCTTTTTCTACAAGGTGTGTGTCAAAGAGAAAGCCATTAAGCTGTTAATAAAACTATGTCTTGCAAAAATCTGCCGCTTTGTCCTACAGTGAGGCACCCTGCAGGATCCAGGTAGAGGCAAATAGCATTTGTGTTAGACTTGGTTTGTTCTTTGGAGATTCAAAAGCTTCATTTATTTATTGGACCTCAGTCTGGGAGTTTGAAAGAACGTGCATGATTGCAATGTGAGCAGTGGCCAAGCCAGAGGACACAGCAGTCGGTGTCCAGGCTGGGACTGTGAGGCACGGATGGCTGGAAGAGCCATGATGGTCCCTGGACATCCAGCTGTATGTTGTCCTACCAGGGTCTTGTGATGCTACACCCATCCACCTCAACAGAATTGCCCACCTACTCCACCATCAGTTTCTTTCACTTCTCTTCTTGCAAGGAAAGGCTGACAAGGTACACCCTCCTCCTTAACTATGACCTCCAGCTCCCAAAGAGGGGGGCAGCAGTCATGAAACAAAAAGAGGGGGTTTTCTTCAGCATGAAGGAGCCAGATATACACTCTGGTCAGGGCTACCTGAAGCAAAGAAGTCTTGGCTCTCTATCTTTTCTCATTAGCAAGGGGAGACAACGCTTAGGTCCACAGATGCCTCTCCCTGCTCTTTGCCCACCCCTGGTGGCTGGAGCAGAGGGGACCCAGTCAGTAAGAGTCACTGTGGGACACTTCTAGTTCTATTTCACAGCAAAGACAAAAGCGGTTCCACCAGGCAGGTCTACAAGTTGATAATATCCACTACTGACAGGCAGCGCCCAGCAAAGCAATTCCCCAAAGTGGGACAACCTTGGATGTTTACTCAGTGAACATTTTGTGGGAACTTATGCATTGAGATAACATTGATTTAGGTGGATAACTGAGCTATACCGGAATAGAATATGAGAGTTTCTCTCTTCATTTTTCTCTCTTCTTTGTTTTTTAGAGGGGAAAGGAGCCTCTCTTTGAAAGGATAAAAGATACAGTGGGTCCTAGTGGTTTGCAAATGGATCTCTGCAGCGGAACCAAGCCCAGTGCAAAGTCCTGCACCTGGATCATGGCAATCCCAGGCACAAATGCAGATTGGGGCGAGAATGGTTTGAGAATAGTCCTGAGGAGAAGGACCCGGGGGTGTTGGTGGATGAGAAGCTCAACATGAGCTGGCAATGTGCACTGACAGCCCAGAAAACCAAAAACTGTCCTGGGCTGCATCCAAAGAAGCATGGCCAGCAGGGTGAGGGCAGGGGGACTCTGCTTCTCTGTTCCACTCTTGTGAGACCCCACCTGGAGTATTGTGTCCAGCTCTGGAATCCCCAACATAAGGAAGACATTAACCTCTTGGAATAGATCCAACAGAAGCCATGGAGATGCTGGAAGACCTGAAGCCCCTCTGCTGTGAGGCCAGGCTGAGAGAGCTGCTGTTGTTCAGCCTGGAGAAGAGAAGATTCCAAGAAGATCTTAGAGCCTCTTCCAATCCCTAAGGGGGATCTACAGGACAGATGGGAAGGAACTCTTGATCAGGGAGAGAAATGATAGGATGAGGAGTAATAGTTTGAAACTGAAAGAGAGAAGATTCAGGTTAGATATTATGAAGAAATTCTTCCCTGTGAGGTTGGTGAAACACTGGCCCCAGTTGCCCAGAGAAACTGTGGCTGCCCCACCCCTGGAGAGGTTCAAGGCCAGGCTGGATGGGGCTTGGAGCAACCTGGTGTGGTGGGAGGTGTCCCTGCCCAGGGCAGGGGACTGGAACTCGGTGATCTTTAAGGTCCCTTCCAACTCTAACCAGTCTATGGTTTTATGAATCAGTTGCAAACCCCTGGGTCCAGCTGTGTGCTGCAGCTCACCCTCTGCTCCCTGCCAGGCTGAAACTCAGGTCATCACCTCCACGGGCTCAAGCTCCTCTAAGCCCCAGTGGATGCCTCAGAAAAGAGCTGCAGTGTGTTTTAGCCTGTGTATGGTGACTAAAAGACTGGGGTCAGGCAAAGGGCCACGCACAGAGCGGGAGTTAAAGGCAGACGTGCATCCTGAAAATCCATACACTTTCATTACAGATGTTTGCTGGTTGAAGTCGCTGAGTTGTTACTGGTTAAATTTGAGTGAATTAGTCTTTTCCTGAGATCACAAACTGTCTTGAAGTGTTTTATGTGGGCAAATGAGCAACACTGTAGTTAACAAAGTTTAAAAAAAATAAAAAATAAAAAAAATTTACACAGTGTGGCTAAGTTTAGGCACCTAAATCCATATATAGGTTCCTAAAAATAAGTCTGGTTCTCAGAAGATCATAATTTCTTGAGAATGAAGCTAGTAATTTAGGTAGCTAGATGTGAACTGAAGTGCCTGAGTTTAACTAGTTGGGAAGTAACATTTTTGACTTAAACCCAAGTCCTTCTGCCTTTGGAGAATACATCCTTGCTGGAAATGCAAGAAATTCTTATGTACAGTGTTTTACAGACATGTTCTGTTCTTAATTTTTCCACAAAGAAACAATGATTAAAAAAAAAAAAAAAAAAAGGTCTGTGAGCTTTTTTAAAGTAGAAGATAATTAATGTAAATCAGTCCTTAGAAACAATACAGGCTTATTTTCACATTTGTTTAGGATTAAGCTGCTTCCACAAAGTACTTCCACATGTATGCTAATTAGTTTTATAACAAAACCAACCATCCCACAATGAAGAGTGAAGACAAAAGTCTTATGAACCATGCCTTATTCAATCAGCATTTATCTCCGCGTTCCAGGCCAGCGGGGTCCCCTTCGGGGCTTTCTCCTGCTGAGCACCGTGGGCTCCCATTCCTCGACACCCAGCCGGGTCAGAAGACCTCAGGGTGCTTGGGAGCAGATCATCAGCATCCTCTCGGGGAGCAGCAGGTTGTTCGTGGGCAGGAGATCACACACGTTTCTCCAGACGGCCGCTGAGACTCTAAGCTTCATCTCACAGTTTCAACCATGCGAAAGCCAGACTTGCAAGAGGATCATTCTCTCCCCCATCCTGGGGTTAGTAGCATGAATTCCTCTAGCTATTCCTTTTTCTTTTTTTCAGTACCAAAAGAAAGCTGTTTTATTTCAATACTGGTCCAAGCCAACTGAGTGTCAATAGCACGTTGATACAGTAATCACCATGGGGAAATTACATGTTCTTACTTTTCTAACTCTTTTTTTTTTTCAATATTTAGTCCATTCCTGCTCCTGGAACCTGCGCTGTGTTGGGTAATGGCTCTCTGTCTCGGCTGTGACAGGCTACCTCTTGATGTACATATCTCTAAACACATGCAACCCTAATGCAGTAACCTCCCATTTTTGCTGGATTACTTTGTACAGACCATAAATGAAATCATTCTAATGTTGTTATTGTATATCTGAGTCTAAGGATACAGCTGAGCAAGGGTTTTATGGCAAGAGAATAATAGAGTAGCCTGGTGTAGCCCATGCTGGTGGCAGCAGCAGAGAAGACACAGCAAAGTCTTGGTCCCTGTTCCTGCCTACAAGCTTAGCTCTCCCTATGTGGCTATTTATGTCTCCACACTGTAAACTGCATCACTAAAATGACTAAGGTTAAAGGCAGCGTGTTTTTCTGGAGGGGTAATGAAAGGGAACATTCTACCCAGCCTTGCCCATGAAGTCAGCACACATTCTAACCAAAGTCTTGGAAAGATAAGAAGTTCTTACTGTCAATCCTGATCTCATGGTTAGTCTAATAAATGCACTTTTTCTTGTGCACTTTGGTTTTCCCCAGGTTTCTTGCTTCTTCATAACCTGGGTCCCACACCCAGAAGATGTGTTGCCTCACTATCAGTGATGCAGACAGGGATTTTCTTTAATAGAAACCAGAGCAAGAGGTCAAACAGTGAGTGCATAAGTCTCACCTACAGATGGGCTACACACACCTGCCAGCAGGAACAAGACCTAGTCTGGATGCCATCACGGGGTTCCTGTTTCCTCAGGGATTCTCTTTTGTTCTTTTGTAGTATTATCGTTATCTAAATGACCAAAATCATACTTTACCACAGTTTTCTCAGATCCAGGCTAAGCGAGTAGACTGTAGAAAAGAAACGGTGGTAGCTGCTTTTTTTCAAGCAGTTTTATATGTCACACTCATCGGCTGCACATTTAAGTCCATGTGTGGATCCTCTAACTATCCCACCACCACCACCACCTGATTTCTATGTCCACCATACACAGAGCATAATCTTTCTTCTTTTTCTTTTTTTNCTACACTTAGGTATGCTCTTAAAGTGTCACACAGACCTGGCCCTTGGGGTAGTCAAAGCCCACCAAAGGCAAATTTGGCACCAAAGATAAATGGGATATGTAGAATCATAGAATCATAGAATCACCCAGGTCAGAAGGGACCTCCAAAGATCATCTAGTCTGACCTCCCTGCAGTCNCACGGAAGTGTCCTTAAGTGTCCTTAATCTTATTCTTACTATTCAGTAAGACAGAATCCAAAAGACTTACAGCCCACGCTGTAAACACAGGTCTACAGCACCCTGCAGCACAAGCATCAAACTTTGACCTCTTTAAAACTCAGTGAAACAGATGTCTTTGAAGCACTCAATGGCTCTGAAGGAGGTGCTAAGGAAGTTCTAGTCAGAAATATGGATAATCACTAACTTGGTTTATTTTCCAACCAGCACTCAAAAAAAGGAAAACATTTTAATTAAACAGTGGTAGAAATTATTGTAAGTGCCTGCAATAATGATTAAGGGTTTATTAACTGATGTCACTTCATTGAAAGACGTGGTGGCAGAAAGTGGCAGAAAGATACCAGATGATATCTTTAAGAATATCATTAAAACATGACGCAATAAAACCTTTACATGTTAAAACACAGGTACATTGAAGGTCTTACAGATTATAAAAAATTAAAGCATCACCTTATGTGTTGTTTCTTCTGGTACTTTCTGGAAAGGAAAAATTACTAAATCATCTTCTCAAACAATTTATAATTATAAGTAAGATAGTTTTATGATGAGATTTAAAAACAGAGCAAAATAAACTAACAAAACCCCCACAACTCCTGAATATCAGGAAACCATAAATTATTATCTATATATTAATTATGTTAGCAGAGATATGACACATTTTGCAATAAAAGTAGTAGAAAATATTTATTGCATTCAACAGGCATAATTTTTTTTTTTTTTTTTTTTTTTTTTTCTTTTTTTTTTCTTTTTTTTTTTCTTAGTGTGTGAGATTTTAGTGTGAGATTGGACTCAATGATCTCAGAGGTCCCTTCCGACCATGAAAATTCTGTGATTTTGGTATATTGATGGAAGTCAGTATTTATTAAAAATCGTGCCCCACAACTGCTGTATATGCCAGTCCCAGTTTGGATGCAGATCAGGATACATGACTTCTTTTCAGAGGGAAGAGCGGTTCTGCCTTATCAGACATCTGTCGATACTGCTATTTCTGAACTTCAGTGGATGCTGCATCACACAGCCTCTGCCTTTTTTGTTGTCTAAGCAATTTCTTCTGCAGCCCTTCAGCTGCCTCTCTGCTTTTGATGCCTGGTGCTCTTGGCTGGCAATCACTGGGTGGACATGGGTTATTTCCAGCAGTGCAGCCTCTCTGCCAGAATCGGGAGAAGCTTCTACAGAGCTATTATGTTCTTTGAGCTACACTTAGGTATGCTCTTAAAGTGTCACACAGACCTGGCCCTTGGGGTAGTCAAAGCCCACCAAAGGCAAATTTGGCACCAAAGATAAATGGGATATGTAGAATCATAGAATCATAGAATCACCCAGGTCAGAAGGGACCTCCAAAGATCATCTAGTCTGACCTCCCTGCAGTCACAGGGACACCCCCAACCAGAACAGGTTGCCCAGGGCCTCATCGAGCCTCACCTTGAAGATCTCCAGGGAAGGGGCCTCAACCACTTCCCTGGGCAACCTGGTCCAGTGTTCCACCACCTTCAGAGGAAAGAGCTTGTTCCTAATATCCAATCTAAACCTGCTCTTCTCCAACTTAAAGCCATTTTAGGCGTACTCTGGTTCACTTCTACAAGTTCAGCATTGAAGGGTGTATCAATAATAGCAGAGTTAGGTCCTTGAGATGTATTCTGGGATTAATCCAGCATGCATCTACTTCATGCAACTTTCCAGATCCAAAAAGCTGAAGCAATTTATGTCAAGAATGGGAAATTTGCAAGATTTTGAAAAAGATGCACTAATGTCCATGCTTTTTGGGGTGATAAAAGACTAGGGTTAGGGCCAAATAGAAGCTTCAGTTATGGCACTGGTTTGAAAGGAGAGACCTTTTGAGGTTACTGTAGACAATGGCAAGGTGTCAGTGCAGGGCACATCTAAACAATAGGATGCACTTGCGACTTCCCTGTATAACAAGTAATGTTAGTGTGGTTAAAATTGTGTCCTTAACTGCATGTACTTCTGTGTGAAGCCTGTTCTTTCTCTGAAACAAGTGCAGCTTTTGTTAGTATACCTGAAGCTGCTTCCAAAGCATCATAAATCAGAGCAGATGGAGTCCAAACCTGAAGACGAGAGGTACACAGCTGCAGCCCCTGTGTGTGAAGCTGTGTGGATGTGCTTCTCCAGGCTGTGGGATGTGAGGAGGGGGGCAGAAACCACCTGCAGCCCCACTGAAGTCGAGCTTGTAATCTGAAACAGGAAAGACCTTAGCACAGGAGCAGGAATGTTCTTCAGGGAGCTGTTGGAATCCCAGTACGGCACTCTGAGAGCCTATCCTCCTATAGCACTACAGTGTCCATGTATAAGCACCTCTGAGGCTGGAATGAACATTTCCTCTTGGCTCCCTCTTGGGAAAGTGTCCGTCTACTGGAAGATCAAATGAGTTCTTCCACTGTACCAACACAGCCAAAACTGATGAAGGATTTACTTCATTCTACTACACCCGAATAAAGGAAATTTTTTGCCTGACACAAAAAAAAACCTGATGCCTTCACTATTTACTCTTCTTTCTCTCTCTCTCTCTCNCAAAAATGAAAGCCTTTCCACTGCCAGAGAAAATCATAGACTTACTCAAGGTGTAGATTTTTCTATCACGTCCTGCAGGGATTTTTTTACTTCCTTTTAAGAATTAAATATTAGCATCAGTGCATAGGCTGATGTGATTTCATAGCACAACAGGAATCCCATTGCACCTTAGAATAGTTTTTAGTTTTCTACATGGTATTGGAAACAGCTGGATTGGGGAGGACACAACCTTGGGGGAGATCAGCCAAGCAAGGTTGTAAGGGTGCATTTTCAGAGCAATGCATAGTCATTTAGCCACGCGACTCCCATTAGTACAAATCACTAAATCACTATGCACCACTTTTAAATGAAACCTCTAGAGTCACTTTCTTAAGGAACCTCATGGAGCAATTTCATAGAACAAGTCTGAAAACCCTTCATGGCAGTAATATTTGTCTTAGCCCATTCCTAAAATGACATTCTTTGCACTACTGCGCTTGATTAATTAAGTGAAAAGTGTGTTCTGCAGGTGTTTTGCACTCTGCCATTTATGTTTCAAGTCAGCATGTAGGCTTCAAGTGTGACTTTAGCAGAGAGGTGGAGTTATGTCTTTTTCTGCTTTCCTTTATTCAAGATAGTACATTTCATGGCATTCAGCTGTGTGTCTGTGGGCATCACTAATGAGCTGGTGGATACTTGGACATCTTTCTGGATAGACCTAAGCCAGGAGATAAGGAAATGTGCCCATTTGAAATGGAAGGACCATTTTAATTTTCACCTCCGTGCTTAACAGTTAAAAAAACCTAAACCTAACTCTTCTATTTCAAAGTAAACTGCTATCCATTTTTAAATAATAATACATTTAGCTGCTTGACACATCAGCTGGAATGATTAAATTATGTAGCAGTAGAGATATCTCGGGAAGCAATGACAGGTGGTACAAACCTACCAACAGTAGTTTGAAATGGTGAAGGGCGGGGTGGGGGGGATGCTGGGGGAAGCATTTACAAATGTCAAGGCAGCATCAGCAGCAGCCTCCCTGCTTTCTTGTGAAATATGGTTTCTGGTTTCATACAAGGCATTTGCTGTTCAGCCATCATCTCTTTTCTTCAGTGCACCGCTTTTTGGGTCTGCTCAGACTGGGAGGTGTGTGTCTGTAGATGTGCACATGCACACACGTAGGTGACTGCAAGTAAGGACCAAGCCGTGCTCTTGCTTCTCTTTGTGTCATTAGAAGGATGCTGTGGAGGAAGGATGTTTGCAGGCCGTTGTGCCCAGCTCAGGCAGAAGCATGCTGAAAGAGGAAGGCCCCACCTGGAGTGAGCACAAACCCCTGCCGATAAGCACAACGTGCTCTTTTTTCATTTGACATTGGTTTATGGAGAGAGAAGGACAGATGGAAACACCATCATTCTTGCACCTCTTTCCTTGAAAAAAAAATGTATTTCAGGATTTGTTAGCTAATCCATGCCCCCTGGGCATTTGAGAAGATTTTTCCTGTGGTGGATGTCTAGCCTGAGTCAGCGGTAGGTCAGGATTGTGATGAGAGAGTTTGAACTCTAGTAGAAGCAGTCTCTGTGTCATTTTTGCTCTTCTAAAGCTGCTGTTGAGGCAGAGCTGAAGCCAGTTTTCTCTCAGTATGTTATTAGTCCAGAAGCCATGCATATGTCTGATTTGTTTGAATCTCACCACTTAACTGGAAGAGGGCTCTATCATTTCCAGTTACAGCACGGCTGAGAAAACCTTTCCCACTAGATTGTCAAGATATTCACAAGGAATAGTCATCCAGAACCCACTTAGGGTACCTGAAGGTGCAAAGTCACTGAGGGTACCAACACTGGACATACTCGCTGTATGGCTGCATTTTACACGAATGGCTTTTTGACAGGAAAGCCTCAGACAAACAAATTGGGGTCAGCCACACAGAAGACTTCCCACTTATCTCTTGAAGAACCACTTACACCTGTAGACAGTATTGGATGTCTTTGCTGTTGATGCATCACCTAAAGTCAGCAAAGCCCAGGAAGCGAAAGCTGGTGCAGGCCTCAGATCTGAGGAAGGACCAGACGGTCCAAGCCATAAGGAAACCTCCCTGCTATGGAACTGGATGCTTAGTGAAAGGATCACAAGTTCTTAAAGCAGATTTCTTCTTCCTTCAGGGCTTGGCAATATGCTCTTGGCTGACTGTTTGCTGGTTTTGGAGCCACCGAAAGGCATGCCCAACAGGCAGTTGGGTGTCTCATTGCCTCAGGAAGAACAGCTTGAAATGTCTGGTATAAATGTATTGGACTAATTTCTCCAGGAGATGAAGGTGATCCAAGCTGTTTTTTCCATGCTGAATATCATAGTTACCCTTGCAATGTGGAGCGTATTTTTGCATAACTTGATTTATCCAGCTTTGTGAAGCGCAGGGTTCTGAGAAGACCCCTGGTCCTTGTGGAATTAAAAAGTAATTATTCTGTTCTTCTAATGGGACAGGAAGAGACAAGTCTAGTGATTCATTTCCTATACTCTTCACTGGTTTTCCTCCTCAGAGGCAAGGGTAGAACTACTCCTTCTTCCCCTCCGCGTAAGGCTCCATCTCGGTCTAACATTCAGCAGCAATGACCTGCTGAAAAAGTGGTCCCCAAGAGACTTCGCTCTTTGCAGGAAGCCCATGTGCTCTCATTAAAGCGCTAGATATGACATACCCTCTGGATTCCTTTTCCCTATGAATCAAATTCAGCATCTGCGCAGCCCAGAACTGTTAATTTGGTAACCAGACACGATCGCAAAAAAAAAAATAAACCCCTGTAACTTTATTTTTTGATTGCTTATAAGAAATCATAGACAAACAAGAATTACCTCATAAAGAGCCATGGGATGTTATCCATGATTGTCCAAATCTTGCACCTCCTTAACTTAAAATGTAGGCATATTTTCCAATAAATATCAGACTACTTTGGTTTCTAGCGTTATTTTTAGAAATTGTCAAAAAAAAAAAAAAAAGAAAAAGAAAAAGAAAAAAGAAAGAAAAGAAAACATTTTGCTCAACACATAAAGAAGAGGAATTGGAGGGAAAAGGCCTTTAAGGATTTTTAAATGATTGGAAAGATACCTGTCTAGATGATGAGAGAAAAATCCTACTTCTCTACAAAGCAAGTTACATACTCTGTCATTTCCCTACACAGAAAATATAGTCCGTTAATCATGTCAGAATACCTCATTTAGTTTAGGTCTTTGCCTCACAAACCATTTAGTTTAAACTAAAGATCTGTAAATACACTTTTTATGTTTGAAGGAAAGCTGTGTTTCAACATCAGAAAAAAATCATTATTTTTTGTTTAAAAAACTTCACCTCAAATTAAAGTAAAACCTAAAAAGTTCTTAATTTTCCAAATTAAAATTCCACAGTATTCCCTTTAAAAATAGGAAACAGTAGAAACCATTTGGTGTTTTTGAAAGGAAATATGTTTCTTAGGCTCACTGGGCTCTGTGGTTTCCCACAGGCTGACCTGGCAAGACACTGAAGGGCCTGGCATCTGGGAGGCACTGGAAACTTGGTGAATGTCCTTGGGATTCAGGAGCCAGAAAATCAGAGCTCCCTTTCAGTCAAGCTCTTAGGAAGCACATAAAAATCATCACTCTTCAAGACTGAGGGTTTGGTGGGTTGAAAGGAGTCCAGAATGAATTAACTCTTAAAATTACACAATTCAATTAAGCGCATTGCTAAGAAGTGAGGTCAATGCATTGGTAGGGAATCTGGGAGGAGGCTGTGATTAGTCTCCATGGATATGAGTGGAGAAAGGTGAAGATTCAGGGTAGATGAAAGAATTATAGAATCATCCAGGCCAGAAGCGCCCTCCAAAGGTCATCTAGTCCCACGTCCCCACAGTCACAGGGACATCCCCAACCAGACCAAGTTGCCCAGGGCCTCATTGAGCCTCACCTTGAATATCTCCAGGGACAGGGCCTCAACCACCTCCCTGGGCAACCTGTTCCAGTGTTCCACCACCCTCAGAGTAAAGAACTTGTTCTTAANGCTCATGTCCAGCCTCTCGTCCACCAGCACCCCCAAGTCCCTTTCCTCAGGGCTGCTTTCTAATCCCTCATCCCCTGGTCTGTATTGATAGTGAGAATTGTTCCGGCCCAGGTGCAGAATTCTGCTCTTGCTCTTGTTGAGCCTCATGAAGTTCATCTGCGCTCACCTCTCCAGTCTGTCCAGGTGCCTCTGGTGTATCAACAGGACTCTAATATGGTGAAGGGTATGGACTTGATGAACTGCAACAAACTTGATGAACCTTGCCACCCTGTGTTCAAAAAACCACTTCAGTTTCTCCAAATCAGCCTTTTCCTGCAATGCTGTTGTCAGATTTCGAAGTTGTACTTCTTACATGACAACATTGTGGATGAGACTACAGAGTAATGTTCGTGGAGGGGGTTCACTACACAGCATTTTCTTCTTCACTGTAGGAGGAGAACCCCACTGCAGAGTTAGGCAACCTGATAAAACCTTTCAGGTATGATAGTGGTCTTTATGAAGGCTTCTACATGCAGTCAGGTGGAAGCTGGTAGGGCTCGAGGTCTGAATACTATAGCAAGTAAGTGTGTGGAAATGATAGATTTGTTGAAACTCTCCCTCAAAAAGGGCAAACTTTTCCCATTCCAAATGTTTCATCAGCATGACCTCTCTGTGCAGAAATTGTGAATACTCTGTGTCATGCAGTCCTGGGGACCTGATAAAAAGCATTGTCAGCTCTTTCTGCTCATGTGTTTTACTTTTCTTCAACTGTAAATCACAGAATCACACAGAATTGTCATGGTTAGAAAGGACTTCTGAGATCATCAGGTCCAGCCACACACACAAAAACCCTACAATCTCGGCCACTAGACCAGGCCACTAGAACATGCCCTGTAGTGCCACATCTACACATTTCTTAAATACCTCCAGGGATGGTGACTCAGTCACTTCCTGGGGCAGGCTCTTCCAGAGCCTGATTACTCTTTCAGTATCCATGTGGTCATAGAAAGAGATCAGATTGGTTAAGCAGGAGCTCCCTTTCATAACTCCATGCTGGCGGGCCCTGATCCCTTGGCTGCCCTGCACTTGCCATGAGAGCTCACTCAAGATGGTCCTCTCCATGATCTTTCCTGGTACCAAGGTCAGGCTGACAGGCCTGTAGTTCCCCAGATTCTCCTTCTAGCCCTTCTTTTATATAGGCATCACGTTAGCCATCTCCAGTAATCTGGTACCTCCTCTGTTGGTCAGGATTGTTGATATATGCTTGGTGAGATCTCCAGCCAGTTCCCTGAGCACTCTTGGGTAAATCCCACCTGACCCCATAGACTTATTGGTGTCTAGGTGCAGAAGCAGATCATTAACTACTTCTTCCTGGATTATGGGGAGGTTGTTCTGTTTTCCATCCTTATCTTCCAGTTCAGGAGGCTGAACAGCCTGGGGGTAGCTGGTCTGACTATTGAAAACAGAGGCAAAGAAGGTATTAAGTATCTCAGCCTCCTCCTCTTCCTTGGTTGCAATGTCCCCACCTTCATCCAATAAGGGCTGGAGATTCTCCCTGGCTCTCTTTTTGTTGATGTATTTATAAAAGCTTTATTTTGTTGTTGTTGTCTCTTATGTTAGTGGCAAAAACAAGATACGTAGAAAGTGGAAAGGAGATTGGAGTCATCCTGTTTCAGCTATAGGTTCATCTTGGCTGGACGCTCATGTCAAGGATTCAGAAAATACTCCACAAAACCCCACAACTTATGTGTACCCAGAGGGAATTTTGCATTCATTTTAGCAGGACATGGTCTCACTGTGGTATTTATAAAAGTTGTGATGCACTAAATCTATTCCCTCCCAGGGAAATTTAAGGGACAATTGTATTGTCTTGGATCTTTCTCTGAAAATATTGCATCATCAATTTTGTCAGCGATATGCCTTGAAAGAGTTTCTAACTCCTGGGCCAAAATAAGATCGCTCCTGGTGATTCCTTACCGGCAAGAATAAGTTTTTGTTAATTTCTGGAGTTTTCTTTAATCTCTTGGATTTTCTTTGTCTTTCATAGTATCAGGCAATTAAATTTATCTTATTTATTTGGAAATGGTGTCACCTGGAATTTCTTGCTATTAATTTAGGATTCCTAGAATTACAAAGTCCTTCCATTTGTGAACATAAACAAAAATTAATACAGCTATAGAAAAAAATCTCAATAAAGCAGTTTGCAAATAGAACCTGGGTTTATTTATGATATAAAACCAGCTCTACTCATTCTGTTTCAGCTTTCAGAGGAGGGCAGCTTCCAAAGCTGAGGTGCTCTAGTTTGCCGGTCAAGCCCAGAGGGTATGTTTCACTTGAAATTATAAACTTAACAATATTGGAAATGCTGGAAGGGCCTTAACAATAACCTGGCTAAATTGCTATTACATTCTCTAAAGTGTATTTCATTCTTTTAGAGCCTCTGTATGAGAGACACTAGTGGAAAGAACTTTTCCATCATTTTATTTCCCTGTCCTCAATGCTTCATCCTTCTCTGGAGTGCTCTGAAAACACTGTTCTTAAATGGAAGGGCACACCAGAGTGCCTCGATAATCTTTGTGTTGCTCAGTTTTTCTGTTGTGTCTTTTTGTCTCGTCCCAGCATTGCCCAACTTGACCAGCAGTGTTGTTCAGGAATAGCTGATGTTCTGTGAGGTATGCCTGTGTTTGGAGCAACTCATACAAATTAAAGTTCTTCTGGGAATATGTTCAAGTAATCAATGATGATAAGCAGTAATAGCTGTTAGAATGACACCGCTACAACAAAAGATGCCTATGATCATGATACTGCTGATACTGCTAATGAGAAGCATATTTTGTGTAAGAAAATCATGATTGTGGCCAATCATGAGTGTGAATAAAAAAAGGATATTTCCCTGCATTGTGCAGACAATGTCCTGCTTTACATGCATGAGCCTTGATTGGAGCCTTAAATTTTAGTCCAAAGAGCAAAAGTGGGACAACTCCCTTTGAAGCCAGTGAAACTCATCTTATGGAGTCAAACACATGTTTAAATGTTTGTTGGACACAAAACTTCCATGAGATTTGTACTTAGATTGTGTTAAATTTTTTACTACTTGGTTGATGTTTTCATGGGTCATGGAGTTTTTCCCCTGGTGTTAAGTTCCTTAGTCTCATAAACTAACCATAACCTCTGCTCCTTATCATGAAACAGTCACTTTGCTGGTGCAGAAAACTTCTGAAAAAAAAAAAAAAAAAAAAAGTCAGAGAATACCATAAATACCAATATGATGCTGTTTTACCCCCCCACCTTTCATGATGGCAGATAAAAAGCAATGTGTTCCAATAAAGAGTATATTTAGGAACCTGTCCATCTGCATCTGGGACAAACAAGCAAAGCAAGAAGAGGCTGTGGCCCAGAGGTGATGGACTGCAGCAGTGTATGACCACCTCTGGCCCCTCTCCAAAGACTGGTGAATAGGAATGGAAGGACTGCGAATCTCAGGTACCAAAGTCACCAAATATTTGTAATATGCTGTCCGAACAAGATGAGCAAGAAATGAATCAACCAATTTAACACCAGGTGGCTTGGAGGTTTCTTTGTTTCTCCTTTTGTGTGCACTCTTCTATTCTTGAGAAGGGTTCTGGTTTGGTGTTATGCAATGAACCTGAAAAACACTTTTCTTAAAAAAAAACCACCCAACCCTGAACCTGATCTGATGACATTTTTGTTTCGGAAGACATCGTTGAAGTATTATGCTCTATCCAACATTAATCTATGTCTTATTTTTGACAAGACCACAAATTCTTGTTTGCTAAGAATTAGCTATATCAGATGCTTCAGTACCACAGGTAATGAATAATGGAAGAGTTAAAAAAACAGGTTTTGAAGTTAACCTCTTTTGAAATTAATCATGTTAACAAGAAATGTTTGCTCATATTTGGTTTAGACTCTGGTATAGTGGATGTAGTTGAGATAAATGGGAAGGTTAACAGCAGTTTTGATGAACCCATTGATTGTTTGTTTAGCTTAAAATCCAGCCTTTTGAACAACTTAATGCAGCCTTTAGATTGCACTTTGAAGATGGTAAGAGAGCTATCTGTCAATCTGTGGTCACTGAGTCTTCCTGAGAAGCACCTAATGATGCCCACGGGTCAGAGTGCATCTGGTCATAATTTTTTCTGGTGATTATTTTCTTGATGATATTCTTGGTGATGGATGTTGCTTTCATTGCGTTGAAATGTTTTTAAAAGTGTTAATTTCTATGACATTTAAGGTGAAAGAACACCAAAAGACAGATTTGTAATAACAAACTGTACTGTTTTTGTGGTCCCGCAACTGACCGTTTTGATATTGCATTTCAAATTCATTTTGTTAAACATCCATTTTAATAAAATGCTTAATGTGGATTGAAACAATGAAAGACCAAATTAAATACTCACAAAATAATATTTAAAATAAAACTATCTTTATTGACCCCAGGTAGTTTTGCAAAATAAACATTTACGAAAGGTCTCCTAGAAATATTGGTGGCCAATTAGACTAGTGTGATTAAGGGATAGTTTCTGAAACCAACACCACTTAGGAAAATGATGAAGACATTTTCCTCCCACTCATAGCCCGGGCCAAATAACCTGAACAGCACTTCCGGTGAGCGTGGATAAAGCAGGAAGCCAAGTTGGTAAACCTCCATGGAGCCATAAAATGCCTATAACCCTTCAGGTGAAAGAAAAAATGGAGCTGGTTTCTTCTGCCAGTGCTTGAGAAGGAGCCTCTGTGTTGCCACCACTCTTCTGTCCATGTCACCAGTAAACCCAGGTCCTCCCAGGACTCCCAGCTCAGGTCGTCCCGCTGTCACCTCTTCTCTGCCTGTTTGACATCCTCAAGGGAACACCCCTGTCTTGTTTTGGCTTCTCCTCTGGGAGCAGCCAAATCCAGGGCTTTGCTGTTGAGGAGCAACATTTAACCCAGGGATCAGGTACCTTAACCTTCTATCTTGGTCAATCAGCTGTTCTTCCATGTTTAGCACACATCCAAAGCTCATGCCTTTGGGTTTAAAGCAAGATACTTCAGCTGTGCTGCTGCTGCACCACTTTTGTCTTCCAGGAGAAATTTTGCTTTGTGCTGGATTTACCGTATTTTTAGGCTCAACAGATTTTGAAATCAAAGGAGTATTCATAAAATAGCAATTTCAGAGTCCATCCAACTTTGCCACTCTTTTAATTGCAAGTGTTGCTGGATGGTTCTCACTTCTGATTCAAAACAATCACCCCATGCTTGATTTTCTGCAATTAGAAAAAACAGATGGAAAAAAAAAGTGCATTGAAAAATTGTTTATCTCATCAGCTTCCTGTTTTTTTAATATTTTCTCTGTCACTTAATTTTTGTCTCTGGTCTTTGACATACTGATTAAGCCAAATGCCACATATTCGTGCAGATAGCCTGCCACAGATATGTTCAAAAACACAAAAATACTGCAGGTTGTGTACATATATTTAGTACGTGGAGGAGTTTAAACTGACATCTGGATGTTCCAGCACCCTGGATCAAACAGAACTGTGAGGTAGATGCCTCACTCAGCACCTCCCCGGTTTGTATTTCACAATGCAGTATGTATCTGCCAGTGCTCCCAGCCCTTTGCTGAGTCTCACAGTGGTTTCAATGTCCAAGATCTTCTCCTCCTCACATCTGCAGGAAGCCCTACTCTCTAATTTCCTGCTGTTCTCTCCTTATCAATGTGAGAAGCAGAGGAGCATCTGGTTGGGAAAAAAAAAAAAAAAGAAAAAAAGAGAGAGCTCAATACTTTTGCCGTGTTTCTTTGGAACCATGTTAAAATGTCATAGCACATGATCTGCCAGCTATATAAAGACTTATTTTGCAGAATAACAATTGTTAAAGGGCTGTTGGCAACCTGCAGTTGAAATAACTTTTGTAAAAATACCATACCTTATACTTAAGTAGCTGGAAAGTTTGAGGAAACTTTCTGTGCTACAGTTTCCACTTTGTTAACTGTGAACAATGATGATTCCTTATTCTTTATTGTTACACATTACTATACCGTGAAGTAATGTCTCTCTTTTTTTTTGTTCTTTTCCTCTTACCCTGTAAATTGCAGGTAAACTTTTGGCTTGTTTGCAAACATTCTGATATCGAATTCAAGAGAGAGCAGCCTTTAGACACAAAACTGCTTAGACATCATGCTGAAAGGCACCTTTGATGCAAGTTTTCCGAGATAATGCAGTCTGCGATTTTTTCCAGAGGATGAACTTGTATTTCCTGTTTCACAACACTATGGTTTGGAAACTGCCAGCCAGACAGACAGATTTATGTTGCTATTAGGTGTTTTAGTTTTCTGTGGCTTAATGGTATTATTTTTGTTTTTTTCTTTAGGGAGGCACTTTATTGTTTTCTCTTACATTTCCCATAAATGTGTGTACAGGTACTGAGTCGAGAAAAATAATCAAGGACTTTAGGACGTGTTTGTTTTGTTTTTCATTTTTGTTTGAGTTGACATTGATAGCTCCTTCTTTTTCTTTTCTCCTGTTATTTAAATAATATTTGGAGGTATTCTTTGCCTAAGAGAAAATGCTTCTGGTTTCAAAGTGGTAGAAGAATGGTATGCAGAGGATAATTCTTCCCCTGGCTTGAGCTCTAATTTCAGTGGCCATCAGGACACAATGTAGCCAAAAAAACAAAAAACAAAACAAAAACAACAAAAAAAAAAACCACAAAAAAAAAACACCACCCCCCCCGCCCCCAAAAAAAAGAAAGCCTTTTTTCTAAAAGGCTTAAATATTTTACCATGTTAATTTCATAAGAAAGCTGCTTAAAGATCTCTATCATGTTAACCATCTTTGTGTTTTTACCATATTTTACATGAGGGAGAAAATGGTGGGAATTTTTAACAATATTTTCTCTGAAATCTGCAAACTTTGGGCTGTCCTTTCAAGGCCTTTCATATATTGTGGCCTTTACACCTGCTGGCAGAGACAGTAGAACCCATGGATTTCATACCAATGGCTCAGGGCTATCAGATTAAATCTGTTGGTAAACTGAGGAAAGCCAGCAACGATTGTAAAAATGCTCAAACCTCATACACAGTACAGCCTTACAGAAGAATAAATTCAGTGCCTGTGTGTTTGCTGAACATGTCAAGTTTTTTTGGTCTACTTGTGTCACCCGGGAGACCAAATTAGTACATGGGAGGTATTAACGTAATGAGAAAGTAGATCATATGAGAAAGTCACTGCAGCCTTTGGAGAGCATCCCTGGATGTTTCTGACTGACACCGGTTTTGCAATTAGTGGCACAAATGAGGACACACAGAAGCTCTACGTCTGCAGGAGAGAGACTACATTTTTTTTTTTTTTTTTTTTTGCAAGTTCTGGTAGGTGCAGAAGGTGGGGAAGGTGGCATTTGGGACATTGTCTCTAATCATCAAACCGTGGCAAAGGGAACAGCCACATTCCTGTTCTGACTGGTGCCTCACCATCAGGACCTTTGGCCCAGCCCAGGAGCTCACCACTTTGGTTGGACAGCTCAGAAATCTCTCTTCCCTTGTTTCATTTCATATGCCTAGTTTGGCCTTGTCTGCAATGGTAAGATTAATATTCCAGGCAGCATTTCATAAAATCTTTTTTGCTGCTTCTTTGTGCCTCGTGACTGACATCTCTTCACTTCAAGGGTGATTTTCCTATT
Organism: Thinocorus orbignyianus; assembly: GCA_013400375.1. Lineage (NCBI taxonomy): Eukaryota > Metazoa > Chordata > Aves > Ciconiiformes > Thinocoridae > Thinocorus > Thinocorus orbignyianus. Next base: position 282,602 of record VXBW01007433.1, read on the forward strand.
GGCAAGATGGGGACGTGCCACACCAAGTATCACCTTCAGGAACAAGCAATCTAAGTACAATAATGAGATGGGTCTTTGCAGAGCCTGTAATTGGTGACAAGGCATGGCAGCTTCATATCAGACACGGATGTACAACACAGGGCTTATTAATGAGGCTGGAACATCACAGTCGAGAGCCTTCCAGTCGCTACTAGTCAGAAGGGTGTAATATATTCTGCATGTTGTTACTATGCCCAGTGCCTCCAATTTGCATCACAAAACCTTTAGGTAGGCCAATTCAAGTTAATCCAGGATGGGATCCCGCGTCCTCTTAGATGGATTACCAGCGCTATGACCCTCAATCCATCATTTCTGATCCCAGCTCCCTTAGACAGCAGCAACAATCATCTCAACTTGCAGATCTGCTGGCTTAATTGGGTTAGTTTAGTAACCCTCCTTGTATTAAAGTCAACTTGGAAAGAGATGTAATATTTTCAGTTATGAAGACCTGGAAACTGGCCGTAGTAAGATTTGATTGTAGATCAAGAAATAGGATTTTCATCATGTTAAGAAATCTTCATGGAAATATGTGTGGAACAAATAATGAAGTAAAGTGATTAACAAAGAACTCTGCAAAGATACCCACAAAGCAATAAGGAATCTGATTGAAAATCAGTTACTTAAATTGTTCTCTTTGAAAAGGGACTTTGATGATTTATTATTATTGGGGCTGTCTATTCTCAGTTTGTCTTTTGTGTGCTGTTAGTATTTGGTAGAAAAAAACACTTCTTTTTAACAACAAAAAAACATTCAAATAAGTGGAATTTTGGTTAAGTAATAGATGAGTGTTAAAATAACATGGCTTTCTTTGTTTCCTTAGGGACATTTTAAGAAGAAGGATTTGATGTAAAACTGGGGGTCCACCCTAAGCATGCTGACATTCTAAGTTATGTTGCTTTTCATAGCTAGAAACAATCCTCCACGTATTACCTGGCATGAACAAAGTTCTGTGGAAACTGTGTTAGTATCATGAGGTTTGGTAAGAAAAAAAAGGCCAAAGAAAGACAATCTGATTCCCAAAAACTTTTTTGTGTCAGTCGTGAGTATCGTTGTTAAGGATTTGTCCCTGCCTCAGCACAAACATTCCCAGAGCACACTTCATCAGAAGTGTATCTCTAGAGTGTTGTCAGTTATATGTAAAATGTTAAAATGTAGGTTTTGATTGAAAACACTGGGGTTTTTGTTTTGTTTTGTTTTGTTTTTCAAGAAGCTGTGTTGCTGAAGTGACATCCATTTGTGCCACAAGCAGAAGAGGAGACTGCCAGGCAGCAAGCCACTGCCTGTGTCTGAATTCCTAATAGTGACTAAATAACGCTGCAGGCTTAGCCTACAAATTTCTCTTCTTTTGCTGACACTGGCCTTTCAGCCAGTAATTCAGAAGAATTACAGCTGATGCCAATGTTATTTGTTTGTGGACAATTTCATGGACTAAGTATTGAGTATCTCACTTTATCTGAAACACAGATTCCCTCAAAGAAATAGAAGGTCTGGCTTTTCTTCCAATTTACCTTTCACTTATCACTTTCCTTTGAGGCTAACACGTTCAGATTTAATACTCTTTTTTTTGGTGCGTGTTAATGATTAAAATAATGACCAGGGAACTAACAGTCCTTTAAGAGGCCAGATGTGGAAATGCATGTGGTAAATCCACATAATAAAAATCCCCTAGTTCTTCTACTGGAAGCCAACTTTTAACTTTTTCTGTTAGCGTTTTAGCATTTTGCTTTATTCTTCTGGTCATGGCTGCATTTTTTTGTTGTTTAACTTCTCTTATGCTTTTAGCTAATGCATGATCCTTATGCCTTGTAAGCAGTTTTTAATATCCAACCAATGGCAGAAGTGCAAAGTGTAGTGATCTAATATTAGTTGGAATTTCTCATAAATTTTTAGGAAAAAATCTGATTATTTTAAATTGAAGTTTTCATTTAAAAATTTCTCAGTATTTTAATGAATTCCAATAGAACAGCATCATTATCCTTTACAGGGAAGAAGTAATCTCTTCTGATGTATCAAAAGCAGTAGCAATCCATCCACTGACTCCAAAGGACCTTGAGCAAAAAAGTGTAATTTTTCAGGGCTGAACCCACATTAAATGTTTGGGAAAGAAATGTCAAATGATTGAATTTGTAATTTATCTGTGAACGTGTGCTGAAGCAAAGCCTTTTAAATGTGGTTATTGCTTTTACTTGTTTGAGCAGAGGTAGGGCAACATCCAGGTACCAACAAGAAGAGAAGGAACACAACCACATCATGTTGTAGCAGATACTATAGCCAAGACCTTCAAAATTTTAAAGGCATTCATTATAGCTTAGTTCTTGCTTATTTATTTATTTATTTATTATTATTCCTGGAGGCCCCTGAGGGCCAAGTTTTCCTCCTTCATCTTGTATGGATATTACAAGAACAAAATACAGATGCATGTCAACCCCACAAAGGGATGAGCAGGGGGCTGTCAAGCCACCTGATGTGAAGACCTGCATGTTCTGTCACAGGACAGGGAAGAGCCACCAAGCCCCAAAGACAGAAGAAGAAGAAAGCACTACTTAAGGAAAAAAATGATCAAGCTCTTCCTTGGACTGACCTGATAAACGCTGCAGAAAAGAAGCAATGCAGCTATGAGATTAAATAATTGTGGTTTTGTTGGTGGGGTCTAAATTGGCTCATTCTGATATTTTACCATTATGGTAAAAAGGCCCTGAAACAAGAGTTTTAAGTTCTTGGCAGCCCAAAGTGGAACTTGATTATCAACAGCAATCTGAACTTTGTTAAATAAGGACCACATTTATGAACGTGCTTATAGCTGGGCAGTTTCCATAATGAAACTGCTGGCCAGGTTTTCAAAGAGTATTAGCCCCCACTCTATGCCCAACAGGCTTAGCTGGTTTGTGAAAATCTGGCAGCCATTGCTGCTCTTCACTGCTTCTGAAAGTCAGTGCGGTGATTAAACGGCCATCCGTGTTTTTCCTTTCCTTTCAGTCATAATTTGGAGTGGATTTTTCTATTGTCTTGGTTGTGTTCCCTTTTTGGCATATCAATAACTGTCATCTGGATGCTGGCTTTGTGTTAGAAGAGGATAAAACAGTCGGTGCCTTTTAGCTTTTCTGAGTCTGCTAGCACACAATCGTTCAACTGCAAAGGCATACATTTTTCTTTGCTAAACAATTGCTTAATAACAACTAGTAATTCACAAATTATGAGATAGATTGTGATCTTGCAGTCTGTTTTGTAAGTATGGTCCTTCAGATTTCGTCTGACACTCACTGCAGGTCAGCATAGCTCTTATGAGGCTTTGCCTGTATAACCACGTATAAAACAAACTATCAGGCACTGGAATTATCAAAAAAATACTAAAGTAAGGAGTTCCCTATTATGGTCAACTGTTATAGATCACCAGAATGCCTACAGTGTTATGCTCTGAATAGTTTATGGGCTTTTTTCTCATTTTTGTTCTACTCAGTAGAGTTATGATGGGACAACCAGACATTTTGCTAGCCGTAGCTGCTCATTTTTGTGCCAATTATTTTCCTTGGCTAAGGAGCTGGGCATGTAGCATGGGAAACAGCTGTGGTAACACAGCATAAAATGTGTAAGGTACTGGCCACATGAATATGTTATGGACAATTTTGAAGGGGTGAGTATTTTTAATACCTTAATTCATTACAAATTGACACTTGAGGGAGGCTTCAAACAAAACCCAGAACCAATTTTTTGCTGTGGACTTGATATTTGTTTCTTGTTTGTCTTTGTTCATTTTACAGTTCCAGTTCTGAACTCATGAACCCATCCAGAGGCCATTCATAGACTGTTTCACTCACTACAGTTCTGTCAGTAGAAGGTGTTTGCTTCACCCATTTGGACCGTAACCTTTCTTCCTCAGCGATATCATCCATCAACCAACCATTTATGTGTATTGGAAAACAGACCATCCTATGAGTAAAGAACCCCCTTTTCCAGCAATGCAGAAATGAACAGAAGACTAACCGATTTAGGACAATTTGTGATTATTTGCTTCATACCTGCTTCCCCTGGAGCAATAAAAACTACATTGTGATAAGCTACAGATAGGAAAGGAAGAGCCAGAAGAATCGGGTTAAAATTCTGCTAAAGTCATGTCCTGCTACAAGTTTAGTGTCCAGACAGATAACCTCCAGAAGACTTTTCTTTTTTATTTATGCTTTAGACGAGTAGGAAGAAGGCGAATAAAAGATGCCACTTTTATACCACTGTACCTCTGCTTATGTCAAATTATGCCTATGCAATTCTACTCAGTGGCCGCAACAGGCTAAAATGCAAAATATATTGCTTTGGCAATCAGGAGAGAGACTTCCACTTCCACTTTCTGCCATCCAGGACAGTTTTCAACTGTTTCCTGTCCCGGTAGCGGCAGTTGCAAGCTGGGTAGGACATGTCCTCTCTCAGGCTGGACTCCCCTGTGCTTAGCAGAAGAAAATCACCCTGGTAATTCCCCTGAGCTGAGAAAGAGCTTTAACCGCTGGATGGTTCAATGAAGAGCTTAAATTTCTTGACAGAAGTGGAAGATGACTCCTGATAGCTATTTGGTACTAAAATCGGAGAATATTCAATGTAGCAGGTTCCCAGATGTTACTGGATCCTTGTATAAAGTTCTGAAAGCAAAAGTACTTTTACAGTTGTTTCTGGTTTATTGCTGTAAAAGACAATAAAAAATGTTTCTATAAATACATTAACCACAAAAGATGGAATAAGGAAATCTTCATCATTTACTGGATGCAGGGGGAAACATCAAGCAAGGATGAGGAAAAGGCTGAGACACTTAATGACTTCTTTGCCTCAGTCTTTAACAGTAAAACCGGTTGCTCTCCAGGTGCTCAGCCTCCTGAGCCAGATGATAAGGATGGGGATCAGAATGAACTCCCCAGAGTCCAAGAGGAAATGGTTAGTGACCTGCTACACCACTTAGATGCATGCACACAAGTCTATGGGACCAGATAGCATCTACCCCAGGGTGATGAGGGAGCTGGCAGAAGGCCTCTCCAAGCCACTTTCCATGATTTATCAGCAGTCATGGCAAACTGAGGAGGTTCCAGTGGACTGGCAGCTAGCAAATCCATCTACACAAAGGGTTGGAAGAATGATCCAGGAACTACGTGCCTGTCAGTCAGACCTCAATACCATGGAAAGTTATGGAGCAGATCATCTTGGGCGCCATCATAAGGCACCTATAAGACAACCAATTGATCAGGCCTGGTCAGCATGGGTTTATGAAAGGTTTATGCTTGCCTACTCTGATCTTGTTCTGTGAAAAACTTGGCCTCCGAGGGCCTCCGAGGCCAATGGTGTGAGGTTCAACAAGGTCAAATGTTTGGTCCTGCATTTGGGTCACAACAACACCATGCAGCACTACAAGCCTATGTCTGGAGAGCTGTCTGGTGGAACAGCCTGCTGAATATGAGCCAGCAGTGTGCCCAGGTGTCTGGAAAGGTCCACAGCATCCTGGCTTGTATTAGAAACAGTGCGACCAGCAGGACGAGGAAGGTGATTGTATCCCTGCACTCAGCAGTGGTGAGGCTTCATCTTGAATACTNAAAGGTTTATGCTTGCCTACTCTGATCTTGTTCTGTGAAAAACTTGGCCTCCGAGGGCCTCCGAGGCCAATGGTGTGAGGTTCAACNACTCCCTGGAAGGAGGGGGTAGCAAGTTTGGGTTGGTCTCTTCTCCCAATTAACAGGTGATAGGACAAGAGGAAATGGCTTCAAGCTGCACCAGGGGAAGTTTAGGTTGAATATTAGGAAAATTTTTTTTCACCGAAATGGTTATTAATCATTGGAAAAGGCTGCCCAGGGAAGCAATTGAGGTACCATCCCTGGAGATGTTTAAAGGACAAGTAGATGTGGTGCTAAGGGACATGGGTGAGTGGTAACATGGCGGTGCTGGGTTAATGCTTGGACTTGATCTTAAAACTCTCTTGCAACCCAAATGGTTCTATAATTCTGTGGTGCTATGAAACACCGTTTTTTTTTACACAGAAAGCTGTCCCTTTCCAAAGATGACTTCTTCGTGTGTGTTGTATCTCATTTGGTGGTACCTAATCCTCCTTGATTACTTATCTTGGGAACTTAGCCATATAATATCAAGACTGCAGAATTCTCCTTTGAGGCCAGAAGTTGAATAATGCAATATTTTAGCACTGAAACATTTGCATATTGGGGTGGGGGGAATGGGTGATATCTTTTTGGTTGCTTTTGAAAAAAAAATACAACCGAAAACAAGTCTTAAATCACATAGCCACTACTTGAAAGCAGATGAACCAAATCTTGTGAAATTCTCGACTCTTGGCTGTTATATTAGGTTCTGAGATTTGATATAAAGGGTCTTCTGTCAACAAATTTATCACATCCATCACGGAGTGTATCCAGGGGATTAGAACTTCGAATAAAAGTTTTCCCACCCCCAAGCCTTCTTCTGTGCAAAGGCACATTCTTGTGCCTTTTTTAGGAATACAAATAAGATCAAGATAAGCAGTGGGAGGCAAAGTCAGGATGGAGATTTGTCCATTTACGTGAGATAAAATTCTGATCTTAGTGTATGACCTGACAATTACTGGAATTTAGGTGGAAGTTCTCCCACCTCTAACTAACATTTATGGAAGAACAGCTCAGATGTCTACACAGCTGTAAAGCTTTTAGGTAAATTACAAATAATGTAAAATGAACTCAGGTTTGAAACTCTTTCTGGATTGAGCAGGGGCTAATTAATGCTGGTTTCCTAGATACACTCTCCTTGCTTCAAACTCTTCCTTCTATTCTCAGTACCTTAATCAAAATCTGCTGGCACTCAAAGTAAAGACTGCTGTGCAGACCTGGTAGTTCAGGTGAACTATCTGTCCACATGGTGAACTTGGGGTACTGGATTTCTTTGCCCTTGTTAGGTCCCATAATTTATTTCTCAGGGTGGGAAAAGAAGTGGGGAGTGAGCAAGGTGTCAGGAGCAGCTCAGCGCTGACTCCAGAGCAGTTCTGCTGTAAAAGGAAGGAGGAAATACAGAGGCAGTAGAGGGGAAGTATTTACAAAAAGTAAAATACCTTTTTATTCCTACCCACAGGAAAAAGAAATAGGTATGAAAACTTACATGCTTCAGAATCTCTCACAAGAATCAACAATTGATGGTTAACCTGCAGTAGTCTCCCTTGACTAACCAAAGCTCCTGAAGCTCGATTGTCTGTCCTACATAAAGTCACTTACTGGTCTCCACTTATTAAAGCTCTGTTACTTCCTTTCCCTTGAAAAATTCAGATCCCATAAAAACTCCGTTGAAAAGAAGTTGGGTGGTACTCTGTCTAATGGTGTCATTTTCCTTACTCTTCTTACTTCTCTTAGAGTGCTCCCAACCTTCTTGTATTTTGTATGACATGGAAAGTGGAGAAACTAGTAAAAGTGAGACCCCTCAGTCCTAAATATCTTCAAGGTGCAGACAGAGAGCAATTCCTCTCTGATACCTCAGAGCACTCCGAATTTCCAAGGAAAAACAACAAAATCCCCAGAAAGGAATGATTCTGTTGTCTCCCCTCATTCCTTAGTTCTACGATATTCCTGAATATAGGAGCAAAAGACTCTCCTTGATGTGCTGGCTGAACAGTAAAATTCGGGGTTCGCTGGGTGACAGCACTGTGCTTCTAAAGTCTCCTGCACTAGGGTGTCTCCTCGAGACAGCTTTCAGCATCACCGCATCACATCTATTATTAGGAGAGGCTGCTCAGGAGGGCAGCACTAGCCACCTGCGTATGTCTCACCCAGCTCCTCCTGGGGGTCCAAACCCTTGGGAGATGGACAAAGTCTCTCTCACACTTGGGAGCAGCAAGCCAGGAGTAGGACTCCAATTAAATGGTGTTTTTAGCAAAACTGAATTGCAGGTCAGTGACTATCCTTACACAGTCAGTTTCTTGGAAAGAGCCAAAGAGAAATGATCCATTTTCTGACGAAAATTCCATTGGCAGCAAAGTTTTACTGTTCACCACAGTCAGTTCAACAGAGGGGTAAGGCGGGTTTTTTAGTCTCTCTCATCAGATGTCTTTGTCTATGCACTGTCTTTTTGTAACCAGAAAACTATTTAAAAATATATTTCTTTCATTCCATTCTACTAGCAGGTTTCTGAAGGAAGCTCATGTGATGGGGAGATGTGTATAAGAGAAAAAAAATAAAAAGAAGTTTGGTGCACACAAACTAAAGAATGAAGTAAAATTCAGGAGACCAATTCTTTCATATTCCCATGTGCCATTTGTTGGGCAGCTCCCAGTACCAACAGAAAAGGGCCTTTATAATCTCTGGCAGGAAAACTTTTCTTCTGAGAATATTCTGTGTTTGGATTGAAGAGCTCTGATGAGTTTGCTTATTGTGGCACAGTCATAGCAACAGAAACTTTGCAGTTTTGGGCTTAACTTAGAGGTTGTGGAGTTTTTTGGGGGATTTGGATTTTTTTTTTGTTTTGTTTTGTTTTGTTTTTTAAATGTTCTATGGTGTTCATGTTCTGGTTATGCTAAAGAAGTGCGGAGATTTCAGCTAACCTTGACAAAAAGAGTACACTGTCTTGAAGGTTGCTCATGCCTTGTTCCTCTTGCTTCCCATATAATTTTTCTGCAATTTTTTAAGCTGCCCCTTTCATGAACAGTTCAACAGTCTGACTCCATGAAATTTTGGTGGAGAGCTCAATGTAACTCAACCAGCTCCTGGTGCCAAAGGATATTTATGGTAAATGCTGGAAAATATCTCTGCTGTGATATTTATTTTTTTTTTCCTGTATTAGCTTCTATTTTAACCCCACGTGTAGTTTTCAAGCTGTAAGAGTTTCATAAATATTTTATTATTTTATTATTCACACTCCTAAAAAAAATCTACATTTCAAATGTGTGGTATAATACTACTTGAACTACTATAAAGATGGATATAAAGTTTAGGGTGACATAAAACAGTGGGGGAAGAGNTCTTTTTGTAACCAGAAAACTATTTAAAAATATATTTCTTTCATTCCATTCTACTAGCAGGTTTCTGAAGGAAGCTCATGTGATGGGGAGATGTGTATAAGAGAAAAAAAATAAAAAGAAGTTTGGTGCACACAAACTAAAGAATGAAGTAAAATTCAGGAGACCAATTCTTTCATATTCCCATGTGCCATTTGTTGGGCAGCTCCCAGTACCAACAGAAAAGGGCCTTTATAATCTCTGGCAGGAAAACTTTTCTTCTGAGAATATTCTGTGTTTGGATTGAAGAGCTCTGATGAGTTTGCTTATTGTGGCACAGTCATAGCAACAGAAACTTTGCAGTTTTGGGCTTAACTTAGAGGTTGTGGAGTTTTTTGGGGGATTTGGATTTTTTTTTTGTTTTGTTTTGTTTTGTTTTTTAAATGTTCTATGGTGTTCATGTTCTGGTTATGCTAAAGAAGTGCGGAGATTTCAGCTAACCTTGACAAAAAGAGTACACTGTCTTGAAGGTTGCTCATGCCTTGTTCCTCTTGCTTCCCATATAATTTTTCTGCAATTTTTTAAGCTGCCCCTTTCATGAACAGTTCAACAGTCTGACTCCATGAAATTTTGGTGGAGAGCTCAATGTAACTCAACCAGCTCCTGGTGCCAAAGGATATTTATGGTAAATGCTGGAAAATATCTCTGCTGTGATATTTATTTTTTTTTTCCTGTATTAGCTTCTATTTTAACCCCACGTGTAGTTTTCAAGCTGTAAGAGTTTCATAAATATTTTATTATTTTATTATTCACACTCCTAAAAAAAATCTACATTTCAAATGTGTGGTATAATACTACTTGAACTACTATAAAGATGGATATAAAGTTTAGGGTGACATAAAACAGTGGGGGAAGAGGCTGGAATAAACCCATTCCTATGTGTTTGAGGAATCATGGGGGGAAATGAGGGAGCTTTTGAGCCACATGTTCGGAAGAATGAAGCAGAGGGAGAGCAAGAAGAGCAGTCATAACAAGACCTTACCCAGAGGTATTTCCCAGTGCTGATGAGTGAACACAGAGCTGGCAGTAAGGCTTAGACCATCCTTCTGAAAAGATCCTGGAAGGGAGCAGCCAATCTAAGCTGCTTATTCCATAGGGTCAGTCTCCCTGCAGCAAGAAGAGTGGTAAAATTATCAACAGTAATTAACTACAGGTTATCTAAAACCATTGTGTGGGTCAAGAATTTGACATCAAGTCAAATTTTAAGGATCTACAATTCAGCAAAGATCTAGCCTTTTTTCCAACACTAGAGAAATCTTTCCCCTTCTTTTCTGGTGATTTGTGGGCCACTGTGGTTTCTCAAATCAAAGTTTATGGCCCTGGGGTTTGAAACTGAGCTCTCTAAGAAGCCTGGTTAACTATGGACGTACTGCTGCCTATACATCATCTATGATAACTTTAGAATTGTCGCTACATGAATATTCTGAATATGAAGACACATATTTTATTATGCTTTGCAAAACAGATAATTACTACCATACTTAGGAATGAAAGGCAAAGGAACAGCTATTAATGGTGTAATGATTTACAGCCCAGCTTTGCTTCCAGACAAGAAGACTCCAAAATCGCATGACTGTTCATTAAAACTTGCAAGTTCATTAAAGACATGGTAAGATTTCTGAAAGTCTTATTGAAAGCCAGCAGCTCCTAAGGTCCAAATTTCAATGGGAATTAGGTATATGAAATTCTTAGGCACTTTGCAAAATCCCACAAGGGCCCATATAGAAAACAGATAAATACTTCAGACAACTAAATGCGTTCAGACAAAAGCCCATGGTTCATAGTTGCTTAATGTCGCTGTGGGCTTTGCTCTTCAAACTGAAAATTCTTTCAGTCCCAATATTTCTGTGTTGGCACATCTCAAGATCAGCCCTGAGTTTAATACCTACCAAGGACTGGCAGGTTTCAGAGAGGCTGAAGGCTCTGCTAAGGCAGATGCTGATTATTTTGCAGTAGGGAGCCTTTGGATGAAAAACGATGAAGAGCATGAGAGAGATGAGAGAAGACAAGAAGACGGACTTCTTTCTAATGTCTTACTTTTTGTCTTCTTCTATGCAACAACCCTCAACAAGAGGACTTCAAGGTCTTCCGTATACGGTAAAGGAACTAGGGTTTTGAGCACCATCGAAAGAGGACAAGGAAGATGGTGCCACTGTGACTTCTCCACGTACAGAGAATTTTCTTACAGCCAGAGACTGGTCTGAGAAGGAGGCAGCATCACCCACTGACTGCTGTGTCTTGAAAGAACAAATGACTTTCAGCTCTTCCAAACACAAACATGGGTGTTCTTGGCCATTTTGTTGGTTGGGTCTTGTGGCATCCCCTTAGAATGCAGAGATTTGAAAGGGAGTAAGATACCTTGTCACTACCAATTATGTGCTTTAGGATGGACCTCTACCTCTGGCATGTTTGAACATGCCAGGTCTAAATATCTTAGACTATCTTAGATTATGAGGAAGGGTGATACAGGACTGGCCAGCTGAGAAGTGGGATCTACAGCTTGTGTTTAGGTTGTCCTCTTAGGACAGCACGATGGTATGCCTGTGTTTGGATCTGACTGAGTATATTTGGACGGTACCTTTTTGTTACAGTTACAGACTAGCTCACTTAGCCCAGGATGTTTTCCACAGCACCTCATTATGGACTCTGAACACACAGGGCCCACCATATCTGAAGTCCTGTTTATTAAATTACCATTTTTCTTAAATATTATTAATTAGATATTGCTTTTACTGGTCACAGAAGATACTTGTTAAAAAAAAAAAAAATGCTTTTCCTAAAACACAGGTCCAAATATGTACTTGTTTATTATTTTCATAGGAAGATATGAGAAACCGGGTCAGCCCCAAATCAGATTGCACTTGCAGTAACACAAAGCAGCTTTATAGAGTGACATAAACTTGATTTCAGAAGATCTTCGAATCCCCAACCTGGGGTTCTTGACGCGGCTTGTGTCCCCTGGTTACATCTCTGTCACTGCAGAACTAATCCGTGGTGTACCATATTTTCAAATCCAGTGGCTTGGGAACTTTCCTTGGGGCTTCTGCAGGGCTCTCTCATCTTTGATGTTCTGTCATTTTTTTCCCCCCTTATTTTACATATGTGCTAGAACAGAACTGGTTAGTCCAACACATTTATGTCATTAGCAGAGGGGGTTTTTTTTTATGATGAGTGATATCATGTAATTTAATTGCTGGATTTCATAAGTAGGGTTAGTGATCTCTCCCTACTCCAGATCAGTAGAGATACCACAAGGATTCCTATCATATGGTGCACTTAATTATGATAAATAAGCAGGGATAAATTAAGCCTATAAAAGGCCCAGATGGATATTATATTTGCATCGTGAATGCATGCTATGATGAAAATATGGCAGTTGGAGGGCCCCTTTGAAGCAGAGCTCTGGATCCACACTTAATCTGTATTGTAAAAAAGATGTGAACAGTAAATTCAGCAGTTCATGACAAGCATATTGGAAGATTTTGGCTTAGGCAAAGAACCTCATTTTAATTTGTGTAGAAGAGAATGGGGGTGGAAAGCTCAGGCATGAAAGGTCGGGTGGGTTTAGCTGGCGTGTAATTTTTTGGTCAGTTGCAATTGAGAGTTGGGGCTGAATAAAACCAGACGCACTGGTGTTGTTCCAAAGTTCCAGGAAGCCTACCTGATTTACAAGTGTATTTGTATTTGGACCAATTATGGAGTACAGCCCCTACAATTGCTATGCAAGGTCAGGAAAGATGTGGTTCACGTTAACAATATGACTCCACTGGGAAACTGGTGGTTTTACTCACTTCTGCTCATGAATAAATTAAATTTTTTAAAAATTCATAGGAGACAACAAAATCATAGGAAAAACAGCCCTTGCGTTTAGAAAGATAGCTTACTATTGGGAGCTGAACGTTGCTGAACTTCTCTAAATCAAGTACAAAAATATCTTTTTACATCATTTTTATTTATATAGAAAAGCAAAAATAGGCAAACAGTAAGAAGTCAAATTTAGCATTTACACAGCCACTCTGAGATGACAGAAGTTGATTTCATGTGCATTTAAGCCAACAGTGTCCAGTGTTAAGGAAAAGCGATTGCAACAGAATGGGAGAAGCATCTGTAACACGTATGGCTTTTAAGAACAAATTCGTTTGTGTGGCATTTCTTTCTTGAGTTTTCAATTTGCCTTGTAGTACTGTGATATTAGTTAGGTATTGATGTGTTATCACCCTTCTCTTCTGTCTCTGCCCTTACCATGAGTTTTCATGTGACTTTAAGTCTCAATAAAACAAAGCTGTTTTTTCGGGACGTTGTTTAGCTACATTTTAAAATGTTTTCCGAAGCACTGATTCTCTTTGCATTACCTCAGCCTCCTTATCCCAGGACAGTTGATCTTGGCTTCACCTTTTCTATCTGTTCCATGAGTTGGGGGGAGAAGAAGCTTTACGGAATGTTGAACATATAAGTATTCCACAACTGAATGGATTTTATGTGAAATTCAGTTCAATAATGTAAGCAATTGATAGTGCGGTGAATTCTGAGACACAGAAGGATTACAGCCAGGTTATACAAAGGCAAAACAACTTTTAAAATGTCATTGCAAGGTTTATTTTGCTTGCATGGCTCCAAGGGTCCCCACAACACAGTATATTTGCAGATTAAAAAAAAAAAAAAAAAAAAA
>VXBW01007433.1:296356-333176 GCA_013400375.1 Thinocorus orbignyianus
AAAAAAAAAAAAAACCTGTAAATTCTTGTTTACTAAACCAGAAAGGAACTCAATAAAAGTTGAGATGATGGATAGACTTGTGTTCCTGGAGTTAACAGGGACTTAACTGTAAAATGTACATCAAACTAGATAGAGAGCTTAAAAGCGTTGGGGTCTATGTGTTCCTATATGTGGCACTCACTTCAAATACTCATATACTACATATTCAAGTTCTTTCCCCCATTTGTAGCTATGATTTTTATATCAATTTGTACCAGTAGAAAATAAACTGAGAAAAACTCTCCTCTAAATATCCAGCAACTTATTATTCCAAGCTATTTCCCGGGGAAATTTTATACTACAATTTTTTATTCATGAAGTAGAGTGAAGACTATACCCTAACTCCCTTTTATACTGCTTTTCTGAGAAAGAGAAAGTTGACTTGGTGTTAGAACCCGATGGTATTGATGAATGTCGAGCAAAGTTGGGACTCAGAATTAAACTTCAGACCCTCTGGCAGACAAGGTTACACTCTGTTCTTCGCTCAGCAGTCCCCTGCAATGAGCTATGATGCTTTTCAGCTTAGGATGTTGGGCTGCTTGTCGCAGTTTTGAACTTTTTCTTATGCACGTTATAGGGTGTCTGGGATCCCAGCAGGTTCCTGTGAAATCTATGAGGTGGCAAGACTTTGAGGTTTCCAACATTCAAGTCCACCTCATTTGCAAACTCCACCCTGCATATTCTGACATGAGCAGTTTCTGAGCTTGTAGAAACCTCTCCCCAATTTATTTCTATCTACAGAAACTCTGTCTCTACTGAATTTTTCTTCACAGAGGGTTTCCTGTGTTTTGCTTTGTCTGCTTTGTGCCTCTCTGTGATCTAGATTTTTCCACAGTCTTCTGGACTTAAAGAAAGGAGACTGGTCATTTTCTCCAGGCGACCCTTAGCCAGTCATTTTGTTTAGCATCTCCTGCTGTTTTTTCCAGATAAAAAAAAAAGAGACCTATAGAGTTTGTGTGTGCCACGTAGCAGCCAATTTAAGGAATATATCAGAGGCACATGCCACCTTTACACATACACACAGTCTTTCTTGGCTGTTGACTTATTGTCTTTCAGTTATTCCAGGATTTATTCAGGTTTTTTGTTTCAGTTATTCAGTTGTTTCATGAGACTCTTCTTACTTAGATGCTCCATGGCTCAAACCTGAGCTAACTGTGGGAATTAATGCAGCAAAAGGCGGTGTGGGTTCATTGACAACTTATCTGGGCAAAATATTAGGATGGATTGTGTCACGGTAGTGAACCCCTCTGCCCAGACTGGAGTTTAGAGGCTAAAAAACTGCACTTCTTATATTTGTACCTGTGAACACAATACGAATGGCTGTTGGTACAGGGTGAGAAATCAGACTGTTGATTTTCAGCAGGCGCACACAAGGGCAAATGCAAGAAAAGCCAGCAGAGATGTTACCTGTTTTTGAAGAGGCCGTGAAAGGACGTTTTGATGTTCCCAATGGTTAAGCAGTGTAAATTGGTTCAGTTTCATGAATAAACTATATTTGGCTTGTACCTGAATTTTTCATGAATTGTTAGTGTATTTTATCAAGCTGTTGAGAGAGTATTGCTTCCATCAGTTCTGTGCCTGTTCTGCAAAACAAGGTAAATAATTGATTTTTATTCTCCTTACTCGAAAAAGGATTGTATGATGCTGAACAGGAAGAAAAAAGAAAAAAAAAGAAAGCGAAACAAAACACAAGCCCAAACAAACAAAAAACGACCAAAAAAACCCCAAAACTTTGAAGAACTTGCATAACCAAAGAAAGAGACACAAATTCCTGCCTACAGCTCATGTCACTACACCAGGAATATCTCCTAATAGATACAGTGTACAAGGAAAAAAGAGTTAGTGATGGTCTTGCTTATATCAGCACAAATGAAACAGCTATACCAACAAAAGCACTATCTTGCTCATAAAATACTGTCTGCGGTAGAGACGTAACCAGAAAATAAATGCTGAAAAAAA
This sequence comes from Thinocorus orbignyianus, assembly GCA_013400375.1. Lineage (NCBI taxonomy): Eukaryota > Metazoa > Chordata > Aves > Ciconiiformes > Thinocoridae > Thinocorus > Thinocorus orbignyianus. The sequence continues at coordinate 298,355 of VXBW01007433.1, forward strand.
ACCCACACCCAAACACAAAAAAATCACACATTCTTAACTGATATTCCTATATGAGCAAAAGTTTGCAGCAACTCCTGGCTCTTATTTCCAGTTGCTCCTTAGGAAGCCCAAGGTCTTATGCTGGAAGATAACCCAGAGAACTGTTAATGACTCCAATTAAGAGGTGTGAAGATCATTTACACCTATCTGTTCCCTTTTAGCAAGAAAGACTACAGCCAGAAACGCACAGGGTATAATCCTACAGAGAGCATTTCAAACAGAAAAGGTTGAATTTGTTTGAATCATACAACTCCTTAGTCTGAAAAGGGAAAAAAAGAAAAAGATATGTCGAGTATTTTAGAGGGACAAAAATAATAGTTATCCTGCTGTGTGTTCTCACTTTGAAACAAATGGAAAAAAGCAAGACAATGATTAAATAAAGCTCCAGAATATTGAAAATTTTCTTTAGAAAAAATATGTAAATACAAACAATATGTGATTTAGAAATGTGAGCCAAAAATATGCTTAAAAAAATAGACTTGCAGATTTTTCATTGATTGCTAGCAGGCACTGGTTGCAAATTTTCAAATTATGAAATTCTGTTTCAAGTTTACACCTGCAAATGAAAATATTCCTTGCTTAAAGCCACTCATTGCCTTCCAGTGCAGAGGGCAAACATAAACAAATCCACTTTTCCAAATTACTAACATGTCTTCAGGACCTCTTCAAGGCACTTCTAAGCTAACGTGTGGCTGTATCCAGATTCCAATTACCCACAACGTCGGTTGCCTACACTTGGTATTTCTTCTTTGACTGGAAAGTTACACATCTCCAGGGGGTCACCATGCAATCTATTGTCCATCATGCTGACCAATATCTCACTGCCTCTTCTGTCTTTCTGGCCAAGTCTTCTCCCTCTATTAAGCTCAATGAAGAGGCAGCTGTTTCCTTTCTTCTCTGCATTGGTACAGCAGCCACCACAGCGATGGCATGAATTCCTAGCCACCAAGGTAGGCAGGGTAAGTCATTGCACGGCTTCTGTCTTAGCAGATATCTTCAAATTATCCCCCAGTGCATCCCTTTTGGGTAGGATAGTGCGCTTTTACATGGAGGCAGCTTCCACGCATCAACTATCTCAACAATACCATCACTCTAAGCAGTCTCATAAAGCAGATTTCACGCTGAGTATGCTGTCAAAGACAGGGATAACAGTGAGCTGGCTAGGACATCATGACTAAATGGGGAAAACAAGGTATTGCTGCCTGGTCATTTACCAAAAACAGGCCATTTGCCAAAAAGCTTGTTGGTTTTTCTGGATTCCCTGATATGGCTTTTTTAGAATAAGTAATTCTCTCCATGGTGGTCAGTGCATCTTTCGGGTTTCACAAGCGCAGCACCCTCAAAGGCGACTCCTCTCGAAACACGCAGAAGCTACCTGGCTGGAACAGAGCTGATGCAAACACTTTGCTGGAATATGTTCGATGCAAAGCTATATGAACATTTGGTTGAAAAACAGAACAAAACCCCACCCAAATTAAACAAAACCAAACCAAAACAGGAATCCAAACCCCTCTGTTCTGCCTTAAATATACTTTTTTTTTAGTTCAAGTTAAAAATTGACCAACTTGATACATGAGAAGAAAAATTATTAGGAAGAACATTTTCCTTACACCATTATTTGGACAATAAAGACAACTAAATCAAGCAATTGAGTAGGAACAAAGACAAACTGTTTTACAGTGTAAGAATTTGGGAGAAAGAAGTCAACAGCAGCCAGAACCATTCCTGTATCATCCGCCTTTGTTTAGGGTACAAGTCTATTACAAGTAAGTGTTGCAGAACATCCTACTGTGCTTGCCTTGCGGTCTGCTGCAGTGCTCTGTTTTGGTGAATCTGTGCTACTGGTGAAAAAGCCTTGCTTCTTAAAAGAGAGGGTCTTACTGTTTAAGCCTAGAACCAGGCTTAAACCTAGAACCTAGTATTTTGTTTCTGTGTTTGGGGCACAGAGATGTATAAAAAGTTTTGGTACCATTTGTATTTCCCTAAATTTGAATCTCCCACTCTCTACTTCAAATTAAAGCAGCCTGAAGGCAGCTCTGAATAATATTTTACTTTCCACACTGTTTGAGGTCCCAAAGCAGACAAACTCTGGGCCTGATCTGATCTGCCTGCTGGCAGGTCTGAGAAGAGGGTAGGTAAAGTGATCATTCCCCAGCTCTGCAGAAATTTTGCGAGTGAGGGATGAGCGTGTTTCTGCCCACAAACCTTGACATCTTGTAAGTGAACCTTAAAAGCATTTTAATGAAACTGAGATTCAGCAACCCAAGTCATTAGAAAATACAATCATACCTCTTGTTTTTGATATCTATGGGTTAGAAGATTTCCTATTTCCACTCAGGCTACCAAAGGCAATGACTCATAGTGGCATTATTTCTGTTTAGAAAGTCGGTCTATAGTACTTATCACTGGCACATCACTTTAAAATGACTGAATTGGTAGTATTACCTGCATTTTACAAAAGATATTTGTGGCATAGGCATATCAAATTGCTTATCCAAGGTCACACAGTGTTTCAATGGGAGTACATAGAAATTGATATTTCTTCTGCTTATGAGGCATTTAATATTTTAGGCTTGACTGTATCCTGTACCACATATTTGCGAAAGAGGCATAGGACAAAATGATTCTACAGCAAGGTGGGGAATGCTTCCAGGAGAACTCACCAGCGTTTCTCAGACGTGCTGTCACTGCCTTTTGTGGATGCAGTGAATTACCTCCCTGTTCTCTGGTACTCACTCAGTCATGGAGCAGGGGAATACATGGAGCTCCCAAGTAAAGGAGTAGGCGAATCCCAGCTGTGATGCCTTATGTTTTCCTGGGAATCCTAGGAGAGCAGTACATGTGTTCCTCTGAAGATGAGAACTGCCAGTCTGCCCTGTATATAGCCATCAGAGAGTTTGGGGAGAAAGCCCTAGCATATTTTATGACTTGAAGGCTATAGTGCTTAGAAAGTTTCTGTTTCTAAGTACCTTCTTCAAGTTTTTTTGTCTCCCCATATCATCCATGTGAAGGGGTCTTATGAGCATGTGAAGGACAGAGTGAACTAAAAAGCCCTCCTTATGAAGAGAAAACTATACAAGGGAAAAGCACAGATGAACTCTTCTCTCTTGTATGAATACCCTGACAAGGTACACAGTTATATTTCTTCCTGTTCCTCTGCTACCATCGCTCTTGCATTCTTAGCTGCACAACTTCCCCTGTTTAAATAGGAGAGAGTTTAATTGCTGTTTTTTTTGTTGTTTTGTTTGTTGGGGGTTTGGTGGGTTTTTTTTTTGTTTTGGGCATTTTTTTTTGTTGTTTTTTTTTTTTTTTTTTTTTCCCCCCATGTAGACTCTTCTAAATGTTTGCTGTTAAGGTTATATCATCATCTGACAATGAGGAAGGTGGGGTGGAATTTTCTCAGCCCAAGGAAAGCCTACATTTCAGATGTTTTATTCAGGTCGTGACTGTTCTAAACATGATTCTTTTTTGCAGAAAGTGTGTCGAAATCTCTTTCCGTGTGCTCCATTTATGTATGAAAATCAACCTGAATGCTGTTTTTCAGCCTGAATTCATTGCACTTAGTGTGCAGTGTGTGTACTCAGAACCCAAATTCCAGCAATTTGAGGATTAAAACTGAGTTGAAACATCTTTCTTGGTAGGTCCAGTTCAAAACAGGACTTCTGGGGAATTTGGTCTCCAAACTGTAAAATTGTGTATAAACATGAGGTGATGAAGCTTCTGTACCAAGGGGTGCTTTTAGACTAAAATAGGAGCTAAACTTCTGCAATATGTGAACGTTCATTTGAATAGATATGGCTTTGGATATTTTTCTAGGTTGTAGCATTTGTGTTCCTCCCTGATTTTCTTGTTTGGGGAATAATGCATTTTGGCACAGTGGACGAAACTAGCAATTAGAAAGCAGTTTCCCTTTAGAAGGATGTCCGTCAGAGTGCAAAACAGTAGAAAATAATAATGTTTGAAAATGTAAAAATAAATAAAATGAAGACTACTCTCCCTTGGGTGTCATTCACACTGTGCTTTTCACTTAATAAAAAAAGCTCTTAGCATGATTTTTTCCAGTCTAAGCAGTTGGTGTTAAGGTGCTGATGGTCATTAGCAGGATCTAGAGTCAGCCAATTAGATTTATTTTTGCAGCAAATTAAGCCACAAGACTTTAGAGTCTGTGCTTAGCAGAGTCTGTTTCTGACAGGATTTTGGACAACCGTGTTTCCTAATGAGTAGCAAAACAGCAGAAAGAGAGGGTGTGGAAAGCCTCAGCCTGTCTGAAAGGCAAGTGCCTCCTAACCCCACAGAAATAGCCTGAAATGCTCAAGTTGGCATGGCAGATGAGTACGTGCCAACACAGTGACCCTTTGAGGCCAATGACATGAGCTATTATTAATGGGATCTGAGTCAGGAGACTGATATGGGGAGTTTCTCCATCAGAGGTTTGCCAGAAGTGGTGTTGTTTTTCTTTTCTGATGGAGGGAAACAGATGCCTGGGTACCCCCTCAGTGCTTTGGGGACCTGCTGATCCTGCAGGGTCACAGAACAGTTGAATCTAGGAGGGACCTCTGAGGATCATCTAGTCCAATGCTGGCCAATGCTGCAGTAGGACCAGGTGAGGCTGGTTGCCCAGGACCACGTCCAGCTGAATTTTCATCATCTGCAAAGAGATGAAACTCAACCCATGTCAGTGTTTCACCATTCTCAGAGTAAAAATAAAAAATATATTCTTATGTTTAATTTATTGCTTTTCAGTGGGTGCTCGTTGCCTCTTGTTCTGTCACCAGACATCACAGAGAAAACTGTCTGTTTTCTTGGTGACCCTGCCCAGGATTTTCTGATATATGCCCATGTGTCCTTTGTACTGGTGGACCCAGCACCCCAGATGTGCCTCACCAGTGCTGAGATTAGGGCTAGGATCACCTCCCTCAACCAGCTGGCAGTGCTCTGCCTGATGCAGTCCACGATGCTATGGGTCTACTGTTTCCCCAGTAAGGAGACATTGTTAGTGACAGGAAAACACCTGGCAGCATCTCCATAAAGAACTTCACTAAGGGCTGGTATAGAAACAGAAAAAAGCATGTTTTCTAAGCAGCCAAACAGGGGAGAGATGCCTTACGCCTATGTGAGAATGGATGTTCTACACTGAAAGAATGTTTAGCATCAAATTTAACTGCCAAGGCCATCTTTTTTCCCCAAAAAACAACCATAAAATTCTCCAATGTCTCTGTTAAATTGGAACAAGTGTCCATTCAACCACTATGGTAGTCCTTCTCTCTCAGCACTTTGGGGTTGGACATTAACACACCCAGTATCTGTGCTATGGTGGGAGAGGGAACTAGCGGACCCTATAATGCCCTTGCACGAACCAAAAGGTCAGCAAAGGATTACCCCAGAGGAATGAAGAAGCAGCGAAGTCGGAGCTGGAGAAGGAGCTATGAAAGGTCTGACACCTGATTTTGGGATGGGGCAGTTTGTGCCTTTTCCTTTGCTGACAGCTATTACCAAACCGTTATTGATAACCTGTCAGAAACAGGCAAAACAGAAAAATTAAAGAGCAGATAAGCAGTGCAGGAAGGTTTGTTTGTTTGTTTGTTTGGGGTTTTTTTGTTTGTTTGTTTTGGGGTTTTTTTTTGGTTTGGTTTGGTTTGTTTTGGTTTATGTTTTTGCTTTGGTTTGTTTTGGGTTGGGTTGGGTTGGGTTGGTTTTTTTGCGGTTTACTGTCAATGATAAATTTTGATCATTTATGGTAATCTGACACAGAAACACCACAGTAATCTCTTACCAAATTTTGTGAGAGATTATTACATCCCACAGTATATGTGAGACTACTGTAAGAAATACAGTGTTTTTTAATTCACAAGTAATTTCGTAGCATGCAACTTGTAAAAAAATATTGTTAATATTGTTAATTTTGTTAATATGAAATCTTCAGGAGTGTGATTTAAACCTGCTCCCATATCATTTACTTAGGATGTGAGAAGAAGTTTGGATCTGTGGTGGCAACTGGGAAAAACCATGATCATTTCTTACCAGTACAAACCAATTACCTGCTAAAATGCTATGTCAGCACCCAGACCATCTGTGCAGGGTGAGGGGATAATTCTTCCAGAGGAAAAAGTGCCTATTGACTAATACTGTCACAAAGCTATTGAACACATGATGTAGTTCTTCAGGAGCACTGGGGAGTGTCTTTCAGAGAGTGGATCATCTTTGAGGACAACTCAGGAAGAACTTTGGAATAATCACAGTTAACAGGTGGAAGAAGCTCTGAAGTTTCCATCTCTGGAGAGGGATCCCAAATATCTTCAGGGTATTCCTGATGGTTCACCTGATCCACCAATGCCCAGAAAATGTGTTGGTGTGAAACAGTGTCCTACATACCGTCCTATACATGAACTAAGACAAAAACATCTTAGCATTTATTTTGTATTTGTATTTGGAGGACCCTTTGACTCGCACTAGTTATTGAGCAAGGATTTTTTTAATCTCTTTTGGAAACTTTTATTTACAACCCCATGCTCATCCCCCACTTCTCTGCTTGCAAATTCCAGGTTTCCTTCAATCAGACTTCACCTGAAAATAAGCTGTTTCATATCTTATAGCTCTTACCACACTTATCTACATTGTGCATCTTGTTTGCAGAGCAAAGCATTCTTGCAAGGCTGATTTCTGAACAATTTATCTCTCTTTGTAGGACTGCCTTTACTTATGTACATGAGGGAGGAGAACTGAGTGACACAGCCAGGAACAGCGCATTGTGAGATTATAAATCCAGATAAATCCAGATACGTGCCAAATGTATGAAAAAAAAACCTGCAGTTTTGAGCCAATTGGGTCGGGCCCATACCTACAGTTTTAACAACACTTCCAGAGTTGGATCGGATACCAGCAAAATGTTGAATAAAGAGGTAAAGATAATAGAGCAGTATGGTCTTTTGGAAAACAGTAAGGCCAGCCCTACCATTTCAGGCATAATTTAAGTGTTAAACCTGTCCGTTTCTGGAGCTGTAAAAGTGCTTAGCTGCCTTTTGCTTTCTGTTGACCAAGATATTATCCATTTGGCAGAGGACTCCATCAAGCTTTTTGGAGTAATGACCGGGAAGATTTTGTGATCCAAGAAGATGTGAGACAGAAAGAAATCATTGCCAAATTATAGATTGGGCATCCAGTTATGAGAACATTTTTACATCTTCTGAAAAGTCCTAAAGTGCTTGGATCTACACGCTGCTTCCTGCAGACAAACTCATAAAGCTTGGCAAAAAATCTGCAAAGAATCTGATATTCCAGACTGAGTGTTTTGGAGACAAAGTCATGTTTGGTAACTAGCGCTTTGGGATTTGACTCAGGAAATTATATTCCCTTTCTCCGTTTTGTTAATCTCTCCTTTCCCTCCAGGTTGTAATGAAAAAAAAAAAATCGTCTGGACCTTGATACTGTAGAATGTTTCATATCGGATTTTAGATTTCCACCAAGCACTCCCTTGGTAGTTTTCCTTGTTCTTGGAATATTTTCAGGGAGTGCTTTATAATCTCAGATTATAAATCACTGTGGGAACTATCCCAGCAAGTCAAACCCCTTCTTTAGTCTCTTATGCCTCAACTTATAAAATCCACATCTACTCATTTTGCTGCATAGTTTTGTGCAAGGTCAGTGGAAGGAAGTTTCATCATATACATGTTCCTTATGAACTCGCCAGCAGGACTCCTTATATTCTTCCTCCTTTTCCTGCAAATTATTAGAAGCAGAGCTTTGAGCACATCACTTTTAAAGAAACTCTTTATCATTTCAATTAGCACCTTTCCCTGAAATTCTAAAAAAATGAACTTACAATCCTGAAAGCATGCTTTTGGAGAGTACTGCCGTTGCTGAGACTACATGACAGTAGTGGCAGCCTAAGAAGCAAGAAAAAGGTTACTCTGAAGCTCATTTTCTTTCAAACGGGAAATACTGAAGGGTCAAGTTCTAAAAGTAGGTAGATGTTGCACCAAAGTAGCATCATACCTTGCTGTCAATGAGCCATTCCACGAGGTGAGTGCATGCTACTCACTGACATGATAGATTGTTCCTGCTTGCAATAGCAGGAATATGAGAGACCTTACCACTGGGTCAATATCATCATTATCACTCAGTCAATCTGAAATTCAGTTCTCTGTAAGTCAGTTGTCATAATTCCAGAGATCCAAACACTACCATTCTCTATTTCAATTGTGTTGGTGCAAGAATTATGCATTTTTCATGGGTGAATCAAGCACAGCATTATGTTATGCTCATTCTCTGCCCATGCACACACATATACACATAAACACTTTCTAATTAGCCTTGTAGCATTAAATTATTTCTGTAAGACACTCAAGTATTTTAAAGATCAACAGTCCCATTTACAAGGTTCACAAGCAGTTCTGTTGCTGACCATTTTAAGTACACTTGAGTGAATAAGTACCAGAACTACATTTTTATGCAGTGTCTATTTTATAGATTTAAAATAAATAATATATCCATTTAGTCTCTGAAATGGTCATTTTAGTGCTTTCAGGCAGTACTGTGGCAGAAAGCTAACTGGTTCTAGAATTGTAACAGACTGAAACATGCTCAAACACAAAGCAGTTGCTCTTCATACAGCTTTGTACATCCTTTGCCTGTTTTTTATACATTAGGGGGAAAAAATCCAAGCCATTTCAGAGAGGGAAATAAGAACATGGAAATAAGAACAAGTTCTTTTGGTGTCAGTAGAGAGATCGGTCCCTTCAGCCTCCTGTTTTACTTAGAAGAGTTCATCCCATGTAAGGCTTATTTTCCTTAAGGAAAAAATATCCCATATTGGACTTTTGCATGTTCCTCCAAAATGAAATCTGGAAGTACTTTTAATTCTAACAGGTATAAAGCTCTCCAGCACAGTGTTGGCTCAAGTGTGCTGTGTGATCCTCAAAGAGCCTGTTCTGCACATCCTGGATGGAGAGTTCGACAGTGGACTCTGGGAATGTAATCTGGTGGAGGCCCAGTTTCCATCCCTTGTTAAGGTCCAGGGATTGCAGAACTGCTTTCACTAGAACTTGCAGGTCTCCAAAGCTCTGCTCTGGTGCTCAGCACCTACGATCCACCGCTGGCTAACAAATTCTGGAGCTGCGTCCAGGCTAGAATTGCCAACTCATTAGTTGTAAAATATTGGACAGAATTCCAGCTGTAAAAGGAGACTCAAGAATATCCTTGAGGAATATGGAAGCAGCATCTGGAGGCTTTGCCTTGCCATTGCCAAAGTACTTCTGTCCTGAGCTCTGGTCGTAACAGCAGTTTGAAAGCAGAAAGTCTGCTCAGCTCTGGTGAATGAGGATCACATAGCAGCAGAAAAGAGTACTTTTTTGGGGGGAAGAGAAATGTTCAAAAAACTGTTGTAATAATACCATTCCGTTTCTGTCATGATTCTCTTCTGTCAAAGGCTGCTCTGGTCACTAGTCTTGTTACCCTCACACTGGTATTCTGGTGATGGTCAACGGTCTTATTTTTTCACTTTGCCTGGCAAGCTTTGAGGTAATATGTAAATAATTATTGCCAGTAATTTCCATCAGACATTAAAGCATGATACTCACTCCTAGGTAGAACAGTGGTTCTTAACTTTGGTTGTGAAGGCACACTCAGCCCAACAGCCAAAATAATGTCAGCTGGGGTAACCATTCATAGGTTTTCCAGAAAAACAATATTGAAGTAAGTGTTGCACTTACTTGCAGTAAAAGGCATGTGTTTCCGTACCGTATTCTAAGCCACCACAGCGGTTTTAGGGCTAATGCCAGTATCTGCCTGGGATAAATTTGGAGAGCACCTATGAAGAGATCTGACTTAAGGAACAACTCGATGCTATTAAAAAGAATTTTCCAGTTATGCGATATCCATAGAGGTCCTAAGGCAGGGAAACATTACTGAGTACTGACTGATTTATCCACCTCTTGCATCACTTTTGTTTGGTAATGGTTTAGTGGATCCCTGCAGCAATATAGAAACCAGTAGATTAGCTCGTCTCTTGCTGATTTATATACATTAGTGGTTTTTCTGCAGTCGTTCTTATCACTTTTGTTAAAGTAACTCTCTCTGAATGTTTATGTATCCTCTTTAGCTGGAAGGAACCATCTTCTGCAACTTCAAAGTGTGATATTCTATACAGCAAGGTTGATTTACAGTGAAATAAAGTAAAGTGATTGGCTCATTGCAGCTGAAATTGCTAAGGCTTTCTGTTTTTCTGTAGGGAAAAATGTATTTGGGACATGGAGTTTTCTACCAAGAAGTTGCTTTTTGGTCCTTTGCTGTTGTAACTAGGCATAACGCTGTTTGAAACAAAGAAAATAGACGCAACGCACTTCTCAGCCTGTCTTCAAGCCTGTTGTCCTATCCAAGAATCTTAAGAATTTTTAATTGACATGGTAGACATGAACTCCTCCTAATCTTCTAGGCCTTTTACAACCAGCTACCTCAAATGCAGCAAAATGATGGGTTGTTTTTTGTCACCTCACAATCACTTTGCATACATGTGAGATCAAAAATTATTAAAAGTCAGATCCAGAAGGCACTCTTAATTTTATAAAATTCAAAATTGTATCTACATATGTGATCATGCACTCATTCTTTGTAACAGCAACCTTCAATTACTAACTCACATTTAAGATTTGGTCACCTCCTGCTTAATTATGAGATCAGTCACAACAGCTGAAAGTGTATCGGCAGCTACCCTGCTCAGGAAGGAATGGGAGCAGTATTAATTGCAGAGGTGAAAAATGAAATAAATATGTTTAATAACCGGCCCTTCCACCATATGCAGAAATGCTGTCACAGAGCTGTGAATAATTCTTATTTATTAATTAACATTAATTATTTTTATTTTTTATCATTTATTTATAATTCTTTTTTTATTATTCATTAGACTCCGGAAGGTCAAATATTGTCATCAGGTATTTATTTACTGACACTGTTGTTTTGCCATACTGTTTTGTTGGATGTTTTTGGTTTTTGTGGTTTTTGTTTTTTGGGTTTCTTTTTTGAGGGGTAGGAGTGCCTGACCTAGAGCAATTTCAGTGTAAAACAGGTCATGATGTGTTGGTGATACAAACAGGTTGGATATCATAAACCACCTAACTACTACTTTTCGAGTCAATGACAAGTGTGTGATTTGGTTTTTCACATCTCCAAGCATCCTGCACACAGTAGCAAATGCATTCAGTTGGTGAAGTTCATTCCTTTCCCTTTATGAACAGTAATAGGAGGAACAGAGAAGCTGAACAGAAATCAGATTAGTTTAGCATTGAAGCAATGATTCTGTCTAGTACCATTTTCTTTGATGCCTGGGTGCACCGATGCCCTGAGAGGTGGCATGCCTTTCCTAGAACACATTGTGTCATTGCAGCATGTGCATGAAATGAATCATCTACAGTTCTTTTAAAACATTCACTCTGAGCTGTTAGTTCCTATCTCAAAGAGGCAGGAATACATAATTTTTTCACTTGCAAGAAAAATTTGGTTTCCTTTGGTTCATATAATTTTTTGACGTATTCAGTGGGAAAGAAAGCAACCTTCCTGAAGTCTTCAAAGTTTTTTTTAATTTTGTTTGCTAGTGAATTGAAAAGGAGAGATGGAGATGAATTAGGTGTAAATTTCTCTAAATGTCCCAGCGCTAATTGTGTATCCCTGTCTGGACGTCAGGGAGGGTAGTATGAGAGTCCTACACTGACAAATATTGAGACCATTGGACTTCTTGTTACAAGAAAGGATTGCTATAGAGAGTGCCAACAATGGGGACAATCACAGCTGAAATCAGATCATCCCTGGTAGTGAAGTGTCTCAATTTCTGTAACTATACCAATTTACTCATGGAGAAATTTCATGAAATGCGCTCTCCAGTAAAAACCCGTTGTAAGACTGGTCTTACTAAAGAGACATGAGGTTTCTTTAGCCTGCAACTGCAAGGTAAAGGAACGAGACTGTGAATAGTCAGCACAGATATGTCAGAAGTGGACATATGGTATTTGTCTCCCAATAAATTTTATTTCTTTGTAATTGTAGAGAGAGTCTTACTCAATATGTGCTCCAACTCTAAAGCCTAATTTATTTTAACAAAATTTCTTTTACCATCTTGTGTTCTTCATCGGTTAGATTTAGGGTCTTTTTGTGTCCCAGAGATATCTCTTTTTCATGGATTTTGTCCTTGGGTTTCAGCCTGTCTACATGGAGGTGGTGGAATAGATTTTCAAGCACAATCCAAAAAACATTTAGCACCTCTCCTTCATGTAGTTCAGCACTCAAACTGTGCAAGTAGAATGATTCTTGTGGCATCTTACACATTTCAATGAAACATTTGCATAATGTTGTAATTAAATATTTTCTTCTTGATGGTATATTTGAGTAATTTTTTGTCAGAAGATTTTGAAAATGTCAGTATCTCGTAGTGTTTTGGGGAGATTTTGTCATGTCAGCATTCAGTTACAGAAAAAAATGTCACCAGAAAGTGTTGTTGGCTTTATTAGCCAAAATGGTGAAAACTGAGTCCTAGCCTGTGACAATATACTTGTGTCATTCAGAGGAAATTAACCTGAGTCTATTTTTTTACAAAAGACAGTCACAGAATACTCCATTAATTTAATTTTCTTCCCCACTTTTTTGTTAAGATCAAGTGCTTAGTCCTTGTGAAAGAACAAGAGGCACTTAGGGTGAAAAACGGAAGGGAGTGAATGTGTCTAAGAGCACTGGAAAAGGCAAGAGCTCTTTGAGCAGCCTTCAAAGATAACTCATTAGCCTTTCCTGAGCTGTCATTCATAGCTGAGTATTTCAATTTGAAACATACAGGGAATGTATAGAATGATACATCTTTAATGTGAATGCATTTGTGAAATATACCACACTGATTTTTTCCAATGTAGTATTTAGAAATGTGCTGTTGATCTGGACACGCGCAGAGGCAGACCTGATGTGGTAAAAAAGAAGAAATGGGCTGTAAACTTTTTAAAGCTATAAAACCGTGTTCTTCCTTTCACTTTGTGTATTTTGCCAGCCCAAGAGTGATTTCCCACTTTTGCTGCAGTGTACTCGATGCCTTTTTTGCACTGATCTTGGCAGTGAACATCGGCTCTGCGAGCTCTGGACACAGCAGCAAGGTTTGAGAAGGAAAGGGTCAGGCAGCAGTAGAGCAATGACAATTTCAGGGCTGTCCACACAAAGTGCATGCATTCAAACCTGAGGGGCCAGCTGGGATTCAGCATTGGAAGAGGTCCACAATGACTGGAAATGAGGTTAATGTTACGTCTGTCCTTGAAAAATAGAGGAACTGAAGAGGACGTAACCTCAGCTCCAAGAAAGGAAGCATGTTCTCTTAAAATCAGTTTTGAAGAATGTGATATGCAAGAAAAGTGATCAGGGAAAGTCACCATGTATTTATCAAAGGCAAATTGCACTAATTCAATCCTATTGCTGTAAGTAAGGGTATGAACAAGGGGGAGAGCACTGCATGCTCTCTGCCTTGACATGGTCTCCTATAAAATTTGTAAAAAGAGAGTGGATGAGAAGACTTAGGTGGGTTAAAAATTTGCTAGACTGTCAGCCATGAAGTGCAGCAATAAATGGGCCGATGTCCAGCCGGCAGCCAGTGACAATGAGGATACTCAAGAAGTCTGCTCAAGAGTGATTAATTACAGTTGATAGGATAGCAAAGAATGCCTCGTCAGCAGGTTTGCAGACCATGCAGAATTAGCAGGAGTGCTGGACTCACAGGGAGACCCCCATCCTTAGTTCCTGGGAGGATGGCTTGGTGGGATGCTGAGCTGGGCTTGGTTAGTCTGGGGAGGATGAGGCAAAGGGATGGTCTAACAGTGACAGAAACCTATCCGTGTGAAGTTCTGTTTCAAAAACAGCTGAGGCAAACTTAACTAGGCAGTACCAGGCTATGTTGTGGAAAGGACCACAAATTGTGACTTGAAGTATTGATATTGGACATCAGGAAGAGCCTCTTCACCAGGAGGTAGTGCAGGCTAGGAAGGGTGACTCAGAGAGGCTGAGCAATCTTTGCCCTTGGAGATTTTCAAGACTTAGCAAGAGAAACACACAGCTGACCTGATCTACTGCTTACAATAGTGGTACTTTGAGCAGGAGAATGGAGGACAGAATGGAACAGTGTCACAACCAGGACACAACACAGAAACGACAGTTCTAAAACTATGTTTATTCCAGGTGAATCGTGTGAATCTAGCTCCTGGTACATGCAAGTGTTGTTGTTTTTCTGTAAAACAAACACTCAAAAACTTCTTTGTCATCTGCAAAATATTATCTGCAATGACATTTGTTGTGTACTGTCCTCCTCCTTCTAGTGTATCTTTACAAAGATATTCTTGGTTGTTTTGCCTTGTTGGTTACCTTAGAGTAAAGCTGAAAGCCTTTGTTATTCCTTTAACAAATTAGATATTAATTAAGGTAAGGAGGGGACTGGAGTGGATAATTGCTATTATGAAGTGTGATAGGATTGGTACATTCCTTAATGGAAAAAAGTACTCTGTAGTTTTTTGCAAGGTACTGAGAGAAGAGAGTGGTGACACAAAAATCTAATAGAAGTGTAGTATTTGTTCTTCTTTGTTTACACTATGGTTACAATATTTTTATGTAAAATTCACTTTGAAATTGAAAACAGTTTGGTGTATGTTATTTTCTACAATGACAAATAAAGGGAGTGTAATAGGTTTGAATGTGTAAGTCTTGCCACCTCTGGAAAAATTTCAGGAAGAAAACATATTCTTAAGGATTTAAGATTAATTAATTTAAAATTAGCCTTAAATTCATTGCTGACAGAGTACTGTTTACAACTACAGATGGAACTGATTTTTGAATACTGATTTTCAAGAATGCAGGGTATTTTACTTAAGTTCATGTTTTAGTTGGAGTCTTCTTGCATAAAGTTTGCATCGGTGTTTTCTGCCGTGTGATTCAGTGCTCATGATCAACCCTGTTACCATCATAATTTCATGTCTGAGTCATGAGAAATCACTGCTGTAAACCACTTGAGTCAATTTTTGTGATAACGCACCATGCTTCATTGCTTTTAGGCAGCCTAAGAGAAGGAATTTTGCCTTTATTAGTTTGCATTTTGTTTACAACTACCCTGCAACACTTACGCTGCTCTTTATCCTTCTCTTGCACCTTGTATATATTAATTTTCATTTTGTTATTACTTCAGTTCTCTTTTAGTGAACACACAAAGGTAGCATAGATAGATGTATGGAACTCAAATACTTAAACAGGGGTCATACTTTAAAGAGACGGTGCCTGAAGAAAACAGTACCCGTGTGAGCCAGTAATTACTTACAGATTTAGGTCAAGTATTCACAACTTGAACAGACACAGAGTTAACTAGTTTGCATCAATAAGTGTTCGTTCAGAAACCAGTTCAGAATTTTGCCAGGTTAAAGAGATGAGGGTGCATCTCTGTTCTATGGATGTTCGTGTAGCTAGGAACAATGACCTGCCAGTGAAACAAATACCACTTTTTAAATCTACAGACTCCCCACTTTGTGACATTCAGAGAAAGTCAGCAGTAATCACCTTTTCTAGCGTTTAATGCACCTTTGTAGGCTAGTGGAGTTGCCTGTGGGCAGAGGTTTTCCCTACTCGTATCAAAAGAGGATGGCTGTCTGTCTTCTTGAGAGGCAGACATCAATGAATGGGATACGTGTAACACACAAGAGGCTTGCTAGAACATCTATCTTCTGATGCTAATAAGGAAAGAGCATGCAGCAGAATTTAGGTCTTGTTTAGTCTAGTGAATAACACAGGAAATGCAACCACAGACTTCAGTGAAATGATGCACACTTTGTCTGGGCGGAACTTTGTAATAGCACCTGGGATTCTCAGATGCTCTAAATATGCCGTACTTGCTAGAAATAGAGAATTATCTTAGGACAGATATCTCTATTCAAGGAAACAAGAATAAATGTAACATTTCTGCCTACAAAACAGTCTGTTTAACAAACTGCAATAAGGCTAGCCTAATTAACCCTTCCTCTCAAGCAGAGGATGCAAATCGATTTGTGTGTTTTGAGCTACAAGTAGTCTGTGATGACTTAGTAGAGAGGAAGGCTTTTATACTATGGTTAATGACACTTAAAGCTTCACCCTTTCTCTAACAGGCCAGATAGTAGCAAACTGCTTGCCAACATATATGATTTATAAGTCAACGTATTATTAACCCTATAAGTAATTTTTCTATATTTGATTTTTTAATATTTCTTATTGACAGACTTGCATTATTTTAATGCAAAGGATTTCCTAACATGAGATAGGATATCATATTAATAGTCTCCAAAACTCCCACTGAAGTGGACATTCCTCTAGTGTTTGACAAAAACTCCCAACAAAGTCATTTTGGCCACAATTACTATAACCTTCTTAGGAAGAAGAAATTATTATGCTACATTTGGTATTTTTGTACCATTCTTCTTGTGTGCAGAAATCCCAGGTGAAAATTGTTTAAGATTATTTTGCTGTGTAGTTAAATGGAAACACTGACAGTATTTTTTTAACAATGCTGACTCTGCTGCAAGGTACGATAGATCTTACTTTAGGGTCTGTGTGCAATAGAATTCTATTTATCCACATAATTTCTGTAGAGATGGAATTTTTTTGTATAAACAAGTTTAGATAGCAAAGAAATCTTCGAAAATATGTGTACATATATTATACACACTGATGTATACATGCATGCGTATATTTAGTACCTGTCACACTGGCACAACTTCTATTGAAATAATAAAGGCCTTTTCAGTAGAAGCATTTTTATCATGGAAAAAATGTCATGGTTTACTTACCATTTTTCTTTCTTCCCATTCCCTTCCCAACGTATCCTGAAGTAGTGAAATTGCACCTCTAATATATTTGTGTGTTCAGTCCACAGGATGCCAGCTAATGATTGTCTTCATTAATTTTGGTTCCTTTGGTTCATTAATTTTACGTTGCGACTACAAAGATGACACTATAGCAACCACCGCGCTTCCCAGCCAGTTGATACGAGGCAGTCATTTACAGTTCTTTTCATTAGCTCAGCGGACCAAGATCAGTGGACACTCCATAATTGGTACAAATTGCCCGTTAATGAAATCAGCTCTACCTTGATCTGGGAAGGAGGAAGGCGGGGTGGTGGGCAAAGAGGCCAGTAGAGGTGTTGACATGTGTTTGGTGTCTAAGTGAAGAGGGGTACCAGAAGGGGAGGGGTACTGACCTATCCAAACTGCCCCTCATGTGAGGCTTTGGTTCTGGGGAGGATTACAAAGAGATCTGGAATTAAAAGCTACCTCATCTTTTTCAGCTTGGTCCATTGCAACATGTGAATTGATGCCCTAAAAGGCAAGCATCATAAGGAAGCATCTCCACATCTCCTTGTGTTGCTTGGTTTATTGGCAGCCTTTCTCTCTCTTCAACATGTGAATCACAGCCCTGTATTCCTGTCTCAGCTTTACCCCCATGCACATCATCTTAAATTTAACCCAACACCTCCAAGTTATGTCAGCGTTAGGATTATGTGTTAGAAGCACACGTAGCGCTAATGAACTCTTCGTTTGCAAATTTATTTTAATATTTTACCAGAGTTATTGACAGGCATGAAGCAGCTCTATAAACTTATAACAGGAAAACAAAGACATATTAGAAAGCTCTCTGGGAGGAAGGACTTTCTATCTTCCTAATGAAGCCGGGATTCCTGCGAGTAGCTGTTCACTTTGACAACAATTGCATTAAGATCAAAGGGGATATGAAAACCATGACAATATGACTGTATTTCATGCACCATGAGGCAGGGTTAGTGTAGATTAGACATATCATTAGTCAAGGGGATCTTTTTCCACTGAGAACTCTTGGCTGCTCAGTGTCTTTTCCTTCCCCTTTCCTTTCCAAGTCGGTATCTGTTTAAGCAGAAAACAGATTCCTTCCCCCTAAGACTATGACAGAAATAGGCTACGGATTTGAGGCTATGTCCAATCAGTGGCAATATGCATAGTAATATGTGGCACAGCTTGTGTAATGAAGTTCCCAGCATGCAGCCTGGAAAGGTATCCTCAAGTGTGCAGGGTGATTTATTTCCTCTGTCAAGAGGCAGGACAGGCAGGACTTGTCCTTCCCCACAGTCCCTTCAAGAATACTCTGTCACCCCGGGAAGCCGTAATAGCTTCTGGAAGCTCAGCCTTTGTTATAAAGCTTGGAACCCTGTTTTAGCAAGGTTACTTCCCTGGTCCTTTTCATCATCTGCACTTGCTTTTAAGGAGTTGAATTGTAAGGAAGAATACCCTCTTTTCTCCTTCTATTTACATTTGACTTTACATTAGCATGTCAAATGATCGATGAGAAGGTGTGTGCACCCTATCTGAAACGAAGAACCTGCCTGCAGTTGGTGCAAGGCATTAAATTCCTGCTTTTTAATGTAACTACAGCATGCAGGAAGATCATATTGTGTCTGCACTAAGCTGTGGAAAGCATTCAGCCTGAACAACACTTTCAAAATGGCTTTATTGCTCAGAGGGTTTATGTGATGGCAGAAGTCTATGGATGGAGCTACAGGATTCATTTCTGATTTCTTCACCCCTTTTAACATTAATTTGCTCATTTAGTATATTAAAAAGCTGCACTCTGATTTCAGACATACCTGACTCAGAGAGACAGGACTCAGTTTCATCTGATTTGTAAAAGTTCACTAAGTGCTATTACATTGCAGTAGCTCCGCTGTCTAATATGCATAGTTCTAAATGTTTTTATCAGAACTCAGAAATGATTAATGAGATATATTATCACATGAGAAGATTGAGCGATTTTTAATCCTTTCCCTGAGTATAGATTTTAATACCTTCTCTCTATTTGAAACTAATTTCCCTGAGACTTCGCCGGTGTGTATACAGTGCAGTGCCACTACAGTGCCCCAGTCACAACAGATAACAAAGAGCCCTCCTGCCCAGGCACAGGCATGGAAATAGACTTCTACAGTTGTTCACCAAAAATATCTTGCTTCAGGAACCCCTCTGGAGTTCTTTCAGGAAATCCCTCTTGTGTAACATCCTAACTTAAGTTATAGGGACTCATGCATTTGTCACTACAACGTCTAAACAACCCGCATGGTAATTGAGATTTATGGAGGGATGCTATCTCCAAAGATGTCTCTACCTGTCACCAACGTTTGGGCTGGGCTTTTTTTTTAAAGATATCTGGGGAGGAGTGCAGTATTTATGACTTATAAAGTTTACAGCTGGCTTTTTAAAATGCTAGTTAGACTACCGGCTGAGCTGCGAGGACAGCCATCCCCAGCTTTCTCTCCTACAGCACTGAAGCTTTTTCTGCAAGCTTTTCATTTTCATGGCATTGGCAGGTTTCTAGGGCTCAGTTTCAGAGCACCATGTCCTTTTAGATGGTTCCAGATCCAGGGCACGTAATTTTTGGGTGTTGCATGAAAGCATTTTCTACAGGTTCACTCTTTTGGGAATGGGAGGGTTTTTCTGCTGACACTTTGAGTCCCTTTTCACCCCAACACCTTGCTGTCTTTCTCAATGTCTGTCTGCCAGACTATACCAAGAACCAGAAAAGTGCTGGCCAATTCTCTGCTCTCTGTGAATGTAATGCGCCATAGGACTTTCTAGCTTCCAAAATTGTCACTGGGAGGTTCAAATATGGGCACACAATGAATAAAAATCTATGGCATGCAATGTCATTCATTAGGGTATCGATTGGTATCTGCCTTTTTTTTTTTTAATGATGTTTTTGTTATTGTTTGTAATATATATAATCTACTGTCAGCTATCTTGCACAGAGTCATTAATGGTTACTGATCCAATTCTTCCTGGAAACCCTTAATAATTTACCATAATTATTTTTTTTTTTAAACACACTCTTTGGAAAGAAAGGAGCATGTATAACTAGAAGGCAGTCATGGAAGTGTCTGAAATTGTAGGTAGCATATGAAGTTCTGAGGTATTGGTTTATTGAGCTTTTATCAAAACCTCCTAATTAACGGGACATAGAATCACAGAATCATCCAGGCTGGAAGGGACCTCCAAAGGTCATCTAGTCCCACCTCCCCACAGTCGCAGGAACACCCCCAACTAGACCAGGTTGCCCAGGGCCTCATCAAGCCTCACCTTGAATATCTCCAGGGAAGGGGCCCCAACCACCTCCCTGGGCAACCTGTTCCAGTGTTCCACCACCCTCAGAGGAAAGAACTTGGTCCTGATATCCAATCTAAATCTGTTCTTCTCCAACTTAAAGCCATTGCCCCTTGTCCTGTCACTGCAGGCCTTTGGAAACAGACTCTCCCCAGTCTTCCTGTAGCCCCTTCAGGTACTGGAAGACTGTTCTAAGGTCTTCTCGGAGCCTCCTCTTCTCCAGGCTGAACAAGCCCTGATCCCTCAGCCTGACATCATAACACAGCTTTGAAAAATCCTTATTTCTAGGCATCTAATACAGACTTTGCCTTACATTTCTCTGAATTAGTGGTAGCAGACTGAGATATTACTCTCTTACAGGAGGCGTGACATATTTATGTCCTTTGCAGCGCATAAAAGAAATCTTTTTGTCCCCAAATGGGCAAATGAATAGAGGATACATCAAAAATTATTAGAAAGGATTATCATGGAACTCAGTTTGCAAAGTTCCACCACACTGTGGAAAAGTTATTTAACACCTAATTTGTTAGGGGTAACTGGATTCGCTTTAGTGATGCTTTTACCAGAAAGCCCCAGGGATATCATTTTAAATGAGGATGATATTTGGCCCTAGAAATGGTTGGCATTTGTATCCAGTCCTGAACAAGCAGTTCTCACTGAAAGCAATGGACCCTGAAGAAGACAGAACAGCCTAAATATTCTCCCTTGTATCAGAAATACAGAGAGACCATGACTCCTATAATTCATAAATACTTCACGAGCTCCTCTTGGGGAATGTGGTTCCATAGAAGGTAATGAAAGGATATATCTTAAAGTCATAATCTAATTTTCAACTTCTAGTCATCCCAATTTCCAGTCCTAATGAGATGCTGAAAGTCTGAAAATCTGTTGAGGATTAGGGAGTGAGATGGAATTACTCAATCTGACTGCTCTAACCCTAAACATAGCTAATTTGATTTTTACTTTAAAGTTCTTACAAGGTTTGAGTAAGTTAAATCACCTTAAAAAATGAAGTTAAAAGGCATGACCATAATAAAAGTAGCCCTCTGAAAAGATTTTCACTGCAGTGTATATTCTGAATGTGTCAGCTACAAATGCTGTAATATATCATAAATCAAACTGTAGAATTTCCAGGTAGAATTTGGCTGTTGATTGCAATAAACATCTCCCTGGATAACAGCAAAAGGCTGCATGATTCACCCTCCTCTTTGAACCAGAAAAAAGTGGTTTGCCTGTATAGTTATCTACTTTTGAGGAGTGTTTACCTTTCTTCAGGTCTGTACAGAAATAGGCAGTTTGGTCCATCTTTTTTTGAGCATATCACAAAAATGAAATAAAATAAACACTTTTTTCGTTTGTTTCAATACTGAATTAAGAACCAAGTAAGGCCTACCATCAATATATTGACTATAAATTAAATTCCTTTCCCTCTTTTGTTCACTACAACACAAGGTGGAATCAGCAAGTGAAATTCATGTAGTAAAGCAAGCCCTTTGTCCGCTAGGATTTTAGCACTTAGGTACTCCTAATACAGATTCAAAAGATGCTAATAAAGTCAGAAATTTCCCACTGGGGGAGTAATGGAATGCTTTTAAAACTTACTTTCCGTTAATGACTAAGGCATTTTTGCTAACAGCAATTTGGCTTCTTATCCCAGGTAGAGAAAAATGCATTAAACAGTAGATTAAAGTGTCCTTTCAGCTACCTGGTAAAGCCAGCTGTTGCCGGCGAGCAAAAAGGTATTTACTTGATGGCCCTGGGTTTTGGGGAAGGATAGTGGGAAGAGGAAAATCCTGCTTTGAAGAGGGCCCTTTAAACATGAATATGAATCAATAGAAAATGTAGGAGCCAGGCTGATGTAGTACACTGCACAATCTGTTCACTGCATTTGGGCTGCTAATTAAAAAGCGACATAGACAGTACTGTATGAATGCACCATAACCTGTTGAAGGTCTGTCAGACTTTATCTTCGCTTTCACATATTTGAATATTGTTTAATAAGAGGTCTTAAGTGAAAGCAGAATATGTCTCTATAAAAGTGGAGAACAGATATATCAGCTTAAAATTCTTACTGCATTATGTGTGTATATGTGTGTTCATGACTTCCAGCTCCCTTGAGCGTTTCTAAGACAGCTACTCTAATTCATAAGCACAATATGTAAATTTTAAGTATGGGCTGGTTGTTTTTTTTTTTTCTTGCTCCAGGGAACTGAGCAAAGCTGGAAAGTTGGAAATACAACACCTAAACATAAATGTGAAGTTAGCAGTGAATTGCATATCTAGAAGGAAAGAACACCCTCTTTTGTTGCCAACAAATACTATTTTTACGAGGTACACATTAAGAAAAAGAGGAAAATATATAGTTACTCTTAACAATGTGCTCTCTGTGTGTCCTTCCATAGCTTATGGCATGCTTTTTCTTAATTTCTTCCTTCATCTTGCCTGGCAGTTCTTGCTTCAACATCTCAGAAAGCCAGCTTCCCCTCTTCTTTCTTAATTGCACCCCCACTCCGCACCAAGGTAGGATTAAGGGAACATTTCTTACATTAAATGGATTACATTACATTAGCTGACACTGTTAAATATGAAACCTGTTTTAATAATACTGGTGATTAGCAACCTCTGAAAGTTTGGAGATTAACACTGGAAGCTTATCTAAATTTCCAAATCCCAAGACTAAAAAAAAGCTAGCTTTCCTTCTGAGGCAGGGAGGTTTGGAAAACTTCTCCAAGTGGGAAAAGGAGGTGCTCGGTGGTAGTGACTTCACATGGAGGGCAGATTATGAGCTTAGAAGAAAGACAGAGAAACAAATTGTTAGGGCTTTGGTTTTTTTTTAAAGTTTTTCTGATCCCCAGAAGACACTTTCCTCTAAAGAACAACCCAGCCACTCCAGACAGATGAAAAATTATTTGATTCTGGAAACTGTTGATGGGAGACGTGCTATCCACACTCCCGAGGCAACAACAGAGGTGTGAGAAAGCTGTAAAAATTACGCCGTATCTGTCCAACGATCAGAAGCTGTGACTCTGAAGTAGACGTCCCTGTCTTTGCAGAGATTGCTTTGAGAACAAAGACTTTCATTAAATAGTAGATATTATCAGAGGGATTACAGTCAGACAGTGTGGAAGGAGGGAATGTGCTTTTATGATACATTAAGAGGTTTTTCCTCTGGGAAAGGAGAAGTTTCAGAGTATTCGTGGTGTATCCTCTGCCTGCAAAAACTACCTCCTGGTCTGCCTGTTGTCTCCTGCTTCTGAAGGAAGTCACAGCGAGAGGCCGCCTAGAACAGAGCTGGACATAGCAGCCACGAGGATGTCCATGAGCTCTCTTCCAAAGAGAACTTTTCCAGAAAGCATGAGCATTTTACACAAATCAGTGGGTTAGGACCACGGAAGACAACTGGGGTTTTTTCTAAGTTATCTCATCAAAGCAAAAGCTTTCTGAAGTCAGTCTACAGAGTTTGCTTCAGCCGATGTCTACTTGAAAATGTGGAGTTTGGAGTATCCTAGTCTCTTGGTACAGTCTATAATATCCTAAATGTAAAGAGATTTGTTGGATTGAGCTAAAGACGTTTTCTATAAGCTTTCTCTAAATGAGTAGATATAGATATGAGCTGGATGCTCATTTGTTGAGTAATATCTTTTACTTTCTCTTTTGCTCTTTGCAAGAGATAGAAAAGGTGGTGCAGAGAATACAGAGTTGTGAATCACAATCCACAATCTTATTTTCTTCAGCCCTTCCTTTGCCTCTGAGCTTCTGAATAGCCATGAGCAGCTCACTTCTCTCTACCTACTGTACTTTACAGGAATATCTAACAACTATTTAGCCAATGACTAAAAAAAAAAATTTAATATGGAATAATTTGCGTAAGTGTTGTGGTTTTAGACTTTTTTCTGCATTGACCAGGCAAGTGATGAGAAATACATCTTCAATAATAAAACAAGACAGGAGAATGGTGTGGTGGTGGAAAAGATAGCTGACAATGTAAAGCTCTACCACAATATGCAAATGTCTATAAAATTCTATTTAAAATTGTCATAGCCCATAAAATTAGACTAGATACCTTTTAAGATGTTCTTCTTGAAAATGGAATAGATAATTAGAATCCTGTCCTATCGGAAACTGAATAGACAGCAATGGACTACATTTCTGCCTTGAAAAGTACATAAGCCACTTAAAACGAGAGAGAGAAAAAAGCCAGGAGCAGTTTTAGTTATGCCAGGGGGTTGGGCTGAAGACTGGATGCTCCCAAACTGAGACACTGAAGAACAGAACACCAGATCCCTTACACTTGCAGTTCACAGAGCAGAAGAGATTACCGTACAAAAAGAAGTGAAGGAAAGGTTAAGGCAAAGTTGTCTGTCTTTACTTTCTGACTTAGAAGGTCCTTATGAAGGGAAAAAAAAATAAAGAAGGATAGTTAATGACATTATATCATTACAGCTCTCTGCAGCTCCAGAGACAATGCTATCATAGATATGAACATTGAATATCTACACAGTGATAGAAGTTTGAATTTAGGAAGCTGAACAGAGGGAAGATCTGAAAGATGTGGCTATCACATCCCGTGCTTACTGCATGTGGAAGATAACCTCTTCTTTGACAGCTAAAGCAACAAAATTCTAGGTACTGGGACTTGAGAAATATCAAGAAATATCAACTCAAATTTGAATCAAAAAATGAAAAGTCTTGCAAACAAGAGGGGGGAAAACTGGAAACCAAACTGTACTATGCAGAGGCTGTTTGTTACTTCATAGCCAAACACACACTCACACACACAAAAAAAGTTAGCAACAATTTCAGTGTAGTAACGCCATGATTTATGTTACCTCGAGGACTAGCTTGTTCTTGTCTGTAGAGATAACCCTTCCTTAGATTGACACATATTGATAAGGAGTCTTTTTCCTTCTGTTCTAGCTGCTCCGTGATTAAACAATCTTACTGTCTTAAGACTCTGTGTCTTACCACTTTTCACAACTGCAATCTTTATTTACATACAAAATGTTGCATAAAAATACACTAGGTCTCATCTGATACATGCTATACTCTTCTCAGGACCTAGGTTAGAATAACAATGAAAAGCTACTTCTGCAAAGTCTGCCAGTAATACAAGTCTTACAATTCCGAGAGTGAATAGAAATACAGTAAAATGTTCCCACTTGAAAGTGCAAATGTAGATTATTACCATCTCATGCTGCCATAATTATTACCACTGGCTGCAAAAGTTATCTGCAATAATAAAACTACACAGGAAACAGCACAGCCTGAGCTTTTTACTTGTTCAGGATGAGATAGGAGAGATGCTGTTAGTGTGTTCCTGGTGCTAAACTGGTTTTTTCGTAAGTGTTGCCCGTAGCTACTAACAAGCACCATACACAGGGGTAGTAGCTATAATGTCAGACCTTTTCCACACTCAAGCAAAAAGCAGTGTATTTAATACAATCAGTCTCAGTCCCTTTGCAGCTGGCAGATTCTCAGGGGTACGTGAGATAACGGATTTTTTTTAAATATGGTGAACACTGAAGAATAATATTTTGGGTTTATATTCAGTGTATCTAAATATAAAGACACAAAACCAACCAGAAGTACTTAATATTGTATGGTGGAAATATCGTGGTTATTTCTCCCTAACGCTGTTTCATATGTAGCTCTGTGTCAGCTGCATAGTATTTGGTAATTATATTTAGAAGCTCCAAAAATTCTGTATAACATTCATTCTTGTTTATGAAACAGAAAGAACTATTTTACTCTATGATTACAGTGGTACCAGTAAAGTTTGAGATAGATTCTGTTTTCCCACCAGAAATACCTACCAAAATTACTGCCTTTTTAGCAGGAAAGCAAAGATTTTCACCCAGTAACACCTGCATGAAGCTCCTAAGTGTTCTGTCATTGCATTGCCAGAGTCCCCACATAATCTCTACATAATTTAGTATTTCTCTTTTAATTAAAAGGTCAACAGACATCATGGAATTCAGGAATATTTACTTGATATTCATACTCTAAACCCTCTGTCAAATCTTTATTAAAATAGTGTATAGAGAGGTTGCTAGTGCATTATTATGTAAACTTCATAATCTAATCTAAATGTCAAACCCCAACATGAATTTCTTGGTTTGTTTTTTTCCTCTTTCATATGTCATGAAATAGGCATTAAAGAGCCCAGTCCAGATGTACTGGGAGAAGTTTTCTGTAGTGGAATACTTTGTTTTGCTAGGGTTTTGTTGTTCTCCTTGTTTTCTTCTGTAATGAGTGCCCTTTAATTGCTTTGTGCATAAAGTGAAGCAAACAAGTCTCAAATACCATTTCTGTGGCCATGAAAGAATTCTCATTCTTCTCCACCATTTTTTTTCTAGAAATTTCACCTATAGTATAAATCATTAACTTTTTAGGCACCGTTGTCAACTTCCTCCTTTCTCTGAGACCACACAAGTCCCAGGCTATCAAATGCACTGACCAGAAGGACTCACAGCTTGAAAATCACTTGATAAAATATGCGGAGCCCTTTTTAACGGAGAGAGGACGGGCATTGTCTGATATAACCCTTATGAATGTCCCCGTAGCTGACCATCCTCCCTGAGATGGTGAAAAAACTGTTGACAAGCAAGCAACATGGTGAATGGTTATATTCACAGACGTGGGATGCAAAAGCTGAACTTCCAAGAAGGACCCAGGAAGATATTTGACCTGAGGACCACATCTAGCATCTTGGAGTGCATTTGGCTTGCAATCAGAGAAAATTCAATCCTTGCTGTAGCTCTCTGGTACATTTTCTTCTTGCTGTTAGTAAAGGAAGAGATGGGTGAAAAATATGCCAGAATTGAACCATGACATATAAAATATGCAACGTGTTCAGGTGTCAAAGAGGACATCAGGATAGTCCCCATCAGTGTTTACACAAGTGTTTGCCTTCTTGTTTGTTTCCTCATGCAGTTACTAAAAGGTTTTTCCCTTTTATATCATTCAGCTACCTTAAAAGTTTTATCTTCATGAGTGGATGAAATGATACACTTTTTCCACTTTTCTGTCATTTCCCTTTTCTCTGTGACTTCTCAAAACCAACTGTCAGAGTTCAGATGACTAATATCTAATTCCCTTGGCCCTCTGAGATTCATTTAATTCAAATTCACTAATTTGTAGAAATTACCTTTTTCCATATCTGCCCATATCTTTCTTCCTCCTCTCCTTTTTTTCTTTCATTAGTAGTTCTCTGCCGTAAATGTTAATGTACCTGTTCTGTGAATCTTTCATCAGCTTCACAGTCTATATAATAGCTTATGGTAATTTCTGCAGGACTAGAGAATTAGATACTGGCCTTATTTCATCTTGATTCTCTGCATCTTACTTTCTCGTATGAGCGGTTCTGACTATGGAACTGTTTGTTTGGTGTTTTGAATTAGTGTTCTCTGCTCCAGAGAACCCATGACTATCTTGCAATAAAATATTCAAAGCTTATCACACTGATTTTATACATTTTGTGCTTGTGAGCTAGTTATCAGTTGCATTCCTAAATGTTTACCCTAAAGCGTGATTCCAACACAAACTGAAAGAAGAAAAAAAATAAATATAGGAATTAATAAAAAGTCTCGGTGTTATTAAAATAAACATAGAAATCCTCTGACTTAAATACCACTGTTTTGCTGCTGGGGGTGATGTACACAGAGTGACTTGACCTGGTTTTCAGCAGAAGCTGTGTACAGTGACAGCCCTGCCTGGCTGAGGAGAGATCACCAGGGAAAGGACAGAGAGGAGCCTGATCGTCACAGGCAGCCCCCGAGCATCCACCTGATGTACTTTCTGCCTCTCAGGGCAGATGAGCAGTTAGGAATAACACAACCATGCCTGTATGCCCTTTATTTTTAAAAAAACACACTGAATAAACAGAGCTGGACTGCGGAGGAGCGTGGTGATCCTGGAAGGACAAGATGCTTCATTCCACTCCCTGAAGCTGTGCACTGGAGGGTGAATCCTAAAGGCACCCAGAACAGACCCTTCACTCTTTATCTTGCCCCGCTTCTTATCTCACAGAGCAGATAGCCCTAAGTAGCTTGCCAAGGGGTGGCTGCAAGAAACAGCCATTCCTGATATCCCAGACGTCCAATAACACCATTCCACAGATTGCTTTTATCTCTCCTTCAGCGCACCACTTTGTTTGCTACAATCTCAGCAATTTGTGTACTACCCGGTCCCTTCGGAGGTGCATGTGAAATATTTATGAATGTCAAGAAAAATTCAGAAGATATATTTTTCGCAGGTACCACAATATGATCTGCACAGCAGAAACTTACCTTTTTCATTAGAATTGTGCAAAATGTGGCGCTTTAGATTAAACCAGCAGTGGGGAAATTTCTATTTCTGCTGTCAGAACCTACATGCAAAAATGTTATTTGTGCCTCGGAGACTGAAATTTTACCAATGCTACAAAATCTTACTGAATTTATTATTTTTTTTTAAATACATTTCTTTATTTTTTTGTGGGTGAGGTCAATTGTTCAGCAGGTAAAAAGCCCCAGACTGGAAACAAGACTGGCGGCAGAAGAAACTGAATTCCCCTCCATATAAACCTTTTGTGACACCAGCAGGAGCCAGGCAAGTCTCCTCAAGGTACTCTATCAAATTACCAAGTTACTGAAGGGACAGGTTGTGGGGTGAGGTGATCACTGTAGATTTATTTGTACTTGCAGATTATGAGCGACTGGGACCAGTCGCTAGCACTGAAGCCAATAAGCAAGGGAAAACCCACATCCACACTGTGAAACTCTCCAAGGCTCCAAAATGGGTAGAACACATTAAAACTGCCTCCTGGAAATTATTTTGCCCATGCTAACTTCTCAAATTGTACCGAGAATTTTTTTTTTTAGGACAGTGAAGCCATGCCTCTGCTTTTGCAGTAGGGATGCTTGAGACTGAGTGCTCGGGAGCATCTCCTGATGTTGTCTGGTGAACAGAGACAAGGATGCTCTGCAAGACCAGTGAGAACAGGCCAAGTGAAACAGCAGCAGCAGGAACCGGGATGTTTCTTGCTGTGAGGGAGGAGGCTGCTGTAAATTGTTCTTTCTCTCTCTTCCTCATGCAGGCAGCGTGTCAGGTCTGCCCACGAGAAACAGCATAAAAACCTTTTTATGAACTGTGATTGCAAATTGAAGTGTTGCCTTAACAACACTTAGGATTTTTAAATGTAGATTTTTTTTTTTTTAATAAGGCTTGTTGTATTCTATTTGTCTTTTTTTTTTTTAATTTTGAGATTTTTTTCCTTTGCAAATTGAAATTATTGCATTTTGAAGTCTATAGTTTTTCAAGAACTTATTAGAGAGAAATAAAACCCAGTTATGTCATACATCAGAATAGGGTTTATTCCCCACTGCATGTCTTTCTGTGACAGATATTCATGTAATCCAGGAGAAAACATATATCCAACATATACTGCAAACTTCTCTAAAGACAAAATCATGTCAGGCTGACAGACTAAAGCTGCTCGATGGAAAATATGACAGCAGGTACTCTGTAGTGGTTAAGGAGATCCAGGCTGCTTCGGCTGAACTGAAACACCAACTTTTGTTTAACCTATAGCCCAGAAGAGAAAATGTTCTTCTGCAGCTCCACAGAGGTAAGAAATATTTTTACATGACTTTGTTTGCCAATCTAAACTCACCACATGCGGCTAGGACAGGAAATACAATTAAAATAACATTTTTGAAAGAGCTTCTATTCCATTACCTCTCTGCTGGAAACACGAATTTCCCCCACAGATTTCTGTTCTGTGTAATGTCTCATTCTGGCAAAGTGCTTGCAAGTTCGAGCGCACCTGTGTTTTTCTGTACTTTATTATGACTATCTTTCTACTTAAGTATTCGGTTGTTTTATATACCCAAGCCAGGAAGAAATAAGAAGTCCAAATATGTACTTAACATCCTCAGAGCACAGGTTGATTTGACCTGGCCTCTGAAATGGATGTAGAAAGCCGTTCCTATCAGCACCAAGGGAAGTCTTAACGGATTTAGAAATTGGTATCAGATGCACGGGTGGGATGCAGCCCCTCTGAAGATAGCAGTTCATCCCCAGCAAAGGAAAATCATGATAGCAAAAGATTAGCAAATCCATCTTTGATCCCCAATTAAATTGCTTAAATGTGCCAGTCACTGGAGGATGCACGGAGATGCCATAACCACTGATGCTCCACCTATTCACGGTTGTGGTCAGTGGTACAGCATGTCCTTGGATAGGATACCTCCTGTGCCTCAATCTCTCCACAAAGCAGCAGACTCACTTTTGTGCAGACCCTATCTGCACAAGGGCCCAGACATTTCTTTGTTTAAATTAAGTGGTACCTGATAACCTGAGTCTAGGAAACACCTGCTGTCTGGTATGAATTTAATCAGTTTAATTGCTAGCATTCATTATTTGCCTTGCGTCCAGGTAATCAAGTCTGCTGAAGACATGTCCCTACTCCAGCAAGATCAAGGAGGAAAGGGCCGAATGGGCTCTGAAACAGCAAGCAGGACGTTGAAGCCAAAACACACTCAGCTTTGCACTGACTTTAGCCTCCATACATCCTACCAAGAGCAGTTGCCCTGCCAGTCCACCTGTATGTGCTGGCTACGTGACCAGCGACCACTTCCCTGCAGGCTGGCCACCTCTTACTCAACAGAGGTATCATAAGGAACATTGTAGAGCTGATATTAACGTATGGTGACAGAGAGAAGGAGTTTATATGAAGCAAAGCTTCTCTGGCTTTGTTGCCCACGAACAACTTATTTCAATAATGTTCAACATTGTCCTCTAGAGAAATATCTTTTGCCGTAATATTATCCCTATTCCATCTCTTCAAGACATTTTTGTTTAATGTTTATGTACAGTAAATAAATATATATTTTTTCAAGCTGAGACAGACCTTGAAACATAATGTATCTTTTTATAGCATTATTCACCCACTCAGAAGAAAACAATTCACGAACATGGAGTTTAAAATACATCATAAAATTCACGCTTCTTGCCGAACCAATTTAACTCAACACATCCCCTGCATTAATAACTGCAACACATGGGAGTAGATCTGAAAGAACTTAAGAGTGCACAGTCCAAAAACGTGTGCACTTAACCCTGAGGTATCAGAGATCAGACAAAATCCATAGTGGGTCTGGGGAGTAGATTTCGTTGGCCAGCTGGTGATAGGCAGTCTTAGAGCTGCTGTCACAAGCAGGAGCACACTGGTTGCAGGTCCTCACGTCACCACCATGGCAAAGCTGCCTACCTCTTCCTAGGAGATGGAGTGGCACACCAGTGTCCTCACTGAAGAGTTGTGTGTCTTCGTGCATCAAGAGACTTCCTTTCTGAAGCCAGAGAAATCCAAATTGGAAGTCTCTCCTCACCCATCTTCAACTCCACACTGTTGCAAGTATCCCTTGTGGTGGACGTGGTTGCGCTTGACCAACACCCGCCTTGAGTAACGCCTCCACCAAGGTGCTCCTGGGCTGAACTGGAAATTGGAGTCCTGATCCCCAGGTGTTTCCTGAGGAGCTGTCATGAGCAGAGACACACCAGCTCAGGTTGGTAAAGGTAATTAGGCTTATAACTCCTGCTTTTCAGAAGGGCCACGTGTTTCGGTAGCTGGTTGCTTGTAACTGCCTTTATCTACCAGAGGATTTGAGCAGGATTTTAATCTGTCCAAACTCTGAAACCAGTGACAGAGTATCTCAATGTCTGCACCACATAAAAACGCTGAGAACAAATTCCTTCCTCACATAACGAAGAAAATGCACTAAATCAAAAGGGGAAACAACTTCCAATGCTTGTCAAGCTGTCTGTGTACAGGTCCCAGCTCTGAAAATATTGGCTTGTAGGAAGGAGCCTTACTCCCTTAACGAGCTGTTTATCCCTGGAGGAGCTGGCAAGGTAGGAAACGTTTTCTGAAGGATAAGTTCTTCACAAGCACAGCAGTGGAGGGGCAGCAATAAGCTATGACTGTAACGATGAATTCACACTTTCTAGGGTTTTTATTGGGGTGTAACTTATAAACCTTGTCCTGCTCTTGTTTGCAGAACCTCTCTAGAACCGGCATTTTTATTTTTTTTAATATGAATTATTTGGAAAACATGATTTTTTTTTATTTATTTTTTTCCTTTTTTTTGGTTGTTGTTTCCGATCCAACAATCTTCTGTATTCTGTCCAAGGCTAAGAGCAGGACAAGGAGCTCTAGTGTGACAGATCCTGTGGCTGTAAGCATTGTCTCTGACTCTGCCTCTGACAAGGAAAGCAAAAGCCATTGGCACCTCTAATGCTTCCCTCTAAGGCTAAAAACAAGTAGCAGTTCAATTCTGTTGTCCTTATCTACAAGTAATTTAAGACTTCCACTCACTGTGTTTAAACACCATTACAAATTACAGCATAGGTGTGCCCAAGCATATTTATATTTTTATTCATCCCCACTCCCACCCCCCTTTTTCTTTTCTTTTCTTTTCTTTTCTTTTCTTTTCTTTTCTTTTCTTTTCTTTTCTTTTCTTTTCTTTTCTTTTCTTTTCTTTTCTTTTCTTTTCTTTTCTTTTCTTTTCTTTTCTTTTCTTTTCTTTTCTTTNAATCTCTAATGCTCACATCATATGCAGTCACATTAATCATAAATATCACATTGCTAACAGCTACACATCAGTTACCTGAGGCACGTACAACTAAACAAAAAAAAAAAAGAAGAACCCAACCAAACATTGAACAAGAAGTGCATATACTCTATCATATGTTTCAGCAGTGAGGTCATTTACTGGAATTTCTTCTCAGGCCAGATTTTAGCATGAAAAAAATAACAATCTTTCTTCTCATATATTTGGATCAGAGTACATGTATTTTTCTAAGAAAGAGTTCAGCAAATAGATAATTAACCTCTAAGTGGGTTTGATTCACAGCTATTATTTAAGAAGAGGCCGTTCATTCCAGGCATAGATATAAACACAATTTAAAAAAAAAAAAATCTAGAGGATGGATTGTTTGTCTGAAAAAGGGTTATCGTGGCTGCTTTTTTCAAGATAAATTGTGTTTCATAGGCACAGGCCTGATAGGGAGCAAAAGGAACAGGCTTAGTGGGACCATGGGAGGTTTCTCAATAACTGGTGAGGGAGTATGCCAGCAATCAAGTCATTTCCCATATCACCTGTATGTGGATGTAGAAACAGAACATTGGAGTGGGATAGTTCCTTACAAAGGGCTTTACCTCCCTGAGCATCCAACCAGAAACTGAGTCTTTATCATGGGAGACAGAGAGAGAAGAAGTTAAAAGTCATAGTCTACAATAAAGAGCATCAGTAATGTATGTACAAACAGGCAAGATACACAACACATAGGGAAAAATGTCTTGGAAAAACCTGTAAGCCTTGTAGTCTTACATGGATTTTTATATGAAAAAGATTGCAGACAAAGGAAACAAAAGTTATGTTTCCAAAAAACAAAATGTTGGTGTAGTCATAAAGAAGAGGAAGACAAAGTGGTTTTTTATTTGGATTTTTTTCAACTTAAAAAAAAAAAAAAAAGAAAAAAAAGAAAAAGAAAAAACCTTTTTAAGATGAACAGATAAGAGAGAATTTCTGGGAAAAAAATGAAGACTGTGAATTGCTGACAAGTTCAAACATGAGCACTGGGATTCCAGTGCTGGGCTTTGTGGGCTTTGGTGTGATCTTTGACCTACTTGCACTTAACCTGCATCTGAGGGTCAGATTATTGAAGAGCTTTCTACATTCAGTTCATTAGGTTAGGCATCTAAATACTCAAATATTTAAATCTGTGGAATATTGGCACTGAGTGCTTTGATTTGCAAAAAAATTTCCATCCTTTTCTGACAAGAAATGAGACTTAAAACATTTTATCCAGGTAGGTAATTATATGCAGGGGTTTTATCATATTTATTTTAATGCTGTATTCAGTTTAGAGGCACCTTGGTGGCATATGATTGTAAAATTCACATTAAGCAAGAAGCTGAAATAACCTGAACACTGTAATATATAGCCCTTGTGTGCTAAAGTCAAAAGCAGGTCAGCTTTTGCTCTCTGTTAAATTTGACCTTGGATACCATTTATAAATATGAAATATCTTTTTCTAAATCAGCAACATAAAACATATTTTTCAGTTGTTTTATTTTTTTCTATTATACTACTGCATAGGAAAGAAAAAAGTCATAATCTAGGAATTCAGTTACCTGAAATTGAAGTTGCTGCCTAAAATGTATCTATTCAAAGGTCCACCTTCAATTATAATTTCTGTCTCTTTGATGGAATAAACATAAACCAGATTCAGGGTATTACCATGTGTGCATTTTGCCTGTCTATCTGCCAAGACGGAAGAAGAGGGTATTCTACAGCTGAGTGAGCTGCTTTTAAGGTTGAAAGAAAGCTTGAGAAGAAACGTGCCTTCTGTGCACGGTTCTCCTGCACGAAAACGGACATGTAAGCACTGGGGAGACAGCTGAGCCAAAAACCTTCCACTTCTACTGCTGTAAAAGACATGGGACTGAGAGGAGGACCCCAAATCAGAAAGTAGCCATTTTTGCTATTTACAGATCTGGACACTGACTTGTCATATCTTTCTGTCACAGGTACAAGTACAGGCTGGGTAGAGAATGGCTGGAGACCAGCCTTGAGGAGAAGGACTTGGGAGTGCTC
>VXBW01007433.1:333293-347006 GCA_013400375.1 Thinocorus orbignyianus
GGTGTCCCTGCTCACGGCAGAGGGATTGGAGCTGGATGATCTTTGAGGTCCCTTTCAACTCTAACCATTCTATGATTCTGTGATTCTATAATGTATTGAAGTGAATCCCCGTTTATACAGAGATGATAGAAATGAGGGAAAGAATCGCATACTCAGGCTTGAAAGCTGTGAGAGGTGCCTCCAGAATTGTGTCACATTACATCACAACTCTGTTTGAATCAGTCCTCATTTGGATGAAAGGTGCTGCAGCTTACTTGTATACCTATGTAACCCAAAGACATTTGTTACTTTCTATTTCCTGAAAAAAAAAAAAAAACAGATTATTTTATTTTCTTTTAAAATAACCAGTATTTCTCACACAGCTATTCTTCCTTCTCCTCTGCTAAGGAAACTAAAGGAATCATTATTATCCTCAATATTGCAGACTATTAAAATGCTTAATTCCCAGAAAATTTGAGGAATTAGTTAATGTACTTGATGTTAATTTCACTTGCTATCTTCAAATATCATCGTCTCTACAATACACTCCATTTAAACGTTAAATTAACTCCATACTTGTTCTTTTAACTGATTAGTTGTGCCATTTTTAAAACTTCTATTACAGCAGCTGATCAGGGCAGAATGGAACTTCTGGAGCCCACCTCACAAAACACAACTTTTGTTTCAGAGATACACTGGGGTGAGCCTTACAATGGGAGCATCACAAATAGTGTAGTTGATCTGGTGAACCAGAATACCTGATTTTTATCTACTCCAGCTAGCCCTCCCTTTTTAAGCAAAGTATCTCCTTTTTTTCTTCCTTTTTTTTTCTTTTTTTCTTTTTTTTTCTTTTTCTTTTATCACTCTTTCTTTTTCTTTAGTTGGACCTCTCCACTCTGCTTGGACAAACCTTTGAAGTTCAAAGTCTGTCACATTCTATGCGTCAGACATATGACGGGTGGGAGAAGAGGGGTTTTAACTTCAAAGATCAGCCCAAGGAAAGAGTGGCTGGGGCAGAACAACAGACATCCAGAAGAAAACAGCTTACTCTCCCCAAGGGAGACAGGAAAGTTTTCCAAGGGAGCACTCTCTTTCAGCTCTTCTTAATCCATGGGCAGAAAAATTAAATCCAAAGAAATATGAGTGAAAACAAAGGTTCAGGCAACAATTTATGGTAAGTGGTACCGTTTAAACTGTAATTTTGTACAGCCTTACCAAATGTTTCAGATTCTGTAGCTCTTATGCGTATGCAACTCACGAGAAAATGAAAGAAAAATAAGATGAAAAACTGTAAGACCAGACCTTTCTAATTGAGAAATGAAATCTCTGCATCCTTCGTCAGAAATGAACGTACACTCTATTAATCTTATTCAAAGAACACAGAGTTTAAAGTATTGTATGAAATGTGATCCATACAGAGCAAGAAAGAAGTGAAGAGTGGGTGTGAACTCACAAACACAACTAGACAGGTGCCACTTGTGCAGATACACTTGTTCTTGATTTCTGCCTCTTTGCAGGCAAATTGATTCAGCTGTGGTAGACTGCAAAGCTACTTGAGATTGCCAAACCTGTTTTATATATTTGGTCCACATGCCAAGAAGTGAGAAGCTGGTCTACATGTTCTTCCATTAAACTCTTATTTTTCCTCAAAGATGGTTGTATAAGCCTATAATGAGTATCTAAAGCCAAAATGACACTGACATCTACCTGCATCACTGTAAGGGGAAAAGTGTGGTTTGATTGTCGAAGCAGAGTAGAACCCAACAAGATCATGAACAGTGAATCTTACTTATCTTTAGGAACTAATATTTCTTTTCAACTCTTTTTATGGAGAATTTACCACTTTGTATTAAGGCAAATGTCCTGTCAGGTACGCTGGCCTGTGGGAATTGATATCTGAGCTTTTCATGCATGAACAGCATGGTCTGGATTCTCCACTTTCACCCTTTTGCAGAGCCATTAAACAGTGACATCAGTTTAGACTGCTGTGAAATGCTGAAAGTTGTGTTTTTCTCAAATTCATCTGGCTTTCACCTCATTCATATTCTTTTTTTTTTTTTTTTTTTTTTTTTTTAATTTACCACTTAAAACGAGGCCCATATCAACAGCTGATTTGACACCGGTTGTTGAGTGGTGTGACATTTCGTGTGCAGTTCCTACACCTGTTCAGCCTCCTTTCACTTGTGCTATTGCCATACTTCAACTTGCATTCCCTTAACTCATGAGGGCTGTCAGAGTTACAGCCTATGACTCAGCTAGATGTGATTTGGCACACATGGTGACCACAGCATCTGCAAAAGTACAAAGATATCAAAGAAGTTAAAAATATTTCATTGCCTTGAGTGGAGCTTGTTGACTTTCAAAAAAGTCAGTACTAAGAATGGGATGTCAGTCTAGAGTTTGCAATCAATATAATTAAATATATCTTGATTGCTGATTCCAGCTGTGTCCAGAGAAGCTGTGGCTGCCCCATCCCTGGAGGGGTTCAAGGCCAGGCTGGATGGGGCTTTAATCAACCTGGTCTAGTAGGGAATGTCCCTGCCCATGGCAGTGGGGCTGGAACTAGACGTTTTTTAAGGTTCCTTCCACCATGAACCATTCTATGATTCTGTGATAGTATATGGAGAGTTTGGTGAGATTCAGACCAGCCTTTAGGTTTAAATTTCTATGAGGTCCCAAACATATGCCCTGTCTTACTAGTGTTACCAAATTGTCTTCTTTCTTTTTCTTTTTTTTTTTTTTAATTTTTTTTTCCTTCTTTGACTACGTCAGTGCAGCTCTCTGAAATAACCTCAAGATTGACTGTAAATGTAGTTTGCTTCACTTCCACCTACCTTTTGTCTTTCTGCCCATCTCACAGTCTATGGCGTGTACTGACCAAGTGTATATTAATTAACCCAGCAGGTACATTGGGATGTGTGGGGTCCTAAAGTGCTTCTGAGGCTCCTCCAGCCATGCTGCAGGCAGTCTTTATAGTCTTGCAAAATTGCAAGACTAACACATATTGTCAGAATGGCCTAAGGACTGCTTTTAGCGCAGAATAATCTACGTGTCTACCCACTGCATCTCCAGCTCGGAAATACCAATTTCCAGACCAGTCTTCAGATGCAGACCTGTCTTCACTTCCAATGCACAGCTCAGCTGCCAGTAGTTGCTGACCAGTACTTCAGGCTCCTCTCAGTATTTTAGTGAAATGCCCTCTCTGGACAACTGTTTCAAGACTAACTCTGTAGTACTTCTGGGTTAGCAGGTGTGTGTTTCCTCTATTGATGATCTTAGACAGCGGGACAGCTCGATGCTTCTAGATCTAACCTCCTCTTGAGGCAGAAGTATTTCTGAGTTCCAGCATTTCAATATTTTTAAAATTGTTGCTTTTCTATACTGTCACAAAGCTGCTGAGGCAGCTTTGTGTACCAATTGCAAAAAACACAAAGAGAGAAGCCACAGCACAAGTTTTTAGTGCTGACACCCACCAGCTTTCTTCTAGTACTTTGAAATGTGTGCGCTCAGGATTACAACAGAAGAAGGTTCTGTAAAGCAAATCCGTAGTCTTTCATTGTATTAGTAAGGGAAAAACTTTTTTCTTTCTTTCTTTCTTTTTTTTAAATATGTAGAAACATGTAGTGAGTCAACTTTGTTTTGCAGGCATTTATTTCTGCAACAATTCAGCAGTTGCGAATTTTCTGTGGGTAGAAGTAACTGGTTCTAAATATAAACCCGCAACAAGTATTCTTGTCTTCCTGAAATCATTATAGCTTTGTTCTTACTGTTGTTACCTGCCTCAATTTCTCCTTTCTTTTAACAATTAGAAACAATGAAAATGTGCACACTCAAGGTAAGAATTTCATGAAAATGACAAAAGGATGAAAACATCCCTGTGATGCACCTAGCCTTTGAGTAAGACTGCAGGTTGTGCTTCTTTCATTTTTTTTTCTGTCAATAAAGAATTTTGAGAAATCAGCTGTCTTTTTCAGTAGTTTTCATCATGCTGTGATTACAGTTTTGTGTGTACACCTGAAATCCTCACCTCTGCTTGATGCAGTGAGGAAACTACTGAAAATACATGATCAAACTCAAGACCCTAATGTTACTTTCTAATGAAATAACCTTAAATAGTTATTTTCCAGTTGATCATTAGCAGTAACAGTAACAGTAACAGAAAAAAGGAGAAATGCAAGCAGAGGTGCTGATTCTCTGTCAAGGTATTTGGATTTGCATAAGTAGGTGTGCCATGTGTATTTGCTTTGAGATTACTTGGGAAATATCTAAAAATCCCTACCGAAACTGTACTCCAGGCTTGCTAGAAAATTATCTATCAATGAAAGAGATTTTGTATTTGAGATCAGCAGAATCTGAACCCAAAATACCATTGCAGAGGATGACACTCAGGCTTACCAGTTAGTAAGTTTGAGAGATTTATTGAAACAGCTGGCAAATCAGCAGGAAAACGCTGATTTTGAAAAACTATTATTTTTCCAGAGAATCAGACCTATTTAGCAGCACTGTTAGAGATGAAGACAAAAACTGCTTTAAAATATCATTGGAGTGAGGCAGAAATTGAGCAAATCCACAGTTCCGACTGAAATCTGACAACATCCAGAGGTGTCCCTTCCAATGAATCACGTGTGAACCTCCATTGGAGGACAGGACCCTTATGAAACCAACACTATAAAATGCGTTCATTTCAGTTACTCTGAAGCAGTTTATTCAGAAAAATACATTTCCAATCTTTCCAATATAAGTAGCATAGAAAAATATTTAAATTTGACACATTGAGCTCCCAGTAGCATGAAATATTTTTAAAATGTTAGTTGCACATCCCTTTTCTAATGTTCGTAAGTCACAATGGAGAGCAGGTGAAGTTTTAGAATTAACTTAAGAATTGTATACTTCTAAGGACAAACATAATTTAGGTGAGTTTCTGCAAATCTGGCA
Source organism: Thinocorus orbignyianus (assembly GCA_013400375.1). Classification (NCBI taxonomy): domain Eukaryota; kingdom Metazoa; phylum Chordata; class Aves; order Ciconiiformes; family Thinocoridae; genus Thinocorus; species Thinocorus orbignyianus. Next base: position 338,208 of record VXBW01007433.1, read on the forward strand.
GTTTTACAGTTCTGTGGAACTTCAAGGCCGTATTGGAGGAATGGGTTATTTTCATGTAATACACTGATCGTATTTTGTTTTGTCTTATTCTGGCTATCAATAATGTGCCACTTAAATCAGAAATATCAATGGATCCTTTCATTCTTTTTTTCCCCTGCTTCCTAATCAAACTTAGTGAACAGCTCAAAGACCTACATCTGCAATCTAGGAATTCAATATGTCATATCTGGCTCCTGTTTTAAATACTTCGTATCCTAATTTTTTGAAAGAGCTGTAATTTCACCTCCTCAACAAAAGAGGTGTTTCTGCCCATGGCAGAGGGGTTGGAACTGGATGATCTTTAAGGTCCCTTCCAACTCTAACCATTCCATGATTCTATGATTCTATAAACTTGTGTTTCAACAGGGTTTGTAAAGATATATATTGAAATAGGCACTGATTTAAAGTATTTCTCTATGTAATAGATACAGAGAGCCACATTTTGACCTATAAAAGGATTTGGTATTTCAAATCAACCTGGATTGAGCAAAAATTTTCACCCCACTTCCAGACCCAATAGATTCTTTAACTCCATAAATATCAAAGACTTAAGCCAGAATTCTTCTTATATTCTTGCCTTCTGCGTGCAGGAGGTTTGAGTTTAGTATGCAGAGCTGAGGTGATGAGCTGATGCCTACTAAACCTGATTGTAGACTCATGGAAACGTGAGACTGGAAGGCACCTCAAGAAGATACATGAGTCAGGGTAAGCAAGGCATTTCTTTTCTTCCCTTCTGATATGGGCTTCTTTTGTATGTCTGAATACATTTGGCTGTTGCGGGCAGAGAGTGGTTGACTTCACTCGTAAGAGAGAAATAATGAAATATTTATTAAGGTGAAACAGAAATTTAACAAAATTAATAGTGAATGTAACAGTGTTTTACGAGGTTCGATGCCAAGGTACACTTGTGTATTTACTGCATAGAGGACAGGGTCAGACAAACTGTCAGGGAGACCCTCCCGTTGAGTCACGAGGTTCAGAAAGGACCCCCTTGCTTTCTAAACTCCTTCTCAGAGAGGAGTCTAGGTGCGGCTGGATCCAATCCTAGTCCCAGACTTGGTCAACGGTTTATGTCTAAAGGATTATATATGCGCAATCAATCCCTTATGTTACTTAGCTAAGATTTCAAAGTTTTAGCATGCTATTAGTCACTTACCGAGAATCTGTTGCGGTAAGGAATCTCTCAACCTCAAGGAGTAGAAACTTAAGCGAGCATCCTCACAAAAGGGGAGATCCTGGTGTGCAGCCCGCTGCCATACCGGAGAGCTCAAAGGGCTCTTGGGCTGTCCACTATTTATACCGTAAGATAATTGAACTATAGTCATATTTCATGTAAACAAGATATCTAGGTCTCCACTCCCCACAGTGTTTTGGCTATGTTACCAGCCATCCCCCAAAGTCCGGGTGCAGCTTATTGCAACCGATGTTGCTGTGGTCAAGGCCTGAGCAGGAGCCAGGGGGGGAAAGAAGGAGAGGGGGGAGAAAACAGGGAGAGCACACCGCCACATTGGCATATGGGCACCAGACTGGCATTGCAGTCACTTATTAGTAGCCTGTCTTACTGTCTTCTGGGGATGCACATTTGACAACAGCTTCTGCTTCAGCAGATTCAGATGTACGTTTCTAGGGACTTTCTTAGCTAACAAAACACAACTTGCACTGGTGCGAGCAGCCTCCATCTACTCTGCCAAAGCTCCTTTCCTTTGCAGGGGAGCGTTAGAGGTTCACTGAGACTGAAAGAGGGTGAGCATGTTGCACTCACAGCTGGTCACTCTACAAAGTGGAAAGGACCTGTTAACATTTGGACTGTTCCATTAAAGATGAGTGCATGGGACTGTCTTTAAAAAACATGAAGAAATGTTTTCTTCTTCGGCTTTTGATGGCAGAACCTTATTTTCCTTCAGTAGAAGTGAACACTAAGGAAGTTGGGGGGAGCCGATCAAAGGAGAAAGGTCAAAACATCGCTTGAGGTCATTTTTTGTTTGTGCATGAGTTTGGGCACACAGATGTGTGCATAACTGATAAATATCACAACAACTTGTTTGATATGAGTTCAGCCTTCCCAGTTCCAAGAGAGAGCATGCAGCATCTCCATTTTCCTCCTTCTTCTGCTCATAGTCTGCTTAGCAGATTAATTCAGACACAAGTCCTGTGCTCTTCTCAGCATGTGGTCCATGATGATTATTGCTCCTGGCATGAGAGGCAAAGGGAGAAGGACTTATTGCAGCTTTTTCCTTCCCAAAATATTGTGGGTGTGCTTGTCACCGGTGGCTGAATGAGGTTACTGCCTTTTGGGTTGTCATAATGACTTCTTGAAATGCTTTAAAATTCATTTTACATGTATTGCTTTCTAATGAAGTCATGTCATGCATTGGAAAGGAAGCAATAAATAGAACATGAATGGTAATTAATAGCAAATTGTTAGTCAAATTAGAAGATTTTGGAAAAGACTATACCCATTTTTTAATAATCATGTAGCTAGCTAGCCCCCCGAAACTTTGATTGTACGTTTGATGGTACACCATAATAACATTCAAGGGGCCTTTTTCAACACGCATTGAAATCTTGTTGCCATTTAAAACTGAATCCCCATAGAGTTAATTTGAAATTGTTTTACTTTGATAATGGCTTTATTAATGTGGTCTCAGTGGACTTGAAATGAGATTGTTTGACCATTGTAATGTGGTTTTCATGGGCTTGCAGTAAAATAATTTACTCTTGTAATGTGGTTTCCATTAGCTTGCACTAAAGTCATTTCCCTCTGGTAATGGGATTCTCATGGATATTCACTTAAACTCTTTTGCCCTCAAAATGGTACAATGGGCACCCTTGTGGTAAAAGACTCAGTGGCGTGGCGAGGATGTTGCTAAATTTGCTGTGTCAGGCAGGGTCTCTGATAAGAAGATAATACTCAGCATCACATTTTGCCGAAGTTCAGCTGCATTTTTCTTAACTGCCTTGCTGTTTCCCTGGTCTTTTTCAGTTCATCTTAATCAGGACAGCTCTGATTTCATAAATCCCCATCTAAATATTTTTCATGTTTCAGTTGCTCCTGATTCTCAGGAAGGAGGTACAAGGGACTTAGTCACAGCTAATTTTCCAGCAGAGGTGATTTCCAGGTCAATTGTTTGACACTCTAAGGCAATACAGGAGAGTTCTGGGCTGTTTGCAAATGGAACAAAATTATTATTGCTCTACAGGGTCATCTTTTGCTCAGAGACAGCAGTGGAGAATAGCTATGTTCTTTGTCATTCATAATGTACCCTGTGAACCAAGACCTTTAGGAGGGGGATAGAAATGGGATATACCATTTCCATACCAGTCAGGAGTTCTCTCAGAGGGGGAGAATTCACACTGAACATTTCAGACAGATACGTAGTGACTTTACACCTTTCAGATACATACAGAGAATATGACTACTTATTTTTCCCTTCTCTCACTCCCAGATATTTTTACTACCTGCCTCGCAGTCACTAAAATAAATATCTTTCAGTAGTATTTTGGGAGGATTTATCTCGTGAAAGTTCATTTCCTGCTCTGAGGACTGACTCTGTTTCTATCAAAATTAGAAGCCAGGTGAAATTGTTCCCAGCAAAGCCAGAAAACATTCGGGAGATTACGTTACTGTTCCACCCATTCTGTGGATACAGGAGGGTTGAGGACTGTCAATCTGGCACGTTTCATGAGTAACAAATTCACACACCATTTAAGAAAAAAAAAAAGAAAAAAAAAGTAGTGTAGTGTTTCACAGCGATATAAGCTTTTCAGAATAAGGCCAGGACAGTATAACTTCTAATTAAAGGTGGATTCAGTAAGATGTCTAGAATTCCAGAAATACTGGTAACTTTTATCCATTCCTGAATTTTGTGGCTTGCGGTCCAATAGAATCCAAAACCAGCTGGAAGTTGCATATTCAACCAGACCATTGCATTTGCATGACTTTTGTTCATCAGTGAGAAATTGAATTCTGAGTCCTGAAATTATTATATTAGACTGCATTATTACAAGAAAGGTATTGTCATAAGTTTAAAAAAAAAGGTCTGTGAATACAACAAACTTGTTGCAGAGGTTTTCTACAGGACAGCGCTTCTATTACTGATTTGATCCAAATAAGCATTGAGTTCTTGTGTAACTAGAAAAAGCTGATTCATTTCTTTCTTTTTATACGCATAAATCCTGCACTGAGGAGAGGAGAAAAGGCTGAGTTTAGAAGCTGATGGTCTGAGGAGGGAAATCTTCTTTGCTGTTAAGAAGATTTCTGTAAATCTCCATAAGCAAATGGAGTATGGTGTCTAGATGTCTGAACTACTGATGGGACTTTTCCCGATTGTAATGTAAATGATACAGGGCTTGTTTTTGATTGCAGTTAGAGTATTTTCTTGTTGGTGGAAAGATGAAAAGGAGTAGGCAGGGACTTCTTGGAATTAAACGCAGAGAGAACTTCAGTTTTGACAAATGTGAACTTCAGTACTGGTTACAGTATTAAGTTAATGAGTTGTTTAAATGGATGTTTCGCTAATGACTCAATCTCACACTCATATCCAGCAGAGCATAATTTTGGGTGGGCAGAGGAAAATAAGCTTCCTGCCCCTTTATACTCATGTGGGAAAACATTTCAGTGATGTTGCAGATCTGTCTAGAGGAAATTTAAGTGAGCTCCTGAAAGCTTCATTACCATTCACAACAAAGAACAAGACAGTGGGAGGAGTCTCATGCCTATAGGGGGGTGATTTGTGTTAACTGTGATAAAGGATCCTCTCTCAAGATTCTGATAATGCAGAATATCCTGGATTGCTGAGGATATATAACAGCACAGCAGAGGAAGCTTGATGAACTGCTGAGGATAACTAAGGGCAGAGAGCTTAAATGGTAGAGATGATTGTCCAGCTTTTAAGGCCAGAGCACATTAAGCAAGTTAATGTGGCTATCTAAGGACACTGAGCATGCCCAGTAGGCAGCAATAGATTTTTAAGGACTCAGAGCATGCTTTTGTGCACAGCTCCTTATGCCACATAATCCCTAAAGATGCCATTTTATGCCATCTGGCTTTTGTTGTTATTCCCAGTCAGCACTTCTAGATTGTTGGGTTTTTTTTCCACTGTGAAACATATTTCCCTTTCATTTCAGAGATTTTTTTTTTTTTATTTTGCTCAAAGCTTATCCTGCATACCAATAAATCAAACCATATTTCAAGCTTTTTTTCTTTTCGCCTTTTTTTTTTTTTCACTTTGTCCATAGATCCAATTAACAACTATCATTAGTCACTCTTTACTTTTTCCTTTCATTTTCTTAAATGGTGACTTCTACAGGTGTCCAAGAAGCGCTGACGCCAGACAGAATTGTGCATGCAACACACAGCTGCTATGACAGTCCATAACTCCTCTCTTGCCATTTTGTTTGACATTTCCCAGTTTTTGGTGCTTACCCATTTCCCTGTCCACTGTGTGTTCTTTCCTCACTGCTGGAGTCCAGCGATGATGGTGATCTGGTCAAGAATGAAGGAGGCGCTTGTCTTCAGACACCTCTATTAGGGCTGATGGTCAGGGGGTATAGGGTAGCAAAATATAGTGGTTTTCTATTTTGGACCCTAAGAAGGAGCTAAGTGATGCCAATGACTACAAACGACACAAGGCAACTATTTGTCCCTGACATTTCCCATTTTGATGCAATTAGGTTTGGAGAGAAGTTTTTTGTTATGTATTAGCAAAACCCCACAGTGCAAGTCTGGGCCTCTAGATGCTGGATGAAGACACAAATTAGAAAGTGTCATGAGTGTTTGGCTCCTCCTCCATGCCCCATAGGCATCCTATTTATTATTTTGGGGGTTGTCTGTTTAGACAAGAGGCAGGTAGCACAACTAGACTCTTCTGGAGACTGCGCCTTTGGGTGCTGCTCATCATGCAACGCAATTGCTCATGAAAAGCATGACTGACACATAAAGCATTACTAGGCATTATTAATTTACCTCTTTTTCATGCTCACTAATTTTTTCCAGCCATGAACAAAACTCCCATATGAAACATGAGAATACAGGTGGATGTGAAGGGGGTCCATGCCACAAGAGGGATGAGTGGCAGGAATAAAGTCGATTTTCTGCTGCACTGGCTCATGCCAGAAGGGGTTGAACAGGGAACTTGATGAGAACATGGTGATGATCATCCCTAAATTATTATTTTATTATTATTATTTAATTGGGATCTGCTAACTGAGGCAAGGGATTGGTGTCCCTGCTCATGGCAGGGGGGTTGGAACTTGATGATCTTTAAGGTCTCTTCCAACTCTAACCATTCTATGATTCTATGATTGCTGTTGCTGGGCAAAGTCACAAAAGATATTTCATTTAAGCGTAGATATGTAATGAGGGAGAAAGCCTCACTTGCACTTTCACCCCTTGTTCCCACTGGAGGGTGACACTTCCAGTCTTTGTCCCCAGGCCAAGAGGAATGTGGGAGCAGAGGATGCACCCTGGCATCACCTGCAGAACCTCAAGGGGTGGAGTGATAATCAGACCACAGGCACAACTTCTGATGGCCAGCAACTGTTGAGGAGGAGAGCAGAAACCTTCTACCGGAGGAGGAAGGCTTTGGCAGATGGTTATCAGAAAAGCCCTTGTTACTCTGCACTCGTGAGACCCCACCTGGAGTCCTGTGTCTTGCTCTGGAGTCCTCAACAAAGAAAGGACATGGACCTGTTGGAACGGGTCCAGTGGAGGGCCATGAAGATAATCAGAGGAATGAAGCACCTCTGCTATGAGGACAGGCTGAGAGAGCTGGGGCTGTTCAGCCTGGGGAAGAGAAGGATCTGGGGAGACCTTCTAGCAGCCTTCCAGGATCTGAAGGGAGCTCCAGGAGAGCTGGAGAGGGACTCTTGGTCAGGGCGTGGAGTGATAGGACAAGGGTTAACAGTTTTAAACTGGAAGAGGGGAGATTTAGATGAGATCTTAGGAAGAAATTCTTTGCTGTGAGGGTGGTGAGGCACTGGAACAGGTTGCCCAGAGAGGCTTTGGCTGCCCCATCCCTGGAGGGGTTCAAGGCTGGGCTGGATGGGGCTTGGAGCAACGTGGTGTGGTGGGAGGTGTCCCTGCCCAGGGCAGGGGGTTTGGAACTGGATGATCTTGGAGATCCCTTCCAACTCTAACCATTCTATGATTCTATAGTTGAAGTTCAATGTTGGATTTACAGACGTTTGAGATTGATACAAACTACTGCCAACCATTTCCACTTTCCTTTTGTTTCCATTCACTCCTGTTAACGTGACATTTTTAATTATTAATGCCAATGTCCATAGGAATTAAAATATTTTTTCCTCTTGGTAGACAACCCCACTAGGGATAATAGATATAGTAACATCATATGTGTGTTTATTGTGTTTCTTCTGGGGCGGGGGAAGGCTGCTGAGGTTTATGGTAGTCTTTTGAATTCAGCAATCATGGAGGGATGGCTGAAGGATTTCCAGGATGCTGGAAAGCGTTGGCCTGAGAAGTTTCTCAGCATCCCCTGTCCGTGGGACGGTGTGCGGGTAAACTCCTTTACAGCCACAATTTCAAATGCATTCGTTAGTCAATGCACAGAGCCAGCGCCAGCCAAGTCCACGTAACCCAGATTTTTGTACACACGCACATGTAAAAAATGCAAAAGCAGATGATCTGCTGATCAGAAATTATTTCACAGAGAACAATTTTAATTATCTAATAAACTTCAGAAAGATGTGAGTTTCTTGACAAGAATTTTGCAAACAGAAACAGAAATTAAGCCTAGATTTTCAACTCTAGTGGGACTCCAAAACCAAGGTCCTACATCCATATTAGGCATCTGCTTTAAAAAACTCCACTTTTCATCACTCTATGCACCCAGTATCTCATTTTGATTTGCATCCCAGAAAATGAAGGTCAAAGCTAAGCTCGATTTTCTTTCATCTTCTGCAGATTATTTATTACAACAGATGCACCATTGCCTCTTGAGGTGTTAGTCCTCCACAGGACAAAGTTTCATCATTTAAGATCTGTTTTTCAATTCCCTTAACGTGGTTGTTTTTTGTTTGGTTGGGGGTTTTTTTTGTTGTTTTGTTTTGTTTTGTGGTGTTGGGTTTTTTTTACACAGGTATCTAGCTAACAGGGAGTTGTGTCATTTGCTTTCGAGGTTGACCATTCTACGTGGGATACTGAGGCCAGGAGTCACCCCATTACAAGATTTTCAGAGTGTTGCAGCACGAGCTGAAGAAACAGCTTGGGTTTCCAAGTGCCATTGACCTTTGGTGTGTAGGTGACACCTTATTTACAGCTGTGGTATGTGTCCTGTCTGGGCTGACTGCGAGGTGTGTGTTGCAGAGGATGAAGTTCAGATGCAGTCATTTCCAGTTTCTGCCCGGGAGGAGGGGAAAGAAAGGAGAAGTTGTATGTAATGCTTCAAGGCTTAAGTTAATGTAAAATAAATCAAACCTGAGATGGTGTTTTAATAGAGAAATCTGGCAGTCACAGAGAGGAGAAGGTGCCGGGCCTGGAAACATATTTGTCTTTTTTAAATGCTCACTTTCAAGCGTGTCTGGTTTCTAGCCCAGTTTGTATCAGAAGGGATCAATTTTTTTTNAGAAAGCTGTGGCCAATTTTCCAGTCGAAACATGACTCACTGAGCAGAGATGCACCCGAAATAAATAGCTTCCCTGTTCTGCGCCCAGCAGAAGCAGGAACCACACCCTCCTGTGGTTTTGTGTCGGGGTACGGCGGGGGCCGCTCCCGGGTGCTTTGGGGGGGAGCCGGGAGAA
>VXBW01007433.1:347197-361078 GCA_013400375.1 Thinocorus orbignyianus
CCCTGTTCTACTTTTGTGCTGGTATTGTCTGAATCCCAGAGTGAACAGCAATACATCATCCTGCTTCAACATCTGCTAGAGCCCCCTCTCTTTCTAATCTGCCCAGATCCCCAAAGCCTTTCCCACCTGCTATAGCACCAAATGCTCATTATAGCACACAGCTACGCCCTTCACTGTCCTTTCTCCCCGACTCTCAAGGTTAACATGGAACAATGACTATTATTAAACGGGGGCTTTAACAACATAAAGGCAGCCCAAGCTGGGGAAGGCGATGGGGNTTTTCTTTCTTTTTTTTTTACTTTTTCTTTTCCTTAGCTTTTTTTTTTTTCTTCCCTCCTCCTGCCCTCATCCAACTCCAAACCATCAACCTGATCTTTCTGCTTGCATCACTGGATCCATTGCCAGTGGAGAGCCTGGTGCAGACCAGTGTGGGTTGCAGGAGGAGAAAAGAGAGGGGCAGCGATGGAGGGAGAGGGACAGGCTGTCAGCGTCCCTCTCAATGGGGCTGGATTATGGGGTGCAAGGCGACTGCCAAGTTGGAGAATGGAGACCCAGCCTCAGCACTGCATTCCTGCACTCCTGTCCATATTCTCTCTTAAGATAACTGGAGTGACCTGAGATGCAGAGGGTTATGGGTGAATTTGTTCTTTCATTGACATGATCATAAATAAATGAAGGAAAACCCTCTTTGGTGGTGTCTTTCAGCCCTCAAACTGCATCACATCAGAAGGACTTCAGTCTTTCAGATACAACTTGGGAAGCCCAAGGAGGCTGCCCATTTCTACATACATCTACCTCCGAGGCATGGTCCTGGCCCAACATTCATATCACATCCCACATTCTGCATTTCCATCTCCGAATAGATGAAGGTAGCAGCCTCCCCTTATTGCCCAAACTCCACTGCATGGTACAGCATGTTGAGCAAAGCAAGATTTTGGAACCAGCACACCTTGCACTGAGGACCTGGGTGGCATCTGGGCATGTGCAGTGGCAGACAGAGGGACTTGGAAAGGGTGGGGAGGAGGGAATGGCTTGTGTTAGTGTTAGCTGTTGCTGTCATATGTTAGGCATCCCTGTCAGATGGCAGCTTTCCTGGTCTCTGGATGGATGGAAGCATGCTGTGTTTCTTTCTTTACGACTGTGCTTTTGAGGCCATGTCTCTTTTAACAAGCCGCTTAAGGTGCATACCTGTTAGACTTAAGCACTTCATTCATTCACTCACTTGCTCATTCCACTGAACAGGAACAGTTTCATAGAGAATGGCTTAAAAATCCCCTTTTAGCTGGACCTTATGTAAATAAAGCTGCACTGAATGTAAATAAACAAAAAATCATACAGGGAGGTTGCAAAACATATGAAATAAAGCACAAATTTTTCAAAGAAATGTCAACAACTCATGCTTTCGCTTTACTACACTCAAATTCATCAAAGGTGGGTTTATAGTTATCTGAAAAGTGCATTTTAGCAGTGTTCTTCAAATGAAACTTAAAGCAGGCTACATATGGACTTAGCTGAAAACATTTCATCCAGCTAGAGCAGCAGTTCAACACTTGAGCATCGTACCCAACCATTCAAGGGTCAGTTTGTAAATGAAAACAGCAAAAAAGAAACAAGAACACATAAGGATTTGGCCCAGGCTGTACAAGTGAAATTTCACTTCAGCATGATTGTATTTCTGCTGACGCCAGCTGAGATTAGGCTATCAGTTTCACAGGAGGGGGATTATGGCTTCTGTATGAGCCACATCATGACTGTGACTCAACTTCTCTTAAATGTTCGCCCCTGAAGGGAGTCCCACTTAAATATTCGACCACAATGGAAGTACTACTTGTGGGATATCTCTGGGACATTTTCATTCAGTTTTTTGGGTGGATAAAATAGTTTTGTGAAACATAGGCTTCATCTTAATTTAGAACATGGGCAGGATAAAGGATCCTCTCTCTTTCTGTATATATACACACATACATACATGGAGATAAGAGGTAATGTCTGTCAATCAAAAAAGGAGGGAAAAAAACCCCAAAGTTCTATTAAAAAAAAAAAAAAATAAAAAACCACTCAGATTGGTCTGATGACAGTTGTGGGTGGCTATGCTTCAAAGATCCCATAAACCTCCCTCAGCTGCGTGAGGTTTTACTGCAGTTTGGTGTGGGTGATGGGATGTTTCCATATTTACTTCCTTTCGGTTATTGTCTTCTGGTGAGACTTCCTTTATTCTGCCGAGAAGACCACCATTTCCACTTTCCACCCACAGACCTGCTCCCTGGCCTGACTAAGACCAGCAGATCACGGTCTGTAGTGGCTCATCCCACTCTCCACCACCTGTGAAAGACAAGACCCCTGTGACAGGCATGGCTGCTCGTGCAGAGGATGCTAAGCAGTGAGACACAGCAGAAAAAGCTACCAGTAGGTGAAAAAATTTAAACCATAAAGCCTTATTTTCCATAACAAGCATTGTGAGATGCTCAGACTGTAGGTGCACAGGCTGCTGCCTCACATCAAGGTTTATGGTAGTCACTGTACGTTAAGATACAAAATGGAGAATGTATAGAAAGGACAATCCGTGGAAAATAGACAGCTGGCACTAAGTGTTTGTGGTGTTTAGCTCAGCTCATTCAAAAAAGAAAGGAAGAATGGAAGAAGGAGATGGCCTTTTCCACCACTTGCACTCCTGTGAGAGAAACAAGAGAGGGAGTGCACAGTCAAAGTGAAGCCTTGGCTCCAAGTCTGCCAGCTTTGCTGGCCCCATCTCCTCAGAAGCATGCTTGGAGCTGCAGGTCCTCTGAACACTGGGGGAATTTGGCTACATTTCTTAAATTTTCAATTCCATCTCTCTCTTCTAAAACAAACAAGCAAACAAACGGGCATACTTTAAATAACGTCAAAGTTGTGACACAAACTGAAATAGCTCAAGAAATGCAAAATTATGGTAATTATGGATGACCCTGACACTCTCTGCCCTTTAATCACAGCATCTGGCCTCCTCCCTCTCTCAAAGCCAGGAGTTAAGATTAGAGTCACCCTTCACTTTGCAAGCCTTGGATGTAAACCTCCTTCCGTTTGCACCATGCTGCCACATCTCCGAAACATCCTGCGGCAAACATCCCAAGGCTCACCCCAGAAGCCAAGGGTCCTTGGTGTGCAGACCCCTCCCTTGGAGACTCAGACACCCTGATACAATGTCGTGTGTATATATATGAGTAAGTGTGTGCACCACCTTTAACTTCCATGGGCACAGCATCAGCCATGAGTTTTGGACTAGATCCAGTGAGCCGATGGATCAGCTCTCAGAGACCCCTCTGTGTCTCTGGGGCTGTTTTACTTTACAGTTAATTATACATATGTTCATGCAAGCTTCATAAAATCACAATATTTAAAATATTGAATGATCATCAGGGAGGCACTAGAAGAGTTTAGGCACCTTATGCACAGTGAATTCAATACCTTTGTATATACATGCGCATATTATGGCACTGACTTAACGCCTTGTTCACTTTTCTTTTTTCCTGTGAATTCCACCTCACTTGGCAGACTGGAGGAAGGACACTTCTTTAATGACAAGCCTCTCGACGTTTTGTTTCTTTCCTTGTTTTGCATGTGTCCTCATCCCTTCCTCACTTCCCACAATTCAGAGTTGTGCCTTCTGCAGTACATACGTTCAAGCTGAGCCACCAGGGAAGCAGATCTCCTACATGTAGCAGCTTCCTGAAGTTTTCTGCGGTAGTGCAGACTTCCCTGCCTCTACCCCAGACTTACTCCTCCAGCTCCGAGCTGTCACAGTCCGGTGTCTTCCCACTCTCCTTTTTCAAATGCTTTTATTTCATCACCCAGTCAGTCATAATTTCCACCGCGGAAGCCCGACCACTCTTCTTCTCACCACCATCTGGTCATGCACTAAAGCAAAAGCTTCTAAAATTCCACTTGCACTAGCTCCATAAACCTTGTTAGACTCTTTATTACTTACTGGAAATGTGAGCAGAAATCCTCATTATCCGTCCCTGCAGAGCTTTATAACATTCTAATCCCATCAAGCCTACTTTTGGGCACAGACCTAGAACCCTGAAGGAAACAAGACCTTGCGGCCATGGCCATTGCTCCCTGGGGACAGCCTAACAGTGTTTTTTCCCAGCTCGATAGATGGGCTGTGATCTGCAAATGCTCAGGAATGGTGCCTGTTGTATTGACTTCAGTCCCAGCAACAGCTGAACACAGACAAGTATTACATTGCCCCAGCGAGGCTGCAGAAACCTGCCCTTATAATTATTCAATGCAGTACAATTTGTGTCTGAGTGGGGGAAAAAAAAAAAGAAGAAAAAGAAAAAATCATATAATATTTATCATGTTTAGTTCTGCAGGATTTTTGTCAGACTCACAAGCAGGCCTTTTGGCACTCTGTGTTATTGGAAATTTCCCAAACACATGTAACAAAAACTCAGTTGGTTTAATACAATTATCAGCTTTTCCTCAGTCTGTGTTGAGTCTGTGTTTGTCTAATGTCCGGGTAGATATTTTCTACTTATTAAAATCAATAAATCTGCTACTTTGAAGTTAAAGGCACATTTCTTGTGAAGCCTCCTGTACGTTGCTGTCTAATGCTGCAGTCTGTCCACTGTGTTCAATGGCAGAGCAGCAAATGAAACTGATAGTTAACATGCCTTCGTCAAACCATCTCCAAAGTCATCTTCTAAAGACACATCCAGAACAGCTATGTGACCTTCTATTTTCTGCCAGGATAAAGCATGCATCTAGGAACTTTATTATATTCTCTTCTTAGGTATAAATAGACCAACCCATTATAAGTAGCATGTGCAGCCCTGTCTCTGCAGCAGATGAATTTAGGTTTTCTTAGGTAGAATGTTTAATCTTGTAATTTTATGTTAGTCACTTAAAATTGATGGTTCTCTGTTTATCTTTAGATCTGACAACATCTCCGCCTTTATTACTTATTTCACCTGTAAATATTTGAGTTGCCATTGTCTCGTATAATATTTTATTTTTCCCACTATGACAAATTACTGTTTTACTCTAAGCACATCGCCACCGATCCAACAAAGCCCAGGTTTCTAGGAACGTAACTCTTTGCATTTCTGACTGTCTGTGGCCCTAATAGATCTTCTTCTGGTGTCCACGCTGCAACCCGGAGCCAAGCCAGGCCAAAATACAAAGGATAAGGTATTAGTAATGCCATGGAAGTGAGACAAACGTATCCTTTGCTTTTGAGTGTACTGAGATAAGCAGATTATAACATGTTCTGTGTGTTCTAGCCCAGTTCCCATTTTTAAAACTACAGAAATGCTTGGGTATGTCAAAAACGCGAGGAGATCAAATTTTTAACTTTAGAGAGAATTATGCTGCCTCCTATTCAGCAGGCTCTCTGTTAACACACTGTACCTCTTTCTTCTCTCTGACTTTATTTTTGCCCTCTCTCCCCCTCTGGCTTTCAGCTTGTCCTTTTCCTTCTTTTTGATTTTGTGCTCAAACCTTTCTCTTTCTTTTCCCTGTGAACGGCAGACCTGGCCTTTCTCCCCTTCTTAGCTTAAGGCTTAGTCTTTTTCTTCCCTTTGGCACTAGGCATAACCTTCTGTTTCTCTCTTTCTTTATGTCATTTGACTTTCTCTCTCCCCGACTTCCCACATTTTCTAATTCAGGGTTTTTTTTTCCCGAGGGGGTGGTTTGAATGGCTGCCTTTCTGGAGGAGATGGGCCATCATCTCCTGCATCACCACGTCTGTCAGATGCTCTCTGCAGCTCTGGTGACAGACCTTGCTAGCCAGGCTTTCTTGCTGACCCGTCTTGCAGCTACGCTCTCAAAGGCAGAGCCCTGACTGCAGCTATGACGGCTGCTCGGGAAGCGAGGAAGGAGCTTGGTTCTCTCCCCAGATGCTGGTCCTCACGCATCCAGGTTGTCCCTCACGTGTTGGTCAAGCTTTGGCAATGAGTGTCCAGTTTCTCAGGTCTTTCTGATCAGTTAAGCCATCTCCACCTCACAGCCTATAGCATACTGTGGGGGTTTTTCCTCCCCGCCTTTTCCCTCCTACTAACAAGAGTGGTGGCTGCACGCAGGAAAAAATAACTATTTATTGAATATTGACCAAGCTAGAACCTTTCAGAGGGATTACAGAAGGTATTAAAGCTGCTGGTCCTTGTAAAAGAGCATGGGTTCCTCTGCAAGTGGGTTTTTCAAATACTGTCCTACATGCCTCCATGACTTGAGAACAACTTTCTCCCTTTCCCTATGCAGTTGAGGAGGTGGTTTTGTCTCTGGCACCTTTCATCTCTGACACCTTCACCTCCTTGATGCAACTCTGGCTTCCAGCCCTGCCAGCCTGATGCTTCCACCCAGCACTGGCTTCTTCTCTTTGGGATGTCTCTTTGTCCATCTTTTGTGTGAGGAGCAGGCTGTCCAGAGACATGGGTCTCTTCATGAAGACCATGAAGAAATGGTCTTCACATCTTTCCCTTTAATTTTTGGCTGGGTAGCTTGGCCAGCCACGGGCCTCCTCCCGCGTTTATGCATGAGGGGAAGTAACTCGCTGTTCGGCTGTGCAGAAAGTTTCACTTGTTCTTTTTTCATTTCTTCCCCTTTCCTTCTGTCTCCCCTGGAGCAGATCCACACTCCGGCTGCGTCCTGTGAAAAGGACATCAGCCTGAAGCTGAGGGGGGACATTTCTTAAGGGTAATGCAATCGCGGCGTGCCATACGCGATAAAGGAAGTAGAAACAACACAGAGAAGTCCAGATTTTGTCGAGGGCTCTGATCCTGAGTGCTGACTCAATAGAAAGGGTGAAAAACGATGTTCATTAGAAGGAGTGGTGGTCAGACATGGAGCCATGGCTCTGCTGAAAGGAAGTTGCAGCTAAAAAAAAAAAAAAAAAAAGAAAAAAGTTAAAAAAAAAAGTGTCTGGCTGGAATTACAATGTACAAAGGAATGGAAAAACACTTACTAGTCTGTGAGAACTAATGCTATGCAAATTAATTCAATTCAGCATTAACTTCATGCAGATCCATCTGCATAGCATGTTGCAGGCTTTTTAGAGGTGCTGTAGCTGTTCCAGATTGTTGAACAAGACCCCACGACTTTCGAAATGTTGACCAAAGTCAGGATTTCACAAGGCTGGTGTCACTGGCCTCACCGATGTCCTCGTGTCACTCCTGTTCCTCCAGCTGTGGAGTCACAGTGTCCTGCAAGGGCTCTGGATAGCCCATGTCTTCACTGAGCTTTTTCTGCATCTCTCCTGTGGATATTTAACTCAATTTCTTGAGTTTGGTGCGTCTATAAAATTTTCCTTTACAGATACAAACTTCTTCCATGTGATTTTGCATGGTCTGTGCCGAAATAGATTGCCAATGCAAACCTCAGCCTATTTCTCCGCTGAGCATATAATTTTTCACATGCAAATAGAGCTGCTTGTGTTCATTTTAAAATACACTTTATAATTATTTTTACTTTATTTCCCCCCCTCAAAATAGAAAGCAATCAAAGAGAAAACAGCCAGTCAGAAAAATGTTTAATTGAGTGTAATAGCAATTCTTACCAGCATCAGAATAGAGTCTGCACACACAAAAAAACTTTGAAGCACCAGCACTTCTACTGGGTAGATTGACAATTGTCTCAATCTTTATTCACCTTATGTGCATGGCTGTCAGTATCTGAGAAGTACCAGTTTAGTGCGGTGGGAAGTCAGCAAGGAATCAATGCCAGAATTTTCAAGTTTAGGGAAAATATGAGAAATAATATCGCTTCACATAAATGTCATTCACTGTGCTGTGCTGCCTAAATTCAGTTTCTAAATAAGAAAGAAAAAAAAAAAAAAAAAGGAAAGAAAAAAAAAAAAGCTCCAACCATTCGTGAGACACAGTCGAGCTATGTTGCACAAAGGACTCAGACAGAGAAGGTCAGTGCTGGAGTCGCTGCCTCCACTGTGAGGCTGCCCTACCTTACGTTCACCAGAACAGTCCTTCTGCTGACCTAAGCAGGTTGAACAAGGGAACAAAGGCAGCCAAAGTGGTTCTTTAACCACCTTCTGCCTCCACGTACAAAGCAGCTCTAGAGCTGGTTCCAATGAGTCGCTGCAGCTTTGCACTGGTGGAAGGAAGAAGGTGGACCACCAACTCCTGCTCCATCCAAGCTGTTCCCAGGTAGGAGGTGGCTTAGTTGCAGATGTCCCCCATGGTCAGAGGCACCCAAAAGCCCTTACAGAAAGTCTGATGGTTCTCTCAGGCATGCCTGGAAAGTGCATATCTCACAGATTGCAGCCAGACCAAAGGCCACCCCTGTAGAAGCCACTTCATCTTCGTCCTTTGGGGTCATGCCAAGGTACACCAAGGTCCCCAGCCTGAACTTGTTTTCCCTTATGCAACTATAAATCAAGAGGAACTCCTACACTATGAACCTTTCTTGCAAAATTACAACATGAGTCAAGTCCCAGCTGCCTGCTCAGCTTATCTGCTGCCCAGATATCCAACACGGGTTTCACATAAGGAGAACATCGCATCTGATGCATCTGAACTGAAAAAGGTAGGCAATAAGCCTACAGGTCTCACCAAGGAAAAACAGTAAAAAATTTAGCCAGGCATTTTATAGTGGAGAAAGTTTGGTAAGAGCTTCTCACTGAGAGCAAAATGGTCCACCAAGGCAAGACAAGGCAAGCTGTGTGGACCCGCACTGTGCTCCACCTGATGGGAAAGCCTGCAAAGCTGTGCTTCACCTCATCCCTTCCCTAAAATAGCTTGGAAAATGACTTTGTTCTTCAAAGCCAAGACGAAGGGGGCAGAAAAAAACAAAACCCCACAACTGTAATGCATTTTGAATATTCCATCAAAGCTAGATAAAATTATAGTGCAAAATATACTGTGAATGCAGGTTTGTAAAGACTCCCTAACCTAACCTTTTTTTTGTTTGTTTGTTTGTTTTGGTTTTTTGTAATGATGACAGATCACTACTGCTGTACTAGGAATACGATAACAGCTGCTCTAGCTAATATTACCAAAATGTAAGGTGCTTTTAGAAACCTTATCTGGTGAATTATGGCCCTTTTGCCACCCCATGACTGTGGGGGGAAAGGAAAAAAGGGGGAAAAAAGGACAAAAATTTTGAAAATTGGCTTCAAAGCTTCCTCGTGTTAACTACATGCAAAACACCACAGAAAAGCAGTAGAAGACCACCTGGATTTAATAATCTCAGTTGTCCTACACATCCTTGTGTAGGATTGGATTTTGTGTGTTTGTGTGTTTCATTTGTGTGGGTTTTTCAGTTGTTACACATGATGCAGGCCCTGACGGCATGGCGTGTGGTTCCAGATAACATGCAAGCAATGTGGAGAAAGCAGAGAGCCCTGATGAATTTGGTAGAAGTCTGGGAAATCTGAGCCTTTATGAGATCACCAATCATCCTCGATTTACATTTGGAGGGGTATTTAAATCTCAGGGTACCTTTATTTATGACCTACAGCAAGGTCTGAGAGAGAGAGAGCAGGTCTTTATGTAATTTACCCAAACTCAACTGCTAGTTGGATGGAGGATAAACTGTGTGCTGGAAGGACAAGTGTGTAAATGTAGAGGGAGAAGAAACTTTTCCCCTCTACCTAAGAGGAGTGCTTTCCTCTGAGCCCATTCTGCCAGCTGAATTTCACGTAGACCACCTTCTGACCACTGGTAACCCAGAGAAGCTCCTGGCTTAAAGCCGTTGACAGAGTCTAAGGAGAGCGAAATGATTCATACTATAAAATTAACAGAGGGAAAGGGAGAGGGGCAGAGAGAAAACGCCTCATTCATTGCAGCTGGCATCCTTTTTATCAGGTAGCAGGCGGCACAGGCAAATATGGTGTTGAGCCGTCAGGCCTGAGGTCACGGCAGCTCCGGGATCCAGGCGCGGTTTTAGGGTATTTTAGTAGGCATTCATTACGAGGCACAGCGTAGAGTTAAGAGAAAAAAAAGAAAAAAAAAAAAAAAGAAAAAAAAAACGAAAAAAAAGAGCTTTGTGGCGCCAGCGTGTGATTATGGCAAGACGGGCTGACCACCGGGAAATTGCTGAGCTAACAGGGAGAGGAGCCGGGATGAGCGGTGCCGGAGCCCTGTCCGCAGACGGTCGTTGTCCCCCCTACCTCCAACCACCAGCACACCTTGTAATGACAGATCTGCAGTCCTCCGGGCTCGGGATGCTCCTCGGAGAGAGAGGGCTCCTGTTTTTTCCTAGGGAAAAAGGCAGCGTGCTGTTTATGATTCCTCTCTGCCATCCTATTTTTGAATTCTCTGGTGTGCCCCTGTGGGCTGCCTCTGCGTGTAAATTGTCCTTCTGACTTTTCTATCTCTCTGCATCTCTTTGGCTTATTTCTTTTCCTTTCCCTCAGTCTTTTCTTTTATTTTTTTTTTCTTATCCTCCCCACCCCCCCCAAAAAAAAAAGTTTGAAAGCCTAACCACAGCATAAAACAAATAAAAATAATACAGAAAAAAAAATAAAATAATCAGCTTCATACTTAGTGGTCAGCTGGCTGCCAAACTCCTTTTCAGAGTGACCATTATGTGAGGCAGGTATAAGTCAGACACCTTAAAAATAGTGACATTTTGGTCACGGCATGCAGTCTATTAGTCTGTGGGGTTGGTGGTTTTATTTTTTTTTTGTGGGTCAAAAATGCCTTTCAGGCCCTCGTGAACGTTTTTCTCTGCACACAAATGTTCGCTCCCTCCACTCCCCCCTCCTCCCTTTTCCAGTTTCAAGCAGCCTGTTTATTCAGGGTAAAAAAAGAGAGTACAAGAGTTGTTAAGCAGAAAAAGAATTTGGAAAGGGTGTCAAATGATAACCATGACAACTCAGGAAGCAATAATGAAGAAAAGAATCCCAAGCCCCGAGAAGCTAATGTTTATCTCCTTCTAACTTGAAAAAAGGGCTAAACTGAGATGGACATGGTTTGCTGTGGGCACCTGGCCTCAGTGAGACATGAGACCTACCCTTACAGCAGAAGTTTGCAATGGCGAAGTGTGCCACAGGTTGACTATAGGAAGCTTGAGTAGAGGTAGGGAAGAGATGCAGAGATGTCCCCAAAACCTTGAGCAAAAATCTTCAACAAATTTGCTGCTCATGTAGTAGCTGAAAGGAATATTTTATACAAGGTACAAAAGTGGAAAAAAAAAAAAAAAACAATTAGAAATGAAGCCCGACACCTTTATTCAGATATTGTTTCTTCAAACGGAAAGAGGGTTTTTTTCTGCATGATTCAAAACATTTTGCTAAATGAGGTGGGCTGCAGGCAGAACCACACTAAATCTGACCACAAGCTGCATGTCCCCCATCCTTTTAGGATGGTGTTTCCCTCGGTCCACATGTACCTTTAAAACACCTTCCTAGAAACTTCCTTTGCATTATTAAGCCCATGGTCCCTGCCTGTCTAAGGTGGTGAACCTGAGCATATCATCACCTCATTTTGTGCCCACGTGCTCCCTTAGCATGGCTAAGGCAGCTGGTGATATGGGTGTACTTAAGAAAGAATAAAAAATACGATAGATGAAGTCCTTATAAAAGCCTAATTCTCCATATCTGAAATCTGGCAGAATGACCTGGCTCGCAAAGAATAGTACAATAACAAGGACCTCCTGCTAACTCATTCACTCCAGGATGTGTGACCTTTAATAGGACTGTCATCTTGGTTTTGGGCTTTTTTCTGCATACTTAAATGAGAATACACTTTACCTGACAGGTATTGTTGATAGGACATCCATGTTGTTATGGCAGGCATTTTGTAACTGTGAGGCACTGGAAGGACAGCATCCCGTCTGTGCCATTTCCCTCTGGGTGATCTGGAGGAAGTAAAGATCAAAAATACACCACTTTATGTCCCCACTTGCCCCCTGTTAAGGGAAGCCAATCTTACGGACCATCGTTTATAAAGTTTTGAGATCTCTACATGAAAGATACTCAACAAGAGGCTGTTGACAAAAGAAAGCTTTGGGTAACTCTATTGAACCGGCTCTCTGCAAAATTCACACTGAATTTGGTATATACGACTTTATTCTTCTTTTTCAGCATTCAAGGGGTTGAACAAAACGTCACAGGCAATTGGAAGATCCACATGTCACCGACTGCCACCCAACTCTTTGGGTCCTTAGTCTCCTTTTCAGAAGTTTCCTCTACCAACAGCAGATCCCCCCACAACCTCCCTTGTTTCATTCTTCTGTTCCCTCGTTCTCTCTACTGAAAAGTTTCTTCTCATACCCAGTTAAACACTTTACAGTTAGAACATCTTCAGAATCCCAAATGGCTGCTGGGGTACAGCTCTGGGAAAAAGATGTAGTTGTTTTGCTTTTATTGGAATTTACCTGCTTTAAAGTGTACTTTAATTGGCATTTTGGTACTTCAGAGATCCAGGCTGTGGTGCATAACTCCTACAGGCTTCAATAGAAGCTAGACATCTAATTTTTAATAGCATGTTGCACGTGTACATAGAGATAATTCAAATGGACTACATAGAACCCTCCAATTCACATCAATTCCTTGCTTATCGTGAAATTTCTAAGTTAGATTTTTTTATGCAGCTCCCATGCTGCCTATTCTGGGCTTTATTTTAAATAACAAGGATTTTATTTTTAATAATGGAAATCTTAGTTATTTAAATTGGAAGTCACAATCTCTTTATTTTTCACAACAGATGCTCTGTGAATTGTATGAACTTGTGAATTTCGAAGCTTCTCTGAAAAATTCAGAGGCACAGCTAAAACTTGTAAAGTTTAACGGGATAAAAGTGAAAATATCCCTGAGTCCTAACATCTATTTGCTCTAAACCTTGCTTATGTAAAAAATGCCAGGCATCTTTTTTTCCATGCGTTTTAAAAGCTATAGGGTTTCAGTGGTGGTACAAACATAAGCCATTGGTGTTATATAAAGAATGTAACCTCAAGATTGTATCTAAAGAGCCCCATCCACAATATAAAAGAAAAATAAAATTCCTCTACCTGCAGGGGACATTGCCATCCATTAATGTGGAGTGCTGCAGGAACAACAGTCTATAAACCAGCTAAACCTCAAGGTTTGATGCAGTGGCTGCGGCTGGGAACAGCTGAGAAAGCTCTGGTATTTCTTTGTCCGCAGCCACTTCTGCCCCTAACATGTTCTGCGTGCTGAAACTCATCCCTTACTTGAACCAGCTTGGGCGTTTTGAAGTGTTTTCTTAGTGAAACTTAGCCTTCGTGTAGTTTTGTGTACACTCAGCATCCTGTGTAACATATCTCCTCAAAGCAAAATGGTATTGGTTGCTCTTGCACCCTACCTCTCTGGGGAAGAGGCCTCAGGTCTTTGAGTTTGCCTTCAGCCCCAGCAGGGATTGCCAATGTTGGTTCTCTTTGCAGGGTCTCAGACAGCAAAAGTGGGTGGAGGAGCAACCGTGGTGCCGGGTACAAGTCGATGTGGAGCTGCTGTTTCCCAAGAACCACACAGAAGCAAGAAACGGGGCTGCTGCAACCCTTATTTTCAACCCCCTGTCGTTGCCTTTAATACCCAAGTTGCTACGTGGACCCTGGCTGAGTCCCTTTAGCTATTCCTTTATTTATACCATTATTTTTGCAGTGGGTTTTGCTCCCTGCTCCTTGCTGGCTCTCTNGACTCATCAGCAAAGTCTGAGAATGTGCATCAGGCTGTGGCTCCAGCAGGAAAACACAGCCAGGAGCGCTTGGGAGCAGGGAGGGGGATTTGCTGGTGTTCAGCTCGGTGCTAAAAACAAAAATTAAAAAAAAAATAAGATAAAATACAGGGCTAAAATGGGAGAGTCGCAGTCCAGCCAAGCAGCAAAGGACAGGCTGCCTTGGATTCACTGGGGATCACTCGGTGAAGAATAAGGATGTAAACAGGGCTCAAGGGATGCAATTTAAAAATCGTGTTGGCAATAGAGTCGT